>JABFEA020000002.1:14185681-14197137 GCA_019775915.2 Cyphomyrus plagiostoma | reverse complement strand
ATGCACACCTACGGGCAATTTTGGCAACTCCAATCAGCCTCAGCATGTTTTTGGACTGTGGGGGGAAACCGGAGTACACGGAGGAAACCCCACGATGACACGGGGAGAACATGCAAACTCCACACACATGAAATCCAGGTGGATACCAGAACCCGGGTCCCAGAGGTGTGAGGCGACAGTGCTAACCACTGCACCACCATGCCGCCCCATAACAAATCATGTTTAATGAATTAATGAGTAAGTACATTCTTGGTTCTTATGGTGGAATGAGAACCTTTGGCAGATTTATGGCACGTTTAATAATATTTGGATGTGTTTTTCTTTTCCCGATATTTTTTGTCTATTACTGACCTCTAGTGGATAAATGGTGCCACTGCGGGGAATTCTTCTTGCTGTAATTGAGAAATAGAAACAGCATTTTTACTTGACAAGTTCTGCTTCTATGTTCTGCTAGACTTACAGGAGTATGGCAGGCTTGACTCACAAAAACATTTCAAAGTTACCTGTTGAGGAATTTGTCAGTGAAGGTGGAACTTGAATCCATCTTATTGACAGTAGTTGTTGATAAACATGATTTTTTTTGTGCAAGTTTATCACATTTTGTTTTCTCCATATTAATCAAACAATTAATTCACATTAAAAGTAATTTAAAAGGAAGATGTTTTAAAAATACCAGAAAGGAAGCTTCTGTGACTTCGGGTGAATAAGATCAGAGCCCCCTGCTGATGACGGCGGATCACAATGGCCCTGCGTGCTGTTCATGGTGGAGGAGTTCTACAAGGAGCCCGTGGAGAACATGGACGACATCATCTACTACGTGAACGGCACTTCCTGGTGGCTCTGTTCGTCGTGGCCTACGGCGTCTTGGACGGTCATGGCCTCCACCATCATCTTCGTCCACTCCTACTACAACGTGTGGCTGCGCATGCAGCTGGGCTGGCAGAGCTTCCTGCTGCGCAGAGATGCCGTCAGCAAGATCAGGAGCATGCCCGTCGCTACCAGTGAGCAGCTGGAGCAGCACAACAACATCTGTGCCATCTGCTACCAGCTGGGGGTGCCTGGGAGAGAAGGGGCATTTGGCTCCTGTTGGGTGTGCAGGTCAATCTGGGCCTGGCTACTTTAGGCTACATTTACATGGTTACTTCGCTGCTTTTGTTGGCTGGGTCTGAATTCAGCGGCTGCGTCCTACTCAGGCTCCATTCAAAGACCGAATGTGTCATGGCGATGCCACAAGGCTGTCCCATTTTGAAGTCTCCTTCAGATGCAGACTGGGAATGCATCCTTCTTTGTGAAGGATGCACCTGATAGGTCCTTCACAGCCCAACATATCTCAGGATTCATTGTGCAGACCGTAATAGGACGAAGCCCTAAAAGGTTACGCATACCACATTCTTTGAAGGATGCAGCCGTTTAGCCTGCTTGCATCCCCTGGTGGTCACTAATTGAAGAACTGCAGTTGATTTCAGGATATGGGTCTCAGTTAGTCTGATGGTTAGCATGAATTGCGCATAAGTTCTGTCGTCATACTGAAGGCCATGGGGCTTGTAAATAAGGTCTTTCTGTCTCCTTCCTAGGATATGACATCCGCCACCATCACTCCCTGCAGCCATGTCTTCCATGCTGGCTGCCTGAAGAAGTGGCTGTATGTGCAGGAGACCTGCCCACTCTGCCACTATCAGCTGAAAGTCCTGCCCCCACCTCCGGTGCCCCAGGACACCCCACAACGTCCTCCTCTGCCGCCAGCCAATGGCAACGTTTTGGAGGCAGGAATCCCTGATGCAGGGGTCTGCTCTCCTGACGTAGCAAGGTGTACAGCTCGAAGAAGCATGGGTTGCCCTGACCCTGACATGCTGACTGAGCAGATTGCTCCCTGCTGTGCAGAGGTTCCTCTCCTCATGCCCTGGGTCTTCTGCGCGAATCTCGACTGTGCCCAACCACACAGTGAGGGGAGTGGGACGGAACCGAGGCCCGGGGGAGGTGTGTAGTGGTCTCTCCCTGCAATGCCTCCCCCCTGCTGTGCCAGACCAACCTATATCCCCCGGCAGTCTGGCTGTCACACTCACTGCAGAGCAGGAAGGCAGCAGGCTGAAATGAAGGACCAGGCCTCAGTGGGTCACAGTTAAGCACTCTCCTGTGTCATCGTGCACATCGGCCCACATCGGCCCACATAGGCCCCGCCCACATTGGCCCTGCTCCCGTCGGCCCAACTCACATCTGCCCTGCCCTGCCCTGCCAGCCTCCCTTCATGCCTGGGCATCCATGTGCCCTCTGACCCACAGCAACTGCTGATTAGTTACTGCCTGTTCACAGCCTTCCCCTTGTTTCTGGGGCCCTCATCTTAACATTTCCTGCAACCTTGTGGCTGCCCACCTTGTTATATTAACACAATTGATGGCTGCCTCTAACTGCCTCTGACAAAGAAGGGCAGGAGAGATGATTAGACGGCTGACTGGATATGATGGAGTGACCTTAGCTATGGAGTGGAGATGGCACTTATTAATCACACTTTAGCTAAGCACGCCCTCACTGCCTCATAACAGCTGTTTGAGTCTCTTCTGGCTTGTGTTAGACACGATGCTGCGATTGCACTAATGTAGTCATAGCAATGCTCCTAGCAGTGTCTTGTCAGGGACCAGATAATTTTGGTTTCTATGCAGAAAACTGGGAACAAATGCATATATCCCTGACACGCTCCTACAACAATGATGTTACTATGAGTAAAGTAACCTGACAGGTGCCTTTGGGGTCAATTTGACCGCATGGTAGGGGTGAGAGAGATTTATGTACATATGCAAAGGTATTTTTGGTATTTTCCTGTGGTGATGCTTTGCCAGCTCACGTGAAGTGGACAGGAGCGTGTGTGAACACTTTGGCGCCCTCTATAGATCAAAGTGGGAAGAGCTTTTGGCTGCGGATTGAAATTTTGGCAAAAGCAAAATAGCAAGACTGTATTAACTGGCACTATCACATGGCATTTGTTGCATTTCTGTGAATGAATACATTTATATAATGTACGAACAAAGTCATGCCATAAAATGCCATAAAAATGTTTCGTGTTAGGTCGATGCTTCCACGGAAAACGGTATGTCTGACAGCGCGTATGAACTTCACTCATATGCTCATATGTTTTTGTGTGTTTTTGATGGTATTAATAAAAATATATATATTATAAAAATCAGAAACATGAGCTGCTGTTCCTCAAATGCTGGATTATGGTCATACTCTGATATAATGATCCGTTAGAGAATTAACCCGAGGTCACATTTTTATTATATAAAACTGAATGTTGAAATAACTGGAAGGAGATGTGTCACTGTTCTTTTGCTATCATAGACATCTTAGACTTGTTCTTGGAACTGTTTGGGTAAGAGAGCTATTCATGATGGACATCACTTTAGAATAATTAGGATTTCAATACAACGCCTACTGTGTGTGTGTGTGTGTGTGTGTGTGTGTGCGTGTGTGTGTGTGCGTGTGCGTCAGTCACATGTCCCCCAATGCGCTCGCATTGGCGGCCACCAGCTTCTACCAAGGCCCCTTTTAGTATTTCAAGATGGAGTGCAGGAACGTCCTGTGTGTGATTCTATCGCCCTATAGTGCTATTTGAGGTACAAGAAGAAAACGACCGCTTTCATATTGTCGAGGAGATATCCTCTTTGCCTTTCTGTCATTAGAGAATCCTAAAATCCTAAAAATACTCTTCTTGCTACCAGCAAACCTGTTTGGGTGTTTAAGGGGAAAAACGACAAAAATGAACCACAAATAAACCAGCAGCTTTGTACAAATCCTATTCCTGGATTTCTCTGTCGTGTACAGAGTTGCGATCAATTTGCGTTCGATACGGCAGCTTTCATCTGCTTTTCAGTAAAAACACCTGATGGCGCTGTTGCATAATATTGGCGATTCTTCTCTTCGCCCAAACAAACCTTTGTGTTACATATTCAGACTTTCTTTTACAACTCTACGTCTCGGTTAATTGCATATGGTTAGCAAAACATTAAAAAAATAAAGGATTGAATTATACAACCACCAGATTCGTTTCTAGTCCCTGTGGGATGAACGCGTTACTGTTTGAGGAGCGTGGTATAATAAATCTACTAACACAATATTGTGGAAAAAATACAAGCGCATTAAGGAAAGCCATAAAATTCTGCGCCTTTTTTATGCAGCGCAGAGTTTAAGGAATTCTTGGTGAAATACCAAAATAATACAATGGGTTTGCAACCACGGGCTCAAAACATTGTTTTTTTTATTATTCTTTTTAATAATTTTATTGTTCAACTTGGATGCTCGTACTACACAAGCGCGAAGTTTCTGACTGTCCCACGTGGAAAGGTAATGCGGGAGGGGGGGCGTGCTTGCGGAATGGCAGCATTAAAAAAAACCCAAAACACAACTGCATTGAATCGTTTCGGATGCTGTTTATGCGTTTCCATTAGCGGTGCATTTGCCAGAACCAGATAGATAAAATCATAAGAGTAAGCCAATTTTAAATCCGGCCCTTATCTGACTTCATGTTTCAATGCACACGAGAGTGGTATTTATTGGAAGACATTTGTCAAAGGATCAGTGGGAAAAAACGATCGTTGGCCACAGCGAATAGCGCCTTATACACGTTATTTATTTAAACACCAGCTTGTTGGACATAAAGTGTATATATAAAAAAGTCATATCTTATTTTTGACATACGCCCTATTGTATGACAGGCTTCTTTTTACGATTCTTCAATTAATATAAGGTTATTACTGAAGCATCAACATAAACTTCGTGATTTATACGAGCATCTGTTTCTTTAATGAATTCCATATTTCGAGTAGAGATTAAAGAGGAGATGCTTAATTCAGAACAGCGTTATTTACAGACTTCATACAAAAACAATCCTCAGAAGAATAAAGAACACATTTATTTATGCAACATCTGAAATTCGCTCTCTGAAAATCTTTCAAGAATATTTGTTTTATCCTTTTGTTTTATTGAAATTCCCCCACATTGTAACTATTACAAAAGCGGGAGATCGTCTTAAATGCTGGGAAAAAGCCAATACACAACAGTCGAAAATATGAAAGAATAGCCAGGGATGACATACTACTAAAACTAAACAAATTTTTTAAGGGCATCAGTAACTCAGATCAGTAGATCGCGCATTGAAATGGGGGATCCCGCATCAAACGTTGGAATGGGGAACTACGCCTTTAATTGGGGGGATCGCTGAGTTTAATTTGCTCAAGAGACCCGCTAGTCAAGTACAGAAATTTATTATGCACACCTCAGTGAGCCGCTAATATGGCCTCGCAAGGGCTGGTGTCTCCTGTAGCCTGACACGGGACAAGTCCAAGGAATAATGGATAACCGTGGGCCCGGCGCTGCGCTCTTTCCCACTGTCTCCATTGAGCGGTCGCCTTGCTTTCCTCTGCTCCCAATTTTCTCAGTCATTCAAGGGAGACCCTTGGCGAAGGGAGTACGGGGCTTATTAAGGAGAAACAATAGCTGACTGAAGTACAGCCTGTAAGTTCAAGTGGAGAGCGGTCAATGTCAGCTCGCAGATGAAATGAAAGTGTGACTTTTTTTTCTTCTTTTTGCAAAAATGCATTTTATCTCAGAGAATCAGTAAATCCATCACTGTTGGCGACAGCTTCATTTTTAACTCTGCTATCAAACTGCCATTCTGCTAATATCTTAATGGTGCGGTCAGAGTAAATGGATATGACGATAACCGCTGACTTACGGTGAACATCCACACTCACTTATAGGGGGTAAAGGGTGATATTAAGGATTCCACCACCCCACCCCCTCACAAATTTCGGGACTGATCTCATGTTTGCATTCGAATCGGCTCTCTGTAAAAGATCCCCTGCCCTTTTTTCAGGCAGCAGCGTAGGTCGTGTGGAGCCCTGAGCCCAAGTGAGTCTGCAGCCTCCGGCCCCCGTCATGCTTACAGCGTTAAATCATCAGGCCTGACTTGTCCGCAGATATCTTTGTTATTGAATTCTGGAGTCCTTTTAATAGCTACCGCATCTCCACCGGGGCTCTGCGGCGGCCCGCGGATATAAATACTGGCGGCCCGCGGGGGTTAGGTGGGCCTGCTGCCTGTCTGTCAGTCAGGGCCGGCAGCTCGCTGTTGAGAAGCAGGGGAAAATCAAATGGCCCCGCTGAAGGACAGCCGGGGAAGTCTGCTCCCGCCGCGGCTATGTTTGTGTGCGGGCAGATGCGAAACATTTATCTGAATACTTTTCCATTCGCCATCTTCTCTGACTTCTCATCTCCCCGTATGACGAACCATCTGTATCTTGCTCTTAGTCCATCATTAGTTCCCATTATATCTATTTCTGGCTTTTTTCAATTTGTTCACGATCCTCACACTGATTATAATACTCCAGATATACACACGTATACCAATAATTATATATTTTGAGCTCTTTTTGTCGGTTCTGTATAACACATAGGAGTGGTATTTCGTGATTTTAGCATTATTTAAAGAGAAAATCCCAGAATATAATTAATTTGTAGTAGTAGTAATAAAAATAATCATAATTATAATAATTTGTTTTTACACTTACTGATTGGAGATCAATCCACTTTTAGTATCTTTTCGCTATTTAAAACAATAAAATTTTGCAGTCTGAGGAAGAAAATTACAAAATCATATCGTTTTGCTTTTATTGACTGTTACGATCTTGTCTTCGACAAACCAGTATATCGAAGGAACCGAAAGCCGACGTCCGTCCTTCTGCATCTGGCCGTAAATCTTCGCGCGAAAACGCCCGCATATACAAGCTAACAAAACAAGTCATAAATGCATTTTATGGTGCTGTTTTCATAACAGCAGTGTAAGCAGCAGCAATGGCAGCAAACAAATAACGCAATGTAATAATATAATGGTTAATTCATAATAAAATAAATACATATGGTCGTTTGGTGTCGCAACTAAGATGTATGTGCAAATCAGGAATAAAACAAACGGTCTGGAAAAGATAATGAAAGGATGAAAAGCCAGAACAACATATTCTACTTTATTGGAATTTTAATCTAATAATTGAAATGTTGTTATTGTCGAGCATTTTTTTTTTATTCATTTGCTTCCTTAATTATGCGGGATATGTTTTTCAAGTATAAAACATTAGGCGTTCATAAATTGGACTGAACAATTGACCAAATTAAACGAAGCAGCGAGGATGCTGGATGGTGTCGCTTACAGGGAACCATTCCAAAGCTGGGCTTTATATTCCCGAACCACATTAAAAGCACGTGTCAGTATTGGTATTACAGGACTGTGCGCTGAAACGAAACACTTATCCTTCAACCTTTAATTTTAATTTCCCTGTACAAAAGTACTTCCGTATGTATTGCTACACATATTCGATTTCATATTATTATCATTTTATTGACAGGAATTTATTAAGAAAAATCATATAAACAACATATAAAACATATAAACAAATATAGGGTACACAAAATAAACTCATTTTAAACTTTTCATCAGAAATACAAAACTGGGTTCTTATATGAAATACTTGCACAAGGTCAGAATTTAAAAAATCTTGTGCCGGAGAATCGACACGGACAATGCAGGTTCTGTCCCTGCGGGTAGCGAAGGAAAGTGCAAGTTTGACATATCTTGTGATTGATTGCGGTTGCCCGTGTGAGGAGAAAGCTGAAGGAAGCGTAAAGCGCACATAGACACCAGGATCAATGTCTTTCCGTTTTTCATTTACTATCATTCAGTTCGAGTGGTTAAATACCATATAAAGTTCATCATCCCCGACAGATATACGTTTCCCCGTTCCGTGTTATTATCTCAGTCTAAGAATAACAAGTCCGTCGTCAGTCACCGTATTTTCGTTCCACAAATAGTTTCTAAAGGTGCTGGTCGTCTAAATGCCGATGAAACTCCAATAAAAGTCACAACATTTCAAATAACTGGGCAACTGTAATATTTGTGGGCGCTATACGACTCACCCTTCTGAATGATGCTTACTTATTTATAGGTAAAATGTAAAAAAAAAAAAACCGAAGTCGTCATTAGTTGATGATTTTTAAAGTTATATTCTACACCTGATTAAAACAAGATATGAAATTCCGGCTTGTGATACAAAATAATAACGATGTAAACCTGCAGGGAGTTTAAGGCGACAACCTGTCGATCATCAGACTAATAACATATCATTCAGGCAGACTCCCCCGCCCGGACCGATGCGGCCGCCAGCTCATCCAAGTCAATTTACGGGCTCAAACACAGGTACGGTCACGCTTTGTTTTAAGTCGAGCGGCTAATTTTCCAAGGATTTCGCTGGTTAAAAGAGATAAACGAGACGAGAAGCGACTGCCTTCTCTTGGGTCTGCTCCCGCTGAGATGTAGCCGCTGTGGACTAAATTTATTTAGAGAAATCACGTTAATTTGGAGCCTCCATACAACCCAGTGCAAAGTCTTTCTGGACTATAGTTTCTCGGCTGTCGTTAATAGTAAATTGCCCCAAAGCTTTGCGTTGCCTGTCGAGTAATATATTTGACATCTGGCTTTGAGGAGCCTCGCTCGGCGTTTTCTCGCTTGAAATCCTGCTGTTTGTTAAATGGAGGGGGAGGGCTCACACACGCAAGCGGGCCACGAGAGCCGTGGTTGGGCGGCTAGCAAAGCGGAGTCCGGGCTTGGCGCGGTTAGGGGGCGTCCCACACTCCGCGGCCACTCCCTCTTCCCTTTGGGGTTAGTGTGCCCGTGTTTAGCTCCCAGAGATAGTCAAATCGGATTCCTTAGGGAAGGGACACAAATCACTCCCATTTTAACAAGGGGAGCGACGCGGGATCTGCAGCCACAAGGGTCTACCTCCTCTCCTTGATTTTCCATTTCTCATTCATTTGATTTTAAGAGAAAGATCATTGTTGGGGAAAAAGAAAGAAGAAGAAGAAAAACTTGTCAGGGGATGATGACACTTGATCTGGCCCCGGCTGTGAGCTGTAGTTGATCCTATTGTTTCTTAAAGTCACTCCTGAGCTTTTGTTTTAACTGAGTCTCTTTAAGCGGACACAGCAAAGTCTCAAGTGAGCTAATAATCTTCGTCTGCTCTTCCATTCCTCACATTTTATTTTCGTTTTTCTCATTTGTGATGTTCTCGCACCATACACCTAAACCTGGATTCTGACAGACATCGCTTCATCCGATACTTCTTTTTGTACCGGCATTTTTCAAAGATTGACAAGTGAGTAGACTTACGGGCACTTGGACGGACTCTCCCCCGCAAGCGGAAAAACGCAAATCGTTTGCTGGCGATCAGAAGGAACGGGGCCAGAACGTATAAGAGCAGGCAGAAAGAGTGACAGGAAAGAGAAGCTGTGTTCATGTTTGGGATTCAAGAGAGCATTCAAAGGAGTGGAAGTAGTATGAAAGAGGAGCCCATCGGATCCGGAATGAACGCGGTTCGGACATGGATGCAAGGAGCCGGTGTGCTAGATGCAAACACGGCCGCTCAGAGGTAAGCCTTCAGCATCCGCTGGTCCGGGGATGACTGCCGCAGAACCCTCGGATCATTCTCTGATTTTTTTCTTAGAGTGTTTTTTCTCAAGCAATGTTCCATTAACAAAAAACATTATGAATACGGTTTATTATTTTGATCTCATTTGTAATCTACTGTACTGCGTGTACTGCTGTGTTAACTTGCGACTATTCGGTGCGTGCACGGTAATTCTCCGTAGTTGGGGATGCTCCTTCCGTCGAGGTACCTTCGGACATTCAAATAAAGTATCTATTTCCCGGCAAACCTTTCATCGAATTTGTACAGATAGGAATTTAAAGCATCTGAAAATATTAAATCGTAAACTACATAAATAGGAAGACGTAATGTGATTTTTAATTTGTAATAAAAATATTGCTATTACAGATTAATTTCAATATAGCCTATTTCATATATCCTAGTTATACCGTTTGTACAGTGAGGAACATTTTTTGGAATACATTTATAGGAATAAAATATTAAATACACAATGTTACATTTCAAAATGTCTCCACCATCAATATTTGTTCTCCGCTCGATCGCATTTGAAAAACTTAACGAGAGAAATTCATACGCGTAGAACTTAAGATGGTTCTCATAGCTGCCTATAATTTTTATGTTTTCCGTCAGCAACATGAAAATATTTAATTACTTCAGTTGTTACAAAGTTGCCTAAACATGCATTTGCCATTTTGAAGCTGAAATTAAAATCGAGGTAATTACTGAGACCACGTAATTATGTTTGTACTTAACATGATTTGTAGCATTATTTTTGGTATTGATTTTAAATAAAACTACGTCGTCTTGTAGGCACAGCATGGGCCAGAGAAGGGCGGCCAGAATGAAACGCGACGGTCCCTTTTTCTGCCAAAACGTCCTGGATGCTCATAACTGACATTTCGGGCACAAAATGAAATAACGCTAAAGTGTCAGTATGACCAATGAGAGCCAGTGAACTTGTAAAAGCGAAGATGACTTTAAAGATTCATTTTCTCCACAAACAGCTTCAAACCACGTCCAGTTACACTGGTACTAGTATGACTGATTAAACATCTAAATTATTAATCATGATTCTAAAGAGCCTCTCATAATAATTTATATTGTTCTAAGTGCTGTTTTAACATCTCGCGTTTGTCGACAGCGGAGTTGGTCTTGCCCGCGCGCACTTCGAGAAGCAGCCGCCGTCGAACCTCCGAAAATCCAACTTCTTTCACTTCGTTTTGGCGCTTTACGACCGACAAGGACAGCCTGTGGAAATCGAAAGAACTTCTTTCGTTGGATTTGTTGAAAAAGAACGGGTGAGTTATGTAAGACTGGCAACGTTTCACAAATGCTTATGAGGGCAGATCAGATCTCGCTAATTTATTGTTTTTACCTTGTATAATAAACTGATGAGAACCCCTCCTTTAATTTTTTTGAAGATATCATTGGTGCGCGCTCACTCCTACAGGGATATTCCTCTTGTGTGCGATACTATTTCTCGCTAACAATAAAGAAATCGGTTTTCATTTTTATACAGGCAAATTTATTAACCGTCAATAAGTACTTCAATTCATTGCGTTTATTTTCTCCATATTTATTTATTATATATTGGTATTTTCATAACATTTGAAAGATTTCTTTACTCTTCGTTGATTTAAATACAATCCAGAAATCTAACTGAGGGGACCCGTGTACTTGTCATCGGTTCCGAAGTCGCATTTTCATCAGTTTTACTACAGTGTTCCGAGTGTCATTTCTTGTTGACTTTGAATTGTATTTCCTTGTCATGCCAGTGAATTACCTTTTCAATAAACAGTATTTTCATTCTCGCTGTTCTACCGATTCTCGTGTATTTCTACATTAAATCGGTTGCCTGTGATTTCGGCCAATTTCTCGGATTGTTAACTTTTTAATTCGCTAATCGTCCAACTGATATGAACAACCGCTAGCAATAAAGACGTAATTTGTTGGTCGTATGGTCATATGCGCTCA
>JABFEA020000002.1:14022546-14039096 GCA_019775915.2 Cyphomyrus plagiostoma | reverse complement strand
CTGTCCCCATTTTACACTATGGTGGGGCAATTTACTGGTCCCGCCCCCCCCCCCCCCCCAACCCTAATTGCCACCCCATTGCTAGGGAGCCCCAGTGTTTGCGGTCACTTGGAAAACTAACCACATGCCTCCCCTTATATGGTCACTTGCACAAATGGTGTCACGTTCAGCCGCCCCTGATTTCACAGTCCCAGCATTAAGGGTTTACACTCAGAATGCACGCCGTTTACGACCCTTGTAATCGGGTCCCAGAATGGCAGATAATCAGTTTGCGGTAGTCTGTGACACGCGTAACATGTCGAGCATATAAGTGGGTTTAACGACAAGGAAAACCTCGGATGTCGGATGGAGGTGTGTGTGTCTGGCTCATGAAAAATAACACACCTTTAACACAGTCTAGGGGAAGTGCGTTACACTGCTGTCACAAGGTCAATTTCATTCATAGCCCTTAGACTGAGGGCAGCACAATGGTCAGGGACTCTGACATGATAACTAGTGACTCCAACATGAAGGCCAGTGACTCTGACATGAAGATTAATGGCTCTAACATAACGGCCAGTGGACTCTGAACCAATCATCTGGAACTCTAACACGATGACTAGTGACTCTGACATAATGGCCAGTGACTCTGACACAATGGCCAGTGACTCCATCATGAAGGCCAGTGATGCTGCCATGATGAATAGTGACTCTAACATAACGGCCAGTGACTCTGACACAAAGATGAGGGACTCTGACACAATGACTAGTGACTCTTGCACAATGACCAGAGACTGACACAATGACTAATGACTCCAACATGAAGGCCAAGGACTCAATCATCAGGAACTCAGACACGATGACTAGTGACTCAGGCATAATGGCCAGTGACTCTGGCAGAATGAGCAGGGACTCTGGCATGATGACAAGTGACTCAGACATAATGGCCAGTGACTATGACACAATGACCAAGGATTCCAACATAAAGGCCAAGGACACTGCAATAATGGCCAGTGACTCTGACACATTGACTAGTGACTATTACATGAAGACAACGGACTCTGACATGATAAGCAATGATTCTGACATAATGGCCAGTGACTCGAAGACTGTGACCAGTCACATGACAGCCAGGTGCTCCAAGATGATAGCCAATGAAAATAATTATATGTAAATGAAAATAATACTCTTTTCATATTTAATGCATGGCAGACAGGGGCTGTCTTCATTACTGCATTCTGAAGCTCATTAATTTCTGTTAATCCTTTCAGCACTTCAGGTTTGAAAGAATTTCCGGCCAACGGAAAATTGTGTGTTTCTTCTCTATTTATTTTGAAGAATGGTCAATGGTCTTTCCAAACTGGTGCACTTAAGGACCCCAAGTCTCCCTGAAGGGGCAACGAGAGATTAACTCATGACTCAGCATTGTAAAAAGGTTTTTTTTTTTTTTTTTAATGCCTGCATCGATGCTTTTAGCCATAAAAATTGATTTTCCGCCATTAGATTCATATCCTAATTGCCATCTGCCTGAACAAAAAAAGATACATATTAAAGTGATTCGTTATTTATCTTTTGGATGAGGGGACTTTCAAAACACGGAGTAAGGAATCGGCTACCAATGGTATTTCAGGTCAGGAGAGCCGAGTCAGAAAACACCCACTGGAGGCCGGGGGTGGGCGGGGTGCACAGGGGCTGGCCTCTGACAGGACTTATAAGGAGGAACAGATGCTATGAGTGTGCGGGCGGGTAATGTATCCCGTTGGTCTCTTGGTGGCATGCGAGCTTTGTGTTGGCTCTGGATCAGCCCAAGATGTATGTGAAGTATGCAGTCCGTGTGGTTCCCAAGGGCCAGAAACTCTCATCTCTGACAGAGCACACAGATTCTTCCATGTCCACTCTCTCCTCTCCGAAAGTCCCAGCAATCTCAGGTTCGACATCAAGCTTATTGACAAACGTCCGTCGTCCAACAGGATGGTTTCTCACACGGCTCCTACTGGCCATCATTTCACAGTTCATTACGTTTATTTAGAATGCACTTTGAATCGATGTACATTTTCTTCTGAGAGAAATCAGACTCAGCCGCTCCCTGGTTTAGGGGCCTTGCCCAAGGGTCCGATGGTAAAATTACACTGCTGAGTGAAGGATTTAAACCGGCGACCTGCTAATCATAGGCACAGTATTCTAATCCACAGAGCCACCTTTCTAGGACAGAGTCAGTACCACTAACAGGGAGTAACAACGAGTAGCAGAAGCAGGCAGCAGTGACAAGATAAAAGTAAGTGATGGGCAACAAATAAGACAAAAGCAGAGGAGTGGTGTGGTGAGAATGGATGGCGAATGAGGGAGCGGCGATGATAAATTGAGCATCCAAATGACCAGGATTTAATCTCCACTGCCCTCACATCTCATAACTAATGGCTGAGTAGCCGTATGACCCACCGGTAGAAAACATTTCTGAAGTGCCGATGCTTCGTGCGTACACGCGTGGTGTTTCTTACAGACGCACTCACGCTCGAGGAGGGCAATTTTAACTGCTTACAGACCTGAACATAGATATTTATTTGACGCGACCATTTTGATTTTCTAATTAAACTAAAGACATCTTGGAATTTATGATGAAAATGTGTGTACATCTTTGTGAGATGATATGTAACTGACCAGCGATTATGACCAAAATTCGTAATGCAATAGAATAAACGCTCTATTATCAAAGGCAGTCAAACGTGCTATTTTAAAGTTTTCCTTTTGAACGTGAAATTTTTGTGGATGAAAATACTTTTGAATGTGTGAGTAAACAAAGCAACAGTCACATGATATGGTATGGTGTAGTATAATATAGCGGCACTACAATGATGCATGTGGAAAAAAATCTTTCTAAAGATCCTTCTACCCTTAAGATGTTGAAGACGCTATACATACTAGTATAGTATAGTATAGTATAGTATAGCGGTTCTACAGTAAAGCATTTGGCAAAAAGGCTTTGAATCACTGAAGAGCCTTCACTTTCTGCTGATAAAGTTGAATATAATGGTACTGCAGTAAAGAATTAAGCAAAAATTTCACTAATGTAGTTTGGCAAGATGGTAAAATGTAACACTACATTGACAGTGCAGCAGGAGTAACATTTAGTAACCACAGAGGTGTCGTGAGAGTGCTGTGCAGGGAGATCCGCGCGTATGTCACTCACCTCTGAGGAATTCCCCCGCGCCGCCAAGCCGCCACTGGCCGAGGTCCGTGGCCTGCAGTCGTCGCTTGCCAGCAGCCAGTAATCCGTGGTGAATGCCACCAGGAAGCAGAGCACCCCAACAACCCCCAGCATGCCCCCAATCAGGGCCACGAGCTTTGCCTTCATCCTGAGCCCCATGCAAAGAGTCCTGGAGGAACAGGATGGGACGGGAACAGCAGCGCTTCAAAGAACAGGGGGGCAGAGTCACACTGAGGGTCACCTTCTATTTTGGGTGGAAGAATTATCCGTGCTGTGGGTTTGCTGGCAAGAGGGGGCAAGGAGGAGGGCCTTACTGAAGACTGGGGGTGTCACACACAGGAGAATGAGTGATCAGGCGTGTCACGAAAGTGCGACAGGCTGAGACCTAAACACATGAAGCTCTGCGGTCACACTGCTTTGAATCCAGAAGCTTCTGTGACTCAGTCTATTAACAACACCCCTCTGACGACAGCACCCCACCTGCTCAACTCCCCCCCATGTTTACTTACAAGGCTGAATGTAAAACCACGATGGAGGTGGGGGGGGGGGGGGTTCACGTATGGGGTCCTAAAGCACAGAAATGCCCCTTATCGGAACCACAGGGGGCAGCCTGCCTTGGGAAAACGGCTTGCGGGGATCGCAAAGTCGCAATATCCCACAACGCACCACACTGGCCTGGCCCACAAACCACCTCTTCGGTTTATCTGAGAAGCCATTTCAAAACCTCTTAAAATCACCCCAGTATGTGCAGCGACCGTCCAATATGCCAGTATGTCTCAGCCACTACCCCACCTTGTTTGGCTAATCAATACCTCATCCGGTTATGTAACTAACTAGTTGAGCCGGTGGTGAAATTTAACAAATACGTGGAATGGCGTGGGATGCCCTTGTGGAGAGTTTTGACAAACTAAGTGGTTCCAAGTAGATAACAGTTCATTTTGAAGAACAGAAGAAATTCATATTAGTTTTTATTGTCACTGCTAATTTGCATGTTAAATTGAGTTTTTTTTTCTGAGCACATATACTCTTACTACCCATATAATTAGCTTTAGACATTTTCTTTCACTGCCAAATACTGCCTTTTGCATAATACTCTATGTAGTAAGTATTACCTGGGGTATATATCGTCCTCTGCTAACTTTCCAGCTACTTTGCTTACATAACAGTTGCTCACGGGTCCAACTGCCGCTTCCACTTGAGCGCCACTGACATCCGGATCTGAGTGTGAGAAGGACAACCCTTCAAGCACCTGAGCTCGACCTGACAGCAGCGCGGCCCGGAGGCCGAGACCGGCGGGAGGCAGTCAAATGGCAAGCACTAATAACAGTCGTATTTGAGTGGGAGCATTCAGACCTGGGAGGGGTGGCATCCCCCACACTGAAAACGAGTGCGCTGAGTGACAGCCGGTTTTATGGGATTGCCGCCAGTTTTGTCAGCCGAGTCACTGCCGCACCCGTAATGGGGTTTCCGCCCGTCATTTCCATGGGCTGGAGAGCGACTGCCAGCCGGTGTTTTGACGTAGGCGTCTGTGAAACTGCTGCCACGGGCCTGCGTGTGACCAGCAGGAAGTGATGGTGCTTTAAAAGCAACCCAAATGTCCAGGTCCACCTTCCACAGACACAGAAGCTTTGAAATATCTACTGCATATTATCATCATTTTAAAACATCCATTACCGTTCATTCCTGTCCATACATGTCTTTACTGATTTACACAACTACATATACACCGATCGGCCACAACATTAAAACCACCTGCTCGATATTGTGTAGGTCCTCCTCATGCCACCAAAATAGCTCTGACCCATTGAGGCATGGACTCCACAAGACTTTTGTAGGACATTAGCAGCAGATCCTTTAAGTCCTGTAACTTGTGAAATGGGCCCTTATAGGTCAGGCTTGTTTATCCAGCACATCCCACAGATACTTGATCAGATTGAGATCTGGAACATTTGAAAGCCAAGTAAATACCTTGAACTCTTTGTCATGCTCCTAAAACCATTGCTGAACATTTTTTGCAGTGCGACGTGGTACATTATCCTGCTGAAAGAGGCCACTTGCCATTGGGGAATACCATTGCTATGTTGGAGTGTTCTTGGTCTGCAACAATATTTAGGTAGGTGGTTCTTGTCTAAGTAACATCCACATGCCAGGTTACCCAAGTTTCCCAGCAGAACATTGCCCAGAGCATCACACAGTCTCTGTCAGCTTGCCTTCTTCCCATAGTGCATCCAGGTGGCATCTCTTCCACAGGTAAATGATGTACTAGCCCAGCCGCCCACATGATGTAACGGGACAAGTGACTCATCAGCCCAGGCCACCATTTTCCATTGCTTCCTGGTCCAGTTCTGATGCCCACATGCCCATTGTAGACGCTTTTGGCAGTGGACAGCAGTCAGCATGGGCACTGTGACCTAGCTATTTTTCAACTTTATTTCTCACTGGATTTTCTATGACATGTCCAAGTCTCAGTATGGCATGTTAACATTGCATGATAGTAGGTGTTTGAATGTCTTTCCTATTGATATTTATACTCTATTGCTGTTTTCTTGCATTATGACCAATGAGACTCGTTTAATTTCAGTGCATGAGGCATGACGCATGACGCATGGATCATATAGCTGAAGATGACAATAAGGATGCTTTCACTTGACTCTTCACTTTGACTGCTATAATAACAATAATAAGTATTATTATTACAAGCCAAAGTACAGAAATAAAGGTGATCAATTTAAAATTCCCTCACACAATAACCATTTGCTAGGACCTAATGAGCCAACAGTCAAACAATGACACAGCTGGAGTAGCATAACTGATATATGAGGCCCACAGCTGACATGACTGGGGGCAATGAGACATTTCGCTCTGGCATTGCCCCTAATACTTTCTCATTCATGGAAAAAGCATTGTTACAAGATTGAACATCTTATGGTCTTCGTATAGCATTGAGTTCTATATGATAAAACTGGCCAATCAAAATTGAAATAATACTAAGAAAAGGTTTTTTGATTGGCCAAACACTTCCAGGAGGGACACAAGAAGATTCTGTGTGGACAACGGTCCCCCTCAACCCGACCATGAAATCAAACTTAGTCATCAAACCTCATGCTTGTTGAAGGTCTTCTTATCTTCTTGTATGTTGCTGGTTCCACACATGTTCCACATGTAACCTCCAGTGCCGCGGTCTCATTGCGTAAAACCCGAGATGTCGTTTCCATCTTACAAGTGTTTAAACACCACTCTGTGAAGGAAAGCCCACCCGTCTCATCTCAGATAGACATCAAGGTTTCTTCAAAGCACTAGTGGTACAATTTTTTCAAATCTGCGCCATGATCCCGAAGCTTAAGCCCCAAGATATAACGGCTGATTGTGGCCTTTTAACAGCCACCTTTGGTGCCACGAAAGATCTCACCTTCCACGGCCTACAGATCAACACCATATGGGGTCCAGGGGGCTCCCCCCATTCGCTCTGCCATCCCACGGCACATGAATAAGCCACTCCAACGACTCCTCTTGCAGTTTCACATGCTTCTAAAATCACCGCTGTCATCATCGTATATGTCACTGCGGAACCCAGTGCCAGGGATAGAAATCGGGTTTTGATTTATGAAAGGAGTGTTTGTTCTGAAAGCTGGTTTGAAGTGCTCCACATGGCTTTCGCCTTTAATGGAAGCTGACAACGGTTTCGGGACACACGGCCCCCATTATGCGGAAACAACTTGGCGAGCAGTCTGTGTCCAAACCCTCATTTCACAGTCCTAGAGAGACCTTCCTTCAAGGCATTTGTCAAGATACAAAACTTTTCTGATAACAAAACAAAACTGTTTTTCCTGGTGTTAATGGTTTGACATTGACCTGTTGGCCTCCTGAAGCTGTCAGCCATGTCCAGCATTTAACCTTCTCTCCCGGCCTCAGCTCGACGTATTTAACTGCCTGTATGCTGATGGGTTCAGACCAGCAGCTGCACGCATCAGGTGGAGATCGGGTTGCTTCATAAGACGAATCTGTTGAACCAAAAAGGCATCACAAGAGAATGTATCCTTTACCAAAAATGTAAAATGGTATTTTCTTACAGGTTCAGTGAGGGTATGACAGTGACTAAGCTATGCAGAGCAGACCAGCCACAGTTAATCAACAACACTGGAAAACACCACTGTCTGCTGAAGTACAGGGAGAGCCTTCACAGATAGATTTTAGGGAGAAGCTGGGATTTGGGGAGATGGGGGGGTGCCTTTCGCCATGTGAGATCAGCTGGATCTTCCCCCACCCAACACCATTGATAGTGTGGGGGATTTAGGTTGAGGCCAAGGTCTGAGGATGCTGTATAAAGAACTGTGTGTGATATCGCCTTGCTATGATGAGGATGTTCAGGAACCAGGATGTTCTGGGTCCTGGGTTCAATTCCAATGAGGGGTACGACTGCTGAACCTAAAAGATCGCTTTGGCAAACATTCACTTGTAAATGTTCAAGCCGCCAATGCGGCTAACGGCCGAAGGGCTAGACGTCAGCTAGCGTGTGCTAAACAAACACAAGACTGCGCATTGACAACCAGAGGAGACTATTTGGTGATTATATACGGCTCATTAATAGAAGCGCAACAGTGGCGATTACCGTTTAGCGGCGTTTCCCCGACGTCTGTAGACGAAGACCGCGGATGAGATGAGCGTATTTAAAACAGTGGGGGCAGGGAGTTGATCCTCATCGACGCTGAGAGGCGCCGTTAAATTACACGGATGGCGGTGAGGTGTGGTGTCGTGGGAGAGCTGAGAGCACAACAGTAACACCCGGCCGATATCAGTGTACCAACACATTCACCCGGCATCCAGTAATTTGCAACCGCAATGCGCATCGCGACTGACACGGCGCCGCAAATAATGAAGGAAAGGTCTCAGGCTTCCCTGTAATTTGAGCAAAATTACAACTAATTAGGTGGGTTACCGGAGGAGGACAGTTATAATTCGGCGTCCATTTAATAAGTGGTTACGGTGAATGCCGGTGACGCGTAGCACTTTGCTTTGTTGAGCAGAACAAATCTGCTTAAATCCCCCAGGGAACACTGTGCACTCCCAACACACTCACTCCCGCTGCAACCCTGCTGCACTGTCAGCCGGCTGTGAGCACTGTTACCTGCGGGTGAGTCCCTCCCTCACGCCTCACTTTTCTGCTTCTTGCAGGCACACAATGCATAATGAACCTGTATCTGCCTGCAGTAAATCTAATGAGTCTGTCTGTACCTGCCTGCAGTGAGCGAGGATCTGTCTGTACCTGCCTGCAGTGAATGAACCTGTCTGTACCTGCCTGCAGTGAAGGAGTCTGTCTGTACCTGTCCTCAGTGAGTGAGTCTCTGTCTGTACCTGTCTGTGGTTGGTAAACCCGTCACTGTATCTCAGTCAGGCATATACACCTGAGGCAAAGTTTATCAGCACCTAAAACACTTTTATTATATCTTCTAAAAATAAATATAAATGGAAAAGAAATGCTTGTTCTTCAGACTTCTATTGGTTTAGATCTCAAATTCAAAAGAAATGGAAATGGAGTACATTTTAAAAAATAATAATAAATAAAATGGTGAAAAAACCTTAGCTCCCCGCTAAAAATATCCAGTTTCATTTGATGAGAAACGTCCTAAAATCTGGAGATACATTTTTGTTAAGACGCCACTGAGATGGTGGCCGTCACACCACTCTCTTACTTCCTTGTGATGGTACCCAGAGAGGATTTGCACTATGCTGTCCAGTTCCTTTGGAAACAGGGGTCAGCATTGGGTCTGGTAGCATAGACATGGGTTTGGCAAAGAGAGCAAAATTTTTATGCAATATTTTTTACGAGCATATATCAGTTTGGACCAAGAGAACAGAGACATGATAAGGTACAACACCAGTTCCCATGAATGACAACCTAGACTTTCTAGTCTAAGTCCCCACTGCACATTTTGTGTATATGAGAATTACTGCTGCCTGTCAGCATTCCTTAGTTTGTGTAATTTAAACTGAACTACCGGGTTATATTACCGTAGTCTGTGTCATTAATGTTGGCTCAGATTTTTTACATTTCCAAAGCGATTCCAAGAAGAAAACAGATTGCCCGGTATCATTCTCTAAGTGCTGTACTTATTAATGTTGGACCGCGTTTAGTGGCACAGTAAAACGGCGCCCCCTGCCGGACATTATGAACGTCTCAACTTCCAAGGAATCCTGAAATCTACATCTATGCCAAGTTCTTAACACGCTGTAAAATGAAGTGAGACTGGGTATTATTAGTAATAGGATGAGTTGTCATAACATTCATTTGTTTATTATTTAGTTTGTCTATTACTAATATGATCCAGAGCAATTTACAGATACTTAGCATACTAATTTTAGATATTTGTATGCATGTATAATTTTGCTTTTGACACATCAAAACACCACATTACAGTCCAGCAGCTGTGGTCTGCATTGCCGTGGGAGAGATGCATTATGGGTTATTACTATGCCCTGCTGGCCAGCTCCCCCATATCACCCAGCTGCTGGTGCACTGGTACAGTGCTGGATTCAGACATGGGCTAGTGATGCCAGTTCACCTAACAGCATAATTTTACACTGCAGTAACTGGAATACTCAGAGGAACACATAGCACCAATCAGACCATGCAAATCCCTCACCCTCACACACAGATTCAGTATGACAGCCTATAATTAACCCCTATACACCCCTAAACCATCAGCAACCAAACAAAACCAGACTTTCGACAGGCTTAGTTTTTTTTATTGCAGTCACAGATTTTTTTTTTTTATAAAATGTAGTTTCCCCGTGTAGGAAAAAAAAAAACGATCATCGAAATAACAGGCTATAAGCACATTATGGGAATAGTTGGTCACCATCATATAATATACAGTATACATGACTCCCCCCACATACATGACTCCCCCCACATACATACACACACACTTTATTGGTGTTTCACAATTGAACCACCAGTCACAGTATTACCAACTAAGCCACTATGCCACCCATAAATACAATATATTGTATTAAGCATTTTGAAAATCTGGCTATTTTTAACCTTCATACTCATCTGGATGCATCTACTGACTGACTCTAGGGGGCGCCATGTTTATTATTGTCACTTCCAGCAGTCCTGCTAAGTGTGTTGCAACCTGTTGCTGCTTTTGAACATGATTCCTTTGTGGCCATGCTAAAATGAAGCTGCAGGGAAATCTGACATGAAGAAGACCAGGAAAAAAGATTATCTGCAGAAGATCCCTATAGATGATAATGGGCTCTGAGTTAGAGGAAGCCAAGGTGGAGGACGCGGGCTGAATGAGCGTAGCTCTCGGACGGACACAGTCCACCGGCCCCGGGCCCTTCAGAAGAGACAGAGGGGGATTGTGAAACAGATGGATGAGCAGCTTCAGTACATGGGCCTCCTGAATGACCAGAGTCTCATTGACGCTGCTCCCCTTCTTCAGGCAGCAGTCGATGGCGCTGGACTACTGGGACAGGAGCAGGTCGGTCTCCGCATACTTCTTCGTGGCCTCAGCAAGAAGGCAACGCTCACGGCGCTGACTGACATCACAAAACTGCACCACGTAAAAAAAAAGGAAAGAAAGTGCAGATGTCGACATAAATTATCCCATAAAATTGAATTCTTTTTCAATTATTTATTAGATAGGTAAGAATTATGGTTTACATAAATGTATGGATTTGCATGGATGTTTCCCCCACCATGTTGAGAAGGGCTGAGGGGATGAGATATCCATGCCTGTACCTGGCAGCTGTAGTGACAACAATGACCCCCCCACCACCACCACCCCCACGACTGTGACCCTCTGAGGCAGGCAGGGGGGCATGCAAATCTCCAAGTACACATGGGGCTTTAGGGAAAATGCAGTCTACAACAGCAGTGCCATGTACAGATTATTGAGGGGTAGGTGATCACCCCCCCACCCCACCCCACCCAGAATAATGTGGTCGGACGGCAAAAAGGACAGAGAAAGGAGTCTGAGTGAGTTACCGGTATCTATGCAGGATGAAGAGGGACACCTGAAAAAAGTCAGGGGTCCTCACCTCGGGACGGAAGTGCAGCCTGAGATGCAGTGGTGAGATGCAGTGGTGAAACCTGCGGCTTTAAATACTTTTGGACTGGATGCTGAGAAGTGTTCTCATGGCTCTTTGGGATTCAGTTCTTCTTTGAAGGCCGCGGGCGATTCCGCTACATGGACAGGTGTGCCGGGACATGCAGAATCATAGCAGGAGCACTAAAGCGTTCGCCCCTCTGAGCCGCAGAAGTGCTACGCTGTGGAGGTGAGGAAGATGCAGGCGAGCCAGGAGGTCGGGGGGGGCACCGAAACAAAGGCATGGAGGATTTATATGGGAAGATCTCAAACATCTCACATTACACAGTCCTTCCTAAGATGGCTAACGGCCCACACTAACTTTCATTCATCATTTTTCAAAGTAGCAACGACCTGATATTTAATATTGCCTTCTTATTTAGCTGCTTGTTACTGATCCTGCGGAAATGTTTACAGCACCTTGATGCCACAAATAGGACGGGCCTGTTTCCTGAGTTCGAAGATGTTCCCGTGAATACTGTCACGTCAGCATATCGATGTACAAGAGGCCAGCCAGCCCTTAACGACAACCGACACGGCAGAGGAGCGTTCCATGACATCCCTGTAGCTGCCCCACTGGTATTTTTGCCCCATGATGAGAAGAGCCTAACCCAAGCCCCGTGCAGGCTGGGAGTCGATGCTCAGGAGGATCAGCCGGGTGGAGAGACCCACAGGGGTGGCCTGAAGACTCAGGATTTGGGGTGAGGTGGAGGGTGGAGCAAAGGAAGCAGCCAGGTGGAGGGAGGGAGTGCGGTGGCAGGAACACCTGCCGGTATTTCCATAGCGAACCAGTCCCCATAGCTGTAGATCCTATATTAGAAGCACCCAGATGGTAATAAGCGCAGGAATCACTTAGCTAGCAGTGGGACATAACTGGCAGAAAAAGGCCCTTAAAGACCCTTGGCACCATTCACAGTATAGCAGTGTGAACACCACAGGCCAGAGCTGAGAGGGATGCTAAACCAATTACCCCAGGACCCCTCCGCCATCTTCTTGGTTTGAAGATCGTTATACTGAGGGCTGGAAATAAGCCCTTTAGTAATTTAGATAAAAGTTATTACAAAAAAATCTCAGCATTGGGTTGTGAAAAATTGCATGTCAAAGTTAATCCATTCTCGTTAATTTTAAAGTTATAACGCCTAACGCATTATAATTCCTTAACGTTACCGCAAACGTTATTTTTTCATGCCAGAACAGAAGAATAGGATAAGATTTTTAATAAATGCGTAGTACTGGCAAACTGGATCGAAAACAAATAGAAAAGACTAACTGTACTTAATGCATCTCCAAAGCATCCTAAAGTAGATTAAAAAATATGAGGATGTGTCGACGTGGAAACAGTTCCCAGCGTAAACGATCGTTTACATTGATATATTGAGTTTGCACATTGTTACTTTGTGACGCTGATGTGGACTCATTCAAAGCCATCAGACCAATAATATCTATTACATATAATTATAGAGCAGTACCAGTCGGGCGCAGACCAGCAATTGAGAAAATCTGAAAGTTCTTCCCCGATGCCCCGGCATTAAATATCATATATGCGGCCCAGTAGCCGAGAAAATATCCAACTGGGGCTGCTTGACAGCAAATTTCAGTGCGCTTTTTGGTGCGAATCCATTCCTGGCGCCAGTCAACCCTTTAGAATTAGATGACACGCCAGTCAACCCTTTAGATGACGCCTAGGAGGCGTCGTCTTCTGAGGGGGTGCCGAATTATAAACCGATGCCCCCGCCCTCGGCCCGGCAAACTTTGCCACCAGCGCCCCCATCCTAATATACTTAAAAAAAAAAAAACACGAGAATGTGAGATTCGGAAAATGTTTGGATAGTTGGATGACTAATATGGATTGTACCGACCACGTTACTACATATGTTGCTCCGAATGAGATCCGGCAATTAATAAATGACATAATGAAAATGTTTTTTTTTTACATGACAGTCTATTACACTGGTTATACTCAGTAACACTGTCGTGGCTTATTTTAGTGGGGGATTCCCCCTACAAACATCACCACCAGGCGTTTATTTCATCGCTCAACTGTGGGCTTGTAGTACCGTGGTCCGGGGAAATCTTGCGTCACCTTATGCAGTGTCCTTGTTCTTTAACAATAAAGCCCCACTTGACTTGACTTGATTTGAAGCATGACGATGTGAGCATCAGAAAATATTTGGATAGCTGGATGACTGGTAGAGATTGGCTGTGTACCAACTCTGTTAGCATATGTGCTCTGAATCGGTAAATTGGAAAATAATAAATGATATACTGAAACAATCTTTTTACACGGCAATTTATTCCGCTGGTTATAGCCAATTCAGGAAAATGTTGTGTCTCATTTGGCCCGAAGATTCTGAGTTACTAAACTTTGTTCTATTCGCAGTGTATTCAAATCGAGGCTGATTCAGTAATTGTTTTTTTTAAAACAAAACAAAAAAACCCAAAACAAAACAAAAACGACGCAATACCAAAATCAGACAGAAGATGGCAGGCGTTTACAAAGAGATATGCTTACTCTATGCCGTACGCCTTTGAAATGCCGTTTTGGCCATTTATCGACACAGATTAAATGTTTTCATCCATCTATTTTCTGTAACTACTTGTCTAATGGGAGGGGGGGGGGGGCGGACCAGAGTTTACCCTGGAGGCTACAGGCATGGAACAAACCAGGGTGCGGTACCAACCCATCACAGGCAGACTCACACATGCACACCTATGGGCAAAATGTAACTCCAATTTCCAATTAACCTTAGCATGTTTTTGGACTTGGGCGTGAACCAGAGTACCTTGAGGAAACTCCACAATAACATGGGGAGAACATGCAATCTCCACACACATGGAGCCCTGGCACTCGAACCCTGGTCTCAGAGGTGTGAGGCAAGACATTATATAGCACCTTCCTCAATTAAAGATCTTTACAGGCAATGGCAGGAATAAATAAAAAGAGAATGGATATTTTACATTTTTTATTTTGTAAAACACATTATCTACGTACACGATATATAACATTTAAATCATAATGGTTAAATGGATAGTGTCACATTTCTTAAAATACAGTGCTGTTATAATCCCGTGAACCACAAGCATCTTGCTTTACAAAGAATGAGATTCAGCGAATTTCTTCTGTCTTGTACGGGTTCCCGTTTTTCCCATCTCTGTGGCTCCCTGTCTGCGTGACTGTCACGCTTATATTAGCTTAATTCAGGGAAGAATACGTGGTTCCAGCTGTCGGGAGGACGGACCATTCATACGGAACGGTATCGATTTCTCTTCCCACTTCGCGTGCTCTACTATTCCAGAAATATGACTTCCTGCACATGCAGTTCCACAGATATCACAAACGTCGTGCGTCACACAACTATTTCTATCTTCTCGCCCGCTTACAAGTCACACATAAGAAACAGGAAATAGTGCAGAATTCTGAGTAAACAGGAAGTAACATCATGTCAAATGTGGGGGGGGGGGGGCATTTACTGTCTTTTGTCTTTACAGCCTCAAAGAACCATTTAGAGCAGTATTTCTCAAACCGGTCCTTGAAGACCCCCAGACAGTCCAGTTTTTGGTCTCACTTTTGCTGGGAGTTGGGAGGGAGTGAAAATATGGACCATCTTGGGGGTTGTGGTCTTCGAGGATTGGTTTGAGAAACACTGGTTTAGAGTAAAGCTGGTCTATTATGACTTGGACTGTTCCTTCTTAAGGAAGGCCTGTGTCTGTATGCCTGTGATCTAGTTCACCTGCCACTTTTAGCTACTGTCAACAACTATATGAATGAAACCTGAACTTATCTGGGATGTTTCCAGAGTTACCAGCCAAAAGAAGCATAGTTCTCACCGAGGGTTTGGATTTTGACCCCGCTTCGTAGAGCACGGCACCTGCAGGTCATAGTGACAGAGAGAAGCCTGCCTCTTCCCTGGGTCAGAGTTGGAGATACGTAGCACAGGAGAGCTGAAGTGGGAGCTGATAGCGGTGTTGGACTGGGAGGTCAGGGGATCCACTGCACGATGTTCTGTGGATCGATGCTGGTTGAACTGGAGGGGACTGGACAGGGCTGGTGTGGACGGGGCCAGGTTAGGGGAGGCCAGGCTGGGAGGGAGCATGCAGCTGGGTGAAGAGCCCCCCCGGGCCAGCATGTCCTGTAGGTGCTGCAAGTAGACCTCCAGTTGCTTGTTCTCCAGGTAGCTGTTGAGCATCGAATCAGACTGTGGCTCCCCTGACAGGGTGATGCTGCTGTCTGCTGCCACTCCAGCCGGAGGCACCACGTCACACTGTGGATCCAAGAAGATCGGCTCCAGCAGAAGGGGCACCATCTCGGCCAAATCCTCGGACTTCAGAAACGGGCCGCCGTAGGCCTTATCGTCCAGGACGGGGCTCTCGGAAGCCTTGTCTCCAATGAGGTCCCCTCCCAGCTGGAGATCGGGGTAATCTTTGCAAAAGCTGGGGCAGCACCAGGAGCGGTAGAGCTCCAGTCCCAAGTAGGGGTGACCCTCAGTGCCAGGGATAGAGAGGGTGGGGCTTGGCTGGGCCAACACCTTGGAGCTCAGGTTCTCCACAGCTTTTGACATGCCTGGCGGCTTGTCTTGACCTTTACATGAAATTACCGATAACCAAGCAAGGAAAATGATTAGTATTAAACTGAATTACCCTGTTTATCCTCATTGCTTTTCATAACTTACAAGAAAATGTTTCCCTCACTTTTGATAGATTTTAGCCTTACAAGGTCTGGGGTGACCTCGACAGGGTGAGTGCAGGTGTGGGTACCTCTGGTGCCAGGGCTTGGGGGTGTCCTGTCCACCACCTCCTTCTTGTACCTGAGCACAGACAGGAAGCTCTCACTCAGCATAACTCAGCTGGGTCAAACGTGAGGCCTGGGTGAAAGAGGTCACTGGTTAGAGGACCGTCCGCAAACCATCAGCTAGTATCAGCTGGTACCACGTTTCATGTCCATCGAACATTCCAGCAAGCTCAGTGTATAGGTGGTAATTCTCATGGAATATCCTGAAGAAAACATTTTTCAGCAAAAATATAAGCAGAGATTGAGCCCCATTGTGGAGGCACACGCAATAGGTATCTTCAAGACCAAAAGGAAGACATTTGCCATTCTGTTTTTAGCAACCACTTTTGTGGCCGTGGGAACCATAGGAGATGGACTGGGTTATTCCCTGGTGGGATGCCAATCCATCTCCAAGGTCATCCATCCAGATGCCCGTTCCCTCAGAGTAATGGCTAGGGAAGGGGGAATGGGGGGGGGGGGGGGGGGGGGCCAAATTTTGGTTTGA
>JABFEA020000002.1:14011739-14022446 GCA_019775915.2 Cyphomyrus plagiostoma | reverse complement strand
CCCCCCCCCCCCCCGTCACAAATTTGGGTATGAAAACCCAGAGGAAACCCAACGGACGAACATATGATAAACACCCCCAGACCCAGAGCCAGATTACAACCCCGAAAGTGCGTGACAGCGACGTTACCCATAAAGCCATCATACCATTCAGGAAAAGAGAACTTTCCACAAAAACAGACATCTGATAGACACCCATAATCAAACACAACAGTTCTTCAATGTCCACTTTCTTTCTGACTCAGAGACCATCCTGTTTGTTGAACATTTCCTTAACTACATAGATCCTTTTTTTCCCCCTCCTACTTGTCAGGCAACACTGAGTTTGTGAAAGGTGCCCTGTAAATACACCCATTGTTATTACAGGAGACAAGCTCATCAGATGCCTTACCGGCAGTCCTGGATGGAGAACCAACAGGGAAGACACTGCCGGGTATGCGGAGCGGAGAGCAGATACACAGGCCGCTCACGTCGTCCTCCGCCCTGACAGCGCTACGGCCATCTGTCTTTGAATGCTCACTGAGGAGGAGGAGCTCTTGAAGCGGTTTCACAACGGAAGAACAGGAACCAGCGGACACTGAAATATACGCCCAGATACTTTTAAACTTCTTTTAAGAAGGTGTCTGTAAGACGGAGCCTTAAAGGATGAATGAACACCTGACTAATGTGATTTTTTTTCCTTCACTGTTTTGGACCACTGTTGGGACGGCCATAATCAGAGGAAGGGGGAATGAGATTAGACTAGATTAGATAGGACTTCATTGATCCCACAGTGGGGAAATTTGTGCGTTACCACAGCTCAAGACAGATAGTAAGAAAAAGATGTGATTTTTTCATTATCTCTGATCATAGGATTCTGTCTACTGTCAGGCTTTGTAATGGACAAAATCATCTGCAGGTTATTTTTTTCCACTCTTTTGCTCACAGGGCCCCTCACTTGCCCTTTACCAACACCTGCCCCTTACTTTGCTCACCTGACCTCTCGTCCTACCTGATGACCTTCTCAGCGTCTTCTGAGGTGCTCCGTCAGACACCCTCAATGAACAATGAGCAGATAGCATCTGTCACATTCTACCCTGAGGCTTCCTGAAACCAGAAGAGAATAGTTCGGGTCCAGGAAGTACAAATCCAGACCGAGAATTTGTTTCATCAGTTGACCACTCTGTGACTGTGATGCTTTTTTCTCAAGTTTTTGGTTGAGACAAAATCTTGGTCTGGATTTTTACTTCCTGGACCCGAACTATCTACCTCTGCCTGAAAGCCTTGCTTTTTTTTAGGATTTCAGGCCATGTTTACGTTCAGTTATTTGCTCACCTTGCTAAACAGACATCTCCTGAACGATAAGAAGCTTCGCCTGGGGTATTAATGGTCAGGGTTAGTCAGCAGTGTCATTGTTGAAATAGCCCTCCTTTGTGGTTGGCAGTAATAGCTCCTGTTTATCGTCTCCTACCATTCTATCCCCAGATGCTCCGTTTCCTAGGCAACGGCATCGGCCCCCAAGCAGACTTCCCTGTCGGCTCCATGTACCCCCCCCAAATGGCCGTGAGCCGTGGCCCCGCCCAGCCACGGCTGTGCCTCCCTCCACCTGCCGCCGGCCCCCCCTGCCGCAGCTGGCATCCATTTTAGGTCACGGTTTTTTGGCCATGGACTTGCATGCCTGTCTCCCACGCTATGAGGTCCTCCTGAGGCTGCCCCCCTCCCCCCTGGCATATGTGGCCCCTCCCCAGCCAAGTCATTCACCAGTTACGCAGACTGCACATGGCCCAGACTGAACCATTTCTGTCTGCTTTCTCTCAATGCCAAGATTTGCGTGCATGTGCAAGCCAGATATAAATATTTAGCACTTAATTAACAGTTAATTAACTACACCTCAATGCATTAAATGGATATCTTACATTTATAGCTTGTAAATCACAAAACGGATGGTACCTTGTTCCATCGAAATGAACTATTTCTATTTCAGTATCAATATCACTGAGAAAAGATGAAGCAGAAATGATCACTTTTAAAAAGCTGTTGCAAATCCAGCCATACCATGCATATTATAAACTGAAAGATTCCAGTTCTCTTATTCGACGGGAGATAGAATAGAAACGATTGTCGCCCTCCGTCCGTTTAATATACATATTTATTTGTTCCTTTTAAAATTCCCCATAAATACAGAGGCTATTCGGTGAAAATGCCAGATTTAGGCCTACTTCTAAATTATAAAAACACTAGCCTCGCGTAATTAGTGTAGCTTTATAACTGCGTCTTCTCACGGATTACGAAAAGGAAGAAAATCCCCTTGTGGATATTGCGTGATTAGACATAGACAATTACTCCAATATTTCACAAAACACTAAGTCATGTATTCCCCTCCATGTGAAACACCCAGCAGGGCCGCAGAGAAGCAGCCGGTTTATTGGTGCCGCAGCTACGCTAAAGCCGCACTGCTTCTACCCCCGATCCCGGGTCTTACTCTTACCGTCACCCTGTACCAGAATTTTCAAGAGCATCGGGGACATGTGGTTTGGCGAAATTTTGTTCCTTTCTAATTTGCAACAGAAATAATGAATGCGATCCATTCCTAAACAAACTGGTACAGACGTGTCCCGAATCAAGAATTGGGTGGGGCGGCGTACAGAAATCCCCGTGACAGGGAACCAAGTCTGTCTTGATCCGAGGCAGAACAGCACTTGCAATCTGGCTCAGCCTCAATCTCTTGGCGATACTTTTGGGGAATGACTGGATAAAAAAGAAAAATTAAATAGATTGCTAAAGATCCTCAGCACGGATCTCTCCCCACGGCAGATAGCGCTACGCGGATAGATTACGGTTGCAAAGGAGCCTGAAGAGCTACTCGAATTACCAGAGCAATTCCGCCAACTGGGATTTTATCCTGCAGCGCACGTGCAAAATCGCCATCACAGTTACTCAGGTATCGGGTTTATAAAGACATTTGGTGCCTGCCAAAACGTAAGAAAAATCAGCTCTTGTGATTGCCTGGGAATTAACATACCTATGGCGTAAGTGTTTCTCCGGCAGTATTAGTGATAAAAGCACAAACGACGAAAGTTCGATTTGCGTCTTTATTATTTCCAAAACTACCGTAGAAACAGTTTTGATTTTTTTTTTCGGTGGCTTACAAGCGTTGCAGCTTCATTTCTACACTAATGCTACGGATACCCATTTCAGAATTACCTCAAATTGACTGAACAAATGAAAAAGAAAAAAAGTCCCTCAAAATACTACAAATACGTGAATGGCACAAAATTTTGTAGATGAATACAGTTCTATGCATTTTTCTCAACGATTCTTCAGTGGCTACGTGAGCCATCAGTACACCAAACCTTTGTCACTAGTCTCTTTCAACGTTACTATCTTATCTTCCCAACCCAATCTTTAAGACAGAATATAATTGTCTGTGGTATTAAAATGTACCTTCAACATTTGGCATTTTCTGGTCAACTTCTGTTAAATAAACAAAGGGTGCAAAAATACAGAGAAGAAAAAAAAAAGTACATTAAGACTTACATTAGGAAACAAATACACTTTGTGCATCAGATAAATGAACTGGTACCCTTAGCACAAGTATAACAAACATCCTTATATCAGTGCAAATATACTTGCCTATATGATTTTCAATATAATGTAATAAGGTGACTATTTGCAGCAAGCTGTATTAAGGCTCATAGGTTTGAAGGTTACTAGGTCAAAGGAATGAGTTCTTCATAAAGTAGCACATTCAAAATGCTGCACAGTATATGGTAGGATCTGCAGTGGAGCATGTGTGTGACAGGCTGCATGTCATGGTTTTCAGATGTTGACTGAACAGGATGGCTGTAAAGACGAACACATTCATGGACCCCCCCCCCCCCCCATGTTATACGCTCTTAAAACACCGGCAGGAAGCTAAAGAATTCAAAATGACAGGAAATGACCCAAATAAACAAGAAGTGAAATGGCGTGACTGAATTTAACAGAGGACGCAAAGATTGTGATTATGAACGCCCTCCCAGAATGCACTGGCATCGAGCTGAAGTACTGGAGGCTGACATTAGAGGGCGCCGATGACCGTGGAAGACAGTTGCTGACTACTGCTGTTGCCTTTTGGCTAAGGCCTCTGCTTCCTGTTGAGAGAATGAGAAAGGTAGTTAATTTCACTGGCACTAATAGCCTAACCCCTTCAAACACGTACAAACAGGAATGTCTGTCAATTTGACTTTTCCGTCTATTTTCTCAACAGAACTTTCTGACATTTAGGGAGTTTTCCACAGCTCCATTAAATATTTCTGTAAATGATTTTGCCCTCCATACAAAAGTTTGCAAAAGCATCTTCAAAAACAGGATCGGCAGACTCTGGCTTGTGGTCAAGAAAACTGAAGTACTGAAAAGGCAGGACACAAGTATTCCATGCAAACGTCAACCGCAAACCATCAGCTACTCCTTCCGTCAGTCTCCTGCATTGCAAGAAGCTGCGGCGAGGTACCTGGCAGCCGACTACAGAGTCTGTCAGCAGCGTTTCATCTGTAACGTGCCAAAAGCGGGCCCCAGTGAAAAAGGGTCCATTATTAATCTGCCTGTGAGTTTTATTCAATTCTTTTTCTCCCTGCCTGCAACAACCTTCTCAGAAGGTGTGGGTCAGAGACTTCTGCAAAGTTCTGGCATCCTTGATTCGTGATACGCTGGTACATCTTGGGAAATCAAGGGTATTAGTGCGGGTATCTGCAGATTGATTAGAACGCTGAACTTACATCCTCTACTTCTGTACTTATGTATGTATGTGTGTGAGTGTGTGTGTGTGTGTGTGCATGCGCGTCGGGGCGGGGGTGATCTAATTAAAAGGGTGCAGGGACTACGGGCAGTTACTGGAGGAGGATAAATGGGATGCTGGGACCAGTCAAGCTTGACGGGGTAAGACAGGAACTTCAGCTTAATTAACACCCTGCCTATATGAGTGTTAGCCATTACTCTGCGGGGTCATGTTGACCTGTGGTGCAGGAGGAGTGGGGGGAAAGGGGGGGGGGGGGCGCGATACAAAAAGGCCAGTGCTGATAAGTTATTTGGCCATTGACAGATTACTCTTATTGGCTACAGCTGTCATGCTGTCCTGCACACTGGGCATGGTGGCTGAAGCTGCTCACCTGTGTGAGTGCGAGATTGATGTGGGCGTTTACCTGTAGGGGGCACTGCTGCTTTCAGATACTAAGCCTATTCATGTGGGACAAATGTCAGCTGAACATGAACCATGGACAAAGGTGTAGCAAAGCCTTGGATTCTCATTACGTGTGCGACGCTTGTTAATACAGGATGAATGGAAAGCACTTGGTAGTGACACCTACACGTGTGTGTGTGCGCGCGTGTGTGTGTGTGTTTGCATAGATGCAGAAATGTCTCGCGTCTTGTTTGGTTACATATGGTGAAGGTTAGGGCTGGGTCGGGGTTAACGGTGTCCTGACTCGGATTAGGGATCTTCCTATAGAAATGAAAAGAAGGTCCCCATATAGATATGTATGCCATCGTGTGTGTGTGTGTGTGTGTGTGTGTGTGTGAGAGAGAGTGTGATGCTGGAGACCAGTTTCCCATTGTCAGTCGGGGTTACATGCCAGTTAGAGTGGCCCATAGTGTGGAGTTGCGTTCCTGAATAAAATTTGCATCTCATTACTGGCCAACTCGTGTTTTGGGAGTTTTCTGTTCTAAGGCAGCCTGTGCCTACAGTGACCTTCACATCTCCGGTCACTGCCATCTCACTCGCTACATCTACTACGCTTATTTCAGACTCTTATGAAGCCGGTCTTGCCTGACTTATACCGTCTTTGTTGCTATCGCAGCCCTCAATTCTGAGGGAGCAACTACATAAACACAGACACACAGATACAGCCAGACACACACTGTTCACACAAACTGAGAAATACAAGCCTTCAAATATGGTATATGCACACTTCACGTCTTGGTCACATAATGCTGTATAATTCGTCATCCACCATCCTAAGTCACCATCCAAAAAGATGCCTAAATCATCATAACACGATGGTTACAGTACACATGTGCTCGGTCTTCCTTTTGAGTGGCAGGTACGTAAGAGCAGGCCGGTGTGGGGGGGTTGGGATGTGACCAATGAGAGGGCAGATGGTCAGGCTGGAACCCACCTTGGAACCAGGCGGAGCGGTCAGGCCTAGGAATGCATAAACAGCATTTTCTTCCCTGGCGTCGAAAAAGGCCTCGTAATTCTGGGGGAAGAAAAGACTGAGTCACAGGAACTCTTCCTAAATGTTTAAAGAGAGAGTAAAGGAAGCATGAAAATCATTTGGTGGATCAGTGGGAAGCACACTTTGGCCTCACAACACCAGGGCTGTGAGAGGTCTCCAAGTTCCCCTTTGTTTGCGTGTGTGAGTGTGTGACATCCTGTTCACCGACTCTGTTCCTTTGTGCCCTGATCTTCCCGGGATAGGATTCAGCCTCAATTTCGATAAGTGGTTTTGGAACACAGATGGATGGATGACACAATCTCGAAAGAATCAATAAAAATTTGATATACAGACAATCCTCTACTTACGAACGAGTTACGTTCTGAACCGCCGTTTGTAACTTGAAATGTTCGTAAGTCGTTATTCAACATAATTTTTAGGGTATATGCAAGTACAAAGAACTATGATGCTGGGAGTTTGCACGCTACGCTGCTATGCGCCGGGAGTAGCAGCCAGAAGTCTTATTAGGCAGAATTGGCGCGCAGAAAAATTGCTGTTGCAGACAGAAAACGGGAGCCCAATGAACACAATTTGGACTTGCAGTCCTCTTCGTTCATACATCTGAACGTTTGTAAGTAGAATAGCAAATGTACCGTTAAATTTTACCTTTCATCTGCCTTAGATCTTCAGCAACAGGGAAAAACCCACAAGTAGATGACCATTCGAGCTCAATGCCACTGGCCAGCCTGCATCAGTGCTTGCATCATACGGCTAAGCTAGCAGTCACCAACTGGCCTTTTTCGTCAGCCAATCAAGTGCACAGTCGTGGGCACTTCCATAGTAACCAGTCAGCCTGCTTATTGGTTCGCAACATATCATAGAACCAACACCTAAGCTCTGGGTGTTTATCAATACCAAGAATGCAAAGAACACACTTGTGTTCTTGGCAAGAGTGTTTTTGCTAGGAGGCCCCCAAGACTGAACCTGGGGCATGAATCATGAGATTGTTCTTGTTGGTACTTGGGGTGGGGCAAGAACGACGTCCGCTGATTTTTACCACCCTCCATACTTCTGTTTGAGTATCAGAACTGTACTTTGCTAACGGAAGACGACATCAAAAGGGAATGAGAGAACACAAGAACAATCAAGTACGTCTTTAGGTTTAAGGTAATCCAATCTCGACACTCACCCCACAATACTGCTCATCGTTGAAGATCTGCGGCGGCAGTGGGTTCCCGGTGGCAGGCCGGGAGTTCTCTGGAACGTTCTCCTGCATCCACTTTCGGTTCTGCTCGTTTGCCGCGATGTCGCACTCCTCGAAATCGATCTTGTTGGCCGCCAGGAAGCCCATGACATCCTGCTGCTGCTTTTTGATCTGAATGGGGTGGGAAACACAGTTCTGGGGGGGGGGGTCGCCACGAGGACATGCGGAGGAATCCGAAAGTGCCACTACACCACGTTACATCAACCTTCCAAATACACGACATAAATTTGGCTTACGGCGATACGGTTTTTCCTCTGTGGTTTGTTCTGATGTCTGACTTTGGCTCCTCTACTGGCCCAATGAGACACCACTCCTCTGCAAGCCAGTTAGGAGCAACATAAATAAACAAAACTGGGGAACGCGGCCCCCACCCCCCACCCCTGACGATGGTGGTGGGGGTCTTAACAATGCACACAGCAGGGAAGGAGCCTTGAACAGGCTCTGGTCCACCTGCCCTGGGCCTTGATCCCCAGTAACTACACCCTGGCCACTGTGGCAAGGGAAACCCTGCAAAAATATCCAGCCCTCGGACAGCGACGAGGAAAAGTCAAGTACTTGCCAACAATGTCAGGAACCCAGCCAGCTCAGTGCTGTGCATTTTCCTGACCGGGTCACCAAACAGGCCGAAAACACACCTTCCGTTTGTTTTCTGATTTATCAGTACAATATCAGCAAGAAACCTGGAGCCAATAATCAAACGTACTTTTAAAACCCGCAAAAATTCGACCTAACAAAAAGGCTATTTTTGAAATTCCATCGCTGTCTAACTGTATCCAAACATGTGGATAGATCTCGGGTGCCTGAGGGCATGCGCTGTACTGGATTCGTTTCTGGTCTGGGCCTCATAATAGACTTTGCAGCGCCATCTAGAGGATTTGTTCCATTCAGCCACTGCTCAGCACGGTACTGCCAATAGCATGGCGGCAGTTAATGTGCCAGCCAATCGCATGAAAAGGAAATCAGGTACAAATACAGGCCTGTATATATATCTATAAATGCTGGTATTTGTTAGTAAAATAAGGCAAGATACCGGTCCCGGACTTCCTCATCCAGTCACCCCAAACTGTAGGTTCCACCTGGTCAAACAGCCAAGCTCAGAACCTTCTAGAAAGAAGGAACCAGAAGCTGTTAAAACCCAGACTTGTGACCCTAGACACACGCAAGTTCACAAAGCATGGACTGGCTAAAATGAAATCAAGACCGCTAAGAACTAAAATTACACTGTAAAAATTACAACGCACATAATTCAATATACATTCAGTGTCAGTAAGTGCCACGCTCCAATTCAGTGTTACATTGTTTCAGCCAATCATGGTGGGGAAGGAGCTTTAGAAAAAGGAATTTAAATTGAACATGTCACTGTTAATAATCCAGGAAATCAAATAACCCAATGTGTAAAATCACCTTTTTTTGGCTAACTTTGTTAAATTCATTATTCCTCTTGACCAGGACATGGCCTGAAAAGCCCCCCGCTCACTCTGCATTAATCAAACATGATTTTCAAGTCTGGATTTTCAAGATTGGATTACACTATAATGAAAAATAAAACTTGTGCTATTACTATACTGTGGACAATAACCGTCACCTATATCAGTGTAACACACGTTCCTTAGTAAGGCCACGTTCATAGGAGGATTACTGGAGCGCAGCCCAGTAAGAACAGAATGGTGTGATACTGGGATCCTAGGGCAGATAAGGGGAGCTAAGTCAAGGGATTTCTTTTTGGAAACGAGCAGCAGTACAAACAAACCAGGCATTTCGAACTGTCCTGTTAAGTGTAAAATTAAAGCAACGTCTAATCACACAAGTAAACCCGTCTTAACATAGATTTTTAGATCTAGGGTCTCTGCCCAAACAGATACAAAAAATAAGCAGAAGGACCCGGCGATAAAGGTCAAGGGGAACCAGGAACCCATCCTGTGGTCCTGATGTCTGTGACAGGTAGTTATTTTAGATGAAGCCCAATTCTGCTCGTTGTATATTCCTTTGGGCTCGCGTGCCTCTTCTTCCTCTGTGGTTTCGTTGTGAAGCCAACACGCAGTATGCTGCTAACTTCTAAACTCAGGGCTTAGCTACCCAAATTTGGACTGAGAACATTTTTCTTTTTTTTTTTTTTCTTTTCCCTTACCCAGAAACAGTTAACTACTTCAGTCATTTTGTGTCACAAGGCACCACAAAGCCACAGACAAAGAGACGTCCTTATTGCAAATTTTTGGTATTGTGACTGATTTGCCCTGGGGTAACCTACAAGCCAGAATAATCCAGAAATTACTGGAACTTCTACCGGCGCCTCAGGACTGAAGAAGATGGGCCACGGAACAGGCAGTAAATGTCAGTGTCGAGCAGATTAGCTGTTATCGCGATGGCCTCTGAACCTGGGGCTCTGCCATCAGAAGCTTCTGTGTTTGATTTCCCCGATTGCAGGAAATACTTCGTTTTTATCCGGCTGGCAGGATGTGACGGGTAACGAATGCCAGTCAAAACAAACCCACCGAATCCCCGGCGTGAATCAGCTGATCTACGGCTCGAGTCTTAAATCCAATCCAAACTCGTGGTTTATAGGTAGACAAGTATGCCCAGTTATCAGAAAGAGAAGACATACAGTCTGAGGCCAACAGATTATAAAGATATTTTATCAATGAAATTTCGAAAATTCACATACAAGACATCAAATGGCCAGTCTGTTGCAGCCTTGTGGAAGTTCGCTATAATTCCCAGAAGAAATGAAATATTTTTCTTGAACTTTTGCTATTCTGAAAATATCTGTGAGGGAGGTAAGGAAAGGAGATAACCAGGGACGTAATAATGAGGTGAGATGCACGTTACACCTGTAAACGGTGATGCATAAATAACCCATCTGCGTGGATGTATTTCTGATGGTGGCAATTAGATGTTTAGTCTAAGTGAGTTGTGCTCTTTTAATGTTCAATGGAGAATCACAACACGGACAATATCGTGCCTTGTGGCTAATAAACTGAAAAAAATTAGAGACTACAGTAGGGAGGAGAGAAAACAGGGGAGATAAAAAAATAACATATAAAAACACTAGTTTTGAGCAATTGGGACATTAACCATTTTTAAAAACAGAAATGAATGTTAATGAAGAATCAAATGTCATTACAACCATATCAAAGCAATGAAATAACTATGTATGTATCTACAGAAAAAAAGCTTTAATATTCTGAAACTTTATTTTGGAAAGAAAATCACAAGCCCAACAGTACCAAAAAGCAAACCGAAAAGGGGCCCAAACACCAACACAATAACCAAAAGAGA
>JABFEA020000002.1:13997761-14011639 GCA_019775915.2 Cyphomyrus plagiostoma | reverse complement strand
CCCCGCCCCCCCGGCCCCCGGGCCGGCGGCCCCCCCCCCCCCCCCACGCCCGCCCCCTGGGTCCTCCCCAAGTTATGGTGTGTCTTGTCGCCGGTAGCAAAACCTACCAAATAAGGATCTACGGAAACTGGGAATCTGGAGGGAGGCGGGGGAGGGGCCTGAAACCCTCACCAAATATGGCCGGCTGACGCCAGCCCCAGAAGCCCCACTTCTCCCAGCGTCCCCGGACAGCCGCGCACGGCGCTAACGCGGGGAGGCCCAGGCGGGCCGAGCGCTCAGCACCTCGCGGCAACCATCCCATAAACGGCGGCGTTACTGACACACCCTGGCAGATTCCACTCAATAACGGCGCCCCTCCACTTCACACCATCATCACCAGGGAATGCCACCAAACCCGAAATCGAATCAATTACTACTGCTCGTATTATTAGTGGAATTCATTAATTTCCACATTTACATTTGTAAATCGAGCGAGTGCAATGTCATTACAATAAAATACAGATTAAATTTGTGTCAATGTCCCCGAAACTGGTACATAAAAAACTCATATGTATGTTTTCAATTGAACAATTTGGATGGTTTGTGTGGCAAACACTGCGTGTCCTCTGCTCCTAGCTATTTTATCAGTGTATACACTCAGATTTTGTGATGCGTATCAATTTTGAAATTAAGTACAATGCTTTCGCCGCACCCATAACCACCAGAGTAACTGGAGTAGGGCTGAATACTGGATTTTTCCCCGAGGATCTCGGAGTCCCCTGCCCAGCCCACAACACAGCCGGCCGGCCCTCCTGGCCCACGAAACGGGCACAACGCATTCAGATCTATAAGCCGCCACCCAGGCTGACCCACTTTGGCTGATGCATGCTGGGAAGAACGTCATGCAGTCACCGGTGGGCCTGTCGCCCAACCCACCGTCAGCGAGCGGCAGGCGTCTCTTTCGGGGGCTGCTAATCACAGAGCCTCCATTGTTTACATGCCAAGCTAAATTGATTTGGCGAGGAAATGGGCCACACGTTTTTATCTCATGGAGCCCTTTCCATTTCTCTGTCGCCGATGGGAGCGGCTGCCTTGCAGCCTCGGTGATGACATTCCGAAGTGTCCATGCCTGACCTTTGCATTAAAACACAGCTCCGCGTCACCCACCAACATCAACCAGCTAGCCGTTTATCTTCCCCATGTGACCTTCTTCCTTCCCTTCTCTGGAATATTCCTGAGGAACTGAAGATGGTTGCAGTAGAGGCCGTGCAGAGCATCACCAGGGATGAAACCCAACGTCTGGTGATGTCTATGCGTTCCAGACTTCAGGCTGTAATTGACTGCAAAGGATTTGCAACCAAGTATTAAAAAGTGAAAGTTTGCTTTATGATTCTTGTTCTGTCCCATTACTTTTGGTCCCTTAACAAGTGGGAGGCACATATGCAAACTGTTGTAACCCCTACACCGTTCCCCTGATTTGGATGTAAATACCCTCAAATAAAAGCTGACAGTCTGCAGTTAAAGTACATCTTGTCCATTTAATCTGAAATCCATTGTGGTAGTGTATAGAGCCAAAATTGTTAGAATTGTGTTGATGTCCCAATATTTATGGACCTGACTGTATGTAGAAGAGACTAAGAAACAGAAGCTACAGTGAAGCCGAGGTTTGGATAATCAGTAGAACGAGTCCATACTGACAAATGCAACTGACATAAACCACATATATAAAATAGCTGACCAATTAGGAAAATACTGCATTGGACTGAGCATATGAAATCAATGTGTACAAAAACTCCTCTCCTCGCTATTTTTATAGGATCATGAAGGCTGTTATCATATTTTTAGCAAGTGTACTGGCAGGCAGCAGTGCTACATGAAGAACAAACCAATATTCAAGCTAATGGTTTACAAAACACATTCGCATCCTGGACATCTGCCTCACTGATGATTAGCCAGTTACTTCTAGGATTTCAGGATAAAACAGGAGCTACTGGCAAGAACAGAAACAAAGGTTCAGGAAAACGCAACAGGCACAAGTCCGCTTTTGCCGACATGCGACACGTGTGTTGATGAAGACGTCCCTGTCCTGCCCACACCGAACCCACAACTGATCGGTCCCTTCATTCAACATCTCGAGGCCCTGAAAACTTCTTGCCTCAGTCGCATCGCTTCCAGCCGTGCTTCAAGTGACAGTGGGCCGGCACAGAAACTCTGCTCTCTCACCTCCCACATCAAGCATGCTGTCCGGACATCTGAGCGGACACAGAGAATCAGGGGGGCGGCCAAAGGAGTATCCCGTAAAAGCTGTGCTAGAACGTCCCCGATCCTGGCCACACCCGTGCACGTCAACCTTCACTCTTTGACCGCCCACGCTTCTCTCCCGAGACTGCGGGCATCGGCTTATTGGAGTTCAATATGTTTCATGCCCCCCCGCTTCCCAATTTAGTTGATGCCCCCCCCCGACTGCCTTCTCTTGATGCTTAAAGGCCTCTCTGCAGTTGTGAGGAGGCTTTGTAGGTTCCAGGCTGCATTAGGCTTTGATACAAAGTGCAGCATGCTTCTGCTGCACCCATACTGCTGACCCAGACGACCTTAAGGCATGGTTTGGATAAGGGCTTCTAGAAGCTCAGACTGAACCTAAACCACAGGCCTGACATGTAACACCAGCAGCGGAGGAGAAGGGCCAGGCACCCGGACATAAATCCTTACTGACACATTCACACCAGGTATACTTTTCTGTAGTAGCTACAGGAAATGCATCTATTTATATATTTCGTATGGCAACAAATAAGACTGATAATGCTGTACTACAGCGATACCAAAACAAAGCAGAAGGTTTCTTCTGAAAAGACTTCACGTTTAGATGGAGGCAAAGTCTATAGTTCCTAAGAAACCTCATGGATTGTAATGTCAGGCTAAAATATCCACACCGGTTTTCTATGCGCACAGGCTGCGAAAATTAAATCAGTCCAGATTGCATGTAATCGAGGGTTACGGAAATAACGAGCAGCTCCATTAACGTCCTGGTGAAATAGCTAATAGGGTTAAAGGCATACCATTTAGAGAAACTCTTGCAGCGTCAAATGCAAATGGCTGATATCCATTAACTTGGAGGAAGATAGAGTGTCAGAGCGCGACTTGACGTCACAATATGACTGCGAGGATCCCCAGGCTATAGCTAAACTTCAGGAGATGGCAGACAAGGAACACAGACAAATTACATCTGCCAGGCCTAATGGCTAAAGGATAGGCTTGATTCCCCTACCATGGTTTAGCTTGTTTGCTCAATATAAACACAGAAAATGGCTACACAGAGCCCTGACCTTTGGATTCAGCTCCTCCAAATCCCAGAACCACCAAGTAAAACGCTCCAAAGCACGTCATAGTCAGGCTGAGGTACCCTTTCCCCTTTCATCAATACACTCATTCTACCCCCAGTCAATGAACGCCACATGTAACATATTGAGAAAAGGGGAAATAAAGGGCAGCGATGTTTGGAATTTGGATAAAAGATAACTGAATACAAATCCTCCATTGTAAGCTTCAGCTTCCCTTTACCTGGAGATCATTTACCATCTAAACAAGGAAGTTCCTCTCAATAGCTGGCCTCAAACGCTGATTTCCGAGGACGCAGTATGTGCACATGTAATGCACAGTCTTTTTATGTGCATAAGAACCTTGCGAGCGTAACTTCGTGTTCTCGTGGAGAAACAATGGTTTAACTATGCTGCGGAGAGTCATTAACATGGGAGAAGGTACAAGATGCCATGTAGGAGTCGGAAACAGCCGGATGATTGAAACAGCTAGCATCAGGCTTGGTCTACTGCAGACTACTAATGCTTTCAATACCGTTTTGTGCCAGAGATATTTAACCAGATGCTTAGGAGCAACTGCATACCTATAGCACACCAAAAGCAGCGCTGTTTGTGTGGGACAGAGAAGATCTGTTTTTCTGGTGGAGTAAGAGCAAGGTGGTAGATTTCCGTTACTTTTCCCCAGATCCACAGGAAATATCAGAAGTTGCACACACTCCTGCGGGGTTTGTAACGTGATACCTTGGCAACGTGCGGTATGGACTGTCCTTAAAGACAGGAGGCCAAGACAAGTACCAGACTAGGGGAGTGCTGACAGACACGAAACTGACTCCTCTTTCCGAGATTCAGAAATTTAAAATGCCTATACTGACCTTGCATCGGAATGATTTTGGTTTCGCAGGACACACACATGTACAATATCCAATACCTAATATATCTAAAGCATTATACTTTTATTCTCCATGACAGTATACATCGGTTATAAATTAAACTATGCATACTTTAATCAATAACCGAGAAAAATATTACAGAGCACATGTTTTAAATTAGTAGTGCTTTCACACCCAGCTGCGCCTGGTAGGCCACACGATAGCGTCCTCCCCCTCGGTTTATCGCCGCTAGTCTGCCCGCCGTTACGTGAAACGGGCGTCGCACCAGGCGCTTTAGGGGACGGCAAACGGCGAGCGTGTTATCTGCAGAGCCCACAAGTATCCGACCCTTTCCGGCTGTATTAACCAACTAACAGCATATAGTTTCGACAGAGTATAGACCTTCAGCAAAACACTACTTATTTTCCCCCTTTGAGCCCGCTCTTCACTTTTAAGTATCGTACGCCTTCCTTTAGTTCTTTACCCCGAAAGCAAAAATGTGCACTCGGTGCATGTTTAACTGCAATAGTATAATTGCTATTTAAGTCGTCTAAAACTGCAGTTGTATGCATTGATGGGCGTACGGCTGACGCGCGTTCAAAAAACTCGCAATTAGATTTCGCTCAAGGCATCAATGCAACAGAATTAAGTTATGTGGCAGTAAACCATGCATCGCTACCTACTGATCAATGCATCGGATGGAGATCCTCCAAGTAATCTAAATTTGGACCCGAAAACACGACGTGCAGCTAAAACATTTGATCGTTTTAAATGAAAAATGCGAAATCTGGGGTGTACATGGCATGCCATGGAAAAAGGTAGCAAGTTAAGTTCTTACCGAAGTCGACCCAGAGGAGGATGCTATGAAAACTTTGATAACCATGTCGATTTTTTAAATAGATTTCTTCTCTTTAATTTTTCCCTTTTGCAAAAATGCACACGTAAGAAATGCAATTTACTCGAATCAGAAATAAATATGGAAGTGACGGAAACGTCAGTCCTCTTGGCGGTGTGAATTGGACGCAATGCTGCTCCTGTGCGGAAGAGCCGATCGGCCCGAGATGTTGCCTAACTGGGTGCGTTTCAATGCTGCGGTCACTCAGCTCCCCACCCTCCGCATTCTCCGCCCTCCTTTTGCTGCCTTTTCATATCTTAGCCATAAAATGCAAGCATAAACAGTGAAAAAAAAAATATATATACATCCAAAATGAAAATTCGTGTCCCCCGCAAGTACCCGTGCTTCTCTATTATTGTGGGACGAACAATAGGCAGCTAAATCTGAGGAACTGCGAAATGTGATATATGCATGATTAAAAACTTAAGCCGCCTTGATTTCGAGTGGTTTCTAGAGAATACAAGCGTATTTGGCGTCGTTATTGCACGAATCGCCTTTCATATCCGTAAGTTTCCTCATGTATAACGAAAACGGAGCCGCCATGTGTAAGATTTGTCCATATAAATTCATTAAATTAAGATCACAGTTTTAAACATGGATGGCAGTCATATATCCCACAATTCCGCGTTCAACGATGAAATACAAACTGAAGCAATATGCTCCCATGCCAGGAAATTGCTTGGCTCAGTTGCTTTTTCCTGTTACTAAAAGCTTTTTTTTTCAATTGCAGAGATATATGTCAAACATGCAAAAATGCAGTACTTTCTGTAGTAATTTCTCTGATACGTGAAATGGTCGTATTATGAACATTAACATGGCATTGGGGTTACAGTATATGCTGTTTCTAAAAGGAACACGCGTACAGTATATGGCTGCATTCCTTCTATTTAAGTTACTATATTTTACGTCACACGTAACGTCTTGAGAATATAAATACCAGATTTGCATGCCATGAAACATAATTATAGAAGGACTGGGGCGCCCTCTACTGATTAGTGGCGTCTATGTTATTTGATGTTTCCGACGCATTAGTTTTCTATTTAAAGGCTAATATCTAGCAGGGACGGCACTATAACGGAAGATATTAACTGGCATACTATGAGAGTGCCAATTAACTTCGGTTTATCGTTTACCATTGCACACCATGCATAACTTTTGAGGGTGGTCTCCATCTGTCTTTCGTTATGTATTAAAATTGGGCAAACCAGTTAGTGTAATATGCGGATGCTAGCGTTAGTTTTTTTTTGTGATCGTATTTCTTAGTTTCACCTTCAACAAACGTATGCTGCTAGCTGTGTCTGAGACGTTTTAATAGCCAGACCTTCACTATAAAACCATGACGTATGCACATTGCACGATATCTTGTAATTGCATGACACTGGACACCAAGATCCAGGATGTATTTTATGTTATTTTTGCACATGTTGTTAGCGACAAATCTAGGGAACCAGCAACTAAAAACATGCAGCATGCCACTTTCTCGTCGTCTCTCACATCCCTCTCTTACAGTACATGACGCCACAGTTCTCATAGAGGGGTGCAATGGCCGCAAGGGGCGCAATAAGCCGGAGCGTCCAGTCCTGGTGAAGCTTATATCCACTCGCAGCATGTACGGCGCCGCCGCCGCCAATAGGAAGCCGTCTCTCAAAAACGCCTGGTAAGGTTTTTCTTCCACGGAGGAATTTGGTTAAGCCGCCAAAGAAGAATGTGTCAAGCAGGCTGGGCGCCATGTTGGAAGTACTCTAAGCACACGGGGGGGGGATCGGTATTCAGTTTTCAAACTTACTACCGCTCTGTTTTCGCATCTTTTCGGGGAATTCTGAAACCGTCCACTTTGTCTGATTACGCACCTCTGGGTGTAAGAAGATGCAGTACGTCGCGTGGATGGGGCATTTAAGGACACAGGCGAGCACAAAAATCTAGGAGTATATCTCCCTTGCAGAAAAAGGTCATTTTATTTTTCTCTAAAAAAAGGAACAACTTAAGATTTAAAAGAAAATCTTCCCCTCCCATTTGCATTTACGATTTCGCGCGTAAAAAATACCGGCGCTGGAACTCCGGCTGTACTGCAGCTGCCAACACCGAACGGCGATTGGCCGAGCGCCGCGTCAATCATGGCTTAGCCGCACCCCTCCCCCCATTCAACCACTGGGTTTAATGTTGCTGTGTGTTTACTACAGTATTTAGTATAAGGGGCTATTCGCCTTTTACATGCTGTGAACTCTGAGTAACACAACAGAGGTTTTTAGGTTTATTTTTAAAGAAGCCATTCAGGAATCCAACATGCCCAAACGAAAGGTACGTAGTTAACTGAAATATGCAAATACTTTTTTCCTCCTTCTGAAATCAGAGAACCTTTACTGGTGATTCACATTAGCTAGCTATTTATTGTGAAGCCTACCAGACAACGGTGATTTAATTATAAAATCCGTTGTGCGCAAAAAGTAGACTATATAAATTAGCGTGCTTTATGTAAGAATTATTGACTAATTTTTTGGCCAAGGAGGCGTATTTTTTTGCACGTAAATGTAGTGTTTACACTGGTTTCTTGATCAACGCACTCGTCTCATAGGGAGTCTGAAGTCTAGCTTGGTCTCCATGCTGTTAAACCACAAGCAGCCATGCTTTGCAGCTCTGACTGTGTCCGCCGTAAAAATGGCAAATCACAAATGCTCGTCTTTATCGTTATAAGCGCTCACGGTGACTCGGAACAACACTCACAGACGCTTTGGGACCCGTATTTTTTTGTGAGCCGTCTTAAACCGCTAACGATGCCTTCCGAAGACAATAAATGTATTATTTTTTTCTTTGTTCGCGGTGCCAGATGGCTGCAGTGTCACCATTCTGCCGTCAGATGGCGCTGCAGTAGTTTCTGTTTCAACCCCTCCCCCTTTTATCTGCCCCCCTCCTCCCCCGGCGGTGTGACAGAGAAAAATCAGAGGAGGGGAAAGTGGGGTTTTCACGTGGGGATGCTAAGGCAGGTTTTCTGCAAACTGGCACGGGACCAGTCCGTTACTGATTTATTATTTTCTTTAATTTAAATTATTATTCTAATAATCGAATCGCAATAACTATACTGATAGTTTTAGGTGTTTGATCGCATTAACCCAAATACACAGCGCGGCGCTTGAGTTCAGTATCACCAAGCACCCTGTAGGATAGATCTTCATTGCAGAACATCCGCTTGCGGTCTTACTTAAATTAGGTGGCTTGTATATTGTGGAAATGCGGTGTGAGCCCAAGCGCAAGTTATATTTTTTGCCTTTTCAATTTTAATGAAATAATTTTTATAGTTAAATAGTTACCTGCGACCCGTCAGGGACAATTTGAAGTGAGGCTCTCTGTTGACTGCGGGCAAAATCACAGAATTTTTTTCTATTATTATTGTTATCATTATTAATAATAATGTGTATGATACTGTGTATAATAAATGTCATTTTCATAATTTATATTAATGCAGAATTTTTATACAAGTGGATTGTCAGGATTAACTAATTTTTTTTTATAAACTATAATTTATTCGACCTGTCACGTCTGACCTTTTTCAGCAACAAGGCGCTGAGGGCGACATCAAAGAGGAGGTGTGTGTTGCTTTCACTTTTGTTGTCATACATTTGTCTACAAGTATGTAATGGCGGAAGATGTAGTTCTTACATTTTTAACCACTTTGGAAGTAAGCTTAGGTTTAAATTTTTGTACCCAGTTTTGTAAACATTTAATGCTGTACCCTCTCCTTTCAGCCGCAGCGGAGATCTGCTCGCTTATCGGCAGTAAGTGTTCAGCCTCCGCTTCTCGAGGTTGTTTTTCTGTCTTAAAACTTTGTTTGCATGGATGTCAAGCATAATCACACGTGTGTATGGAGTAAAAGTTTGTCGCCGGTTAGGTGGGTCATTTCTTGGCCTGTCACAGGTATTGCGAGTAATTTCTTAGGGTAGTTTTGATGAGTGTATATACAAAAGGGATATTTGACCTAAGTTTAGTATTTAAAGTATATCGTATTCACATGTTGTGTGACTTCATGGTGGTTCTTTATGGGTGACTTATAGAACCTTCTTTCCGCCACAACAGAGGCCGCCACCACCTAAACCAGAACCAAAGCCCAAAAAGGCAGCGAAGGTAATGTTTCCTGGCAAAAAGCAGCGTCCGCGGGCCGTATTGTGTGTCGGATGAAGCCACCCAAAACTCAGCCTCCTTTCAGTCAAGATGCTTCATTGGTCCCCCCCCCTCGTCTGTGTCTGTAGAAAGAGAAGGCAGTGAACGATAAGAAAGAAGAGAAGAAGACCAAGGGGAAGAAGGGAAAGGCGGAGAGCGAGGCAAACGAGGAGAACCACTCTGAAAATGGCGATGCCAAGACCAACGAGGTACCTGCTGTGATGCTTCCCAGGCCTCCAGCGTCAGTATCGCGGAGGAGATGGGAGGGAGCTCCCCTCCTCCTGTACTTTCACTATGATAATGGTGGCCGTCAACTTAAAGTATAAACGCACACGTTGGAGGGTAATGCCGCAGTCGGTAAATAGAGTATAAACCGATATCTATAATTAGCTTGGAGTCAAACATTTGTGAGAATTAAAAAGGAAGAACCCTTCACATTAAAAATGCATAACACTGAGTCCTCAGAAATGCACACTGTCTACAGTTATATTCCAGCTTAATGCTTTTATCTGAGGCCATGTTTGCTATTTGCATCTTGCTGGGCTACTTTAGTACTATGAGGATATGAAACAGGCAATACCTTTAAGTAGCATTCTGTCTACTTATTTTATATTGTCTTAAAAAAAAAAAGAAGAAATACACAAACTGTGAGTAAATATGTGGACACCTTAAATTTAAATGTCTTGACTTTTGGCCGTATCTGGTCGTCGTTTATTTGAAGCTGAAGACTGGGATTGGAATCATGTAAAACTGTGGGGATAAGGTCCTCTGACGCTGTCTTGTCTTTCCTGCTTCCAGGTGGGAGACGCTCCTCAAGAAGCTGAGAAGGAGGAAGCAAAATCTGAGTAGCTGTACTTCCACCCCTGAACCCCCCCCCCCCCAAACAGCCCCGCCCTGAGAAAAAAGCCCACAAATCTCTTATGTAGTTGCCCTCAACCTCCATAGCATATTGTTATCAGAGGAATATTTTTATCAACAATTTTATTAATATCGGTACAGGTTTTTAGCACAAAACAAAGCTAGATATGGATGGCCTAGCACATCTGCAATGGTCACATCAAGTGTCCCCGTTAAAGTCAGATATAGTAAACCCATTCACAAAAAAAAAAACGAGTTAAAAAGAACGATTCGTTCGCGAATCAGCCATCACTAATGCATTCATTGATAAAATAGCACAAGGGATGGAACGGGAGGATGTTCCTTTTAGAAGGGGGATGATTTAGATGATTTAGTCTTTATTTCAGGGGGATGACATCCCTCCTTATCCCCCCTCAACTCGGGTACATTATGTACCCCACTACCTGTAAGTTGTGTTCCACTGGACTACATCAAGGCCCAACTACCAGGTTAGGCAGTTGTCGGGTGTCTTGTCCTGGGGATAACCTCCTTCCCATCACGCAAAGCATAATCCAGGCCCACATGCAAGATGGAATTTTATATTCCAGAGGTTGAGACCAAAAGAGCAATAGGGGGTGGCTAATAGAGAAGAATCCACCAAATGATATTCCCCCTTCAGCAAAAATCTTTGGAATAAACCAAAGCTAATCATCAGTTAAAGCATTTTTTTAGGTAAGTTTGGGTAAATTTACAGCACAATACTAGTTTTTTGGAAAAACTAGTTAACAAAATTATAATTTTATATTTTGCACCATGGGTTTTTAATAGATACACTTTTGTGATTGTGGTTTGATTTTGGCAGTTGGTATTTGCTGATTGTAATTATTTCCTTTTCTGTCAATTTCATTTTTAACATTACACATTAAAATCCAAATCCTAAACAAATTACAGCATTTAACTGTAACACAAGTCCAAATATGTGGATATCTGACCACCCTCTCCTGTTCATCCCAAAACAATGTTCAATCCAGAAACCAATACATAAGAAACAAATTCAGAAACACATTATAATATTATACTAAATACAAACAGTACTGGTTCTGATGTAACAAAATTAATTTTATAACAAAAATATAGGTTATTAAAACATTAACATTAACAAATCTGATACAATAGTTATATCATTGTATAGAGTAGGACATGAACTACTGCCACGCATGAACACCCTCCTGTCAGGGTTGGTCAGACACCAAATATCGATATCAGGATTGGTATTGATGATACCAATCTAGGCATTGGATCAAATTAGATAAAAAAATTAAGAAATGAATGCTATCATCCATCTCTCTGCCCATACAACACCAGCCTGTTGTTCCTCATGGTACACAAGCCATGTAACTTTCTTCTCTGGTTTACTGAACTATCACGAGACTGTACAACGTTGACTGCGTTCCAGCTTCTTCAGCAAGAGTCGAGTTACTGAAAATAGCAGTTACAGAAAGCAGTTAGAGAAAGTTACAGCTAATCACTCCTAGTTTATGATCCTTTGTAAACCCACAAAGGCTACCCTCCTGTAACTTCTAAACCCTAAGTTTAACTCAAAAATCTAAATTTTTGAGTACACATTTACCAATTAATATTACAAAATGTAGTACGTCTTAACACGTATCCTGCTATTTTAGATATTTGAATTTGACCCACTCTTTCAATTGCTGGTGCATATTTAAATAATTTAAATCACTGTATTAAAATAACCTATCAGACAAATTCCTGTGGGAATAAAGCTCCCCCTAGTGGTTGTTATGCCTTTTGCAGAAATGTAGAATTTTAAGCAGGAATAGCCAATACTGTTTTTACTCGTTGACATTTGATCAGACCTCGACAGATATTCAAAACTGACCATATGTGTGATTTACCCTGCAGTGGTTGGTTGATTCCTGCAATGTAAATATTTTGGGGCTGGCAGACCAAGGCATCAAAGCAGCGGTGAAGAAGAGGCCGTGAGACGTTTTCACACAAACTTTGCTCTTTATATCAGTATTTAAAAGGATCATGAAATAAACAATCACAAGGCTTCAAACATCATGGCACACAAACACAGGGAAAAAATACATAACGTGACTTACAACATGGTACACGGCCAGCAAGCAAGCAAGAATATGCAAATCCCACCAAGCATCCTAGCAGCCACCATCTCCCTCAGCCTTGGAACCAATGGTCCCAATGGTCCGCCACCAATGATGGGGGGATTCCATCAGCCCCGAAGCTTGCGGGCACCAAAGAGGCCGAGTAGACCAGGAGGCTGGTGGATGTTGGGCTGCTGGTGGGCACTGGTGTTGCAGGTCCCCCTGGGTGGTGACCCTTTGATGTATGTGGAAGCAGTGGGGACCTGCTCCCCAAATGGGATGGCCTCGCACAGCCAGTCCAGATTCCTCTGGTACCAGCTAGCATATTTCTGATGTATTGTGGCCTCCCAGTTGCGACATGCCTCCCCGCAATCACGCAGGGCATCTGAGCAAGCTGGGCCTCCAAACTGTGACACGCCTCCTCCCAGTCAAGCAGCACTGTCTTGCGGCCACTTAATGCCACCTCAGCCAGGTACTTCTGGCAGTCACACTCCTGCTCCCAGCTGACCAACTTGGCACACAACTGCTCCAGCTCCCGGTCCTGCTCGTACTGCACCCAGAGTTCGGCCAGCTCGCGCTGTTCCCAATCCAGGTGGGCCTTCATGACATGGCATGCGTCCTCACAGACAAGTAGTGCTGTCTCTGCAGCTTCAACCTTCAGTCTGCAGCATCCTGCAGCTTCTTGCAGCTGAGGTCATGCCATGGTTCCTCGCCACTGGCAGGCCGGGAGCCTTCACTGGCCTTGGAGCTCTCGCCCTCCCTTGTCACGGACGTCTTGGTCGAGGGTCTGGTAAGCTGACACAGGTTGCTTGAGAACACACGGTGTCTGTACAGAGGCGGGTTAACACATGCACCCAGCAACGTAACATAGCGAGGAAAAGCAGAGAGGTTGGACACACACGATGGGTAATTTATGCAACAATAAAGACATGCGAGGATCAGACAAGGTTCAGACAAGACATGGGCAAACACACACACCACAACTGGGAGCAGAAGTATTAACTATAACACTACATACAAGGGGCAATTTACAATGGCCTGCGAGTCATGCCCGGATATGTAAATTGCGACTGGTCACACCTGGGACACCGACACCACAACATTTTCTTGTGATAACTGACTAATTACAAACATAAACATATTAACATATTAAGATAAACACAAGATAAACATATTGTGACAATCAGCAAAGACTGATTATGCAGGGTGTTAGTTATGTGTACATCCCTGTATTTTATGTTGTAAATAAGTGTTGTACCCATTTAAAGTTTACTGTAGTGTGCATGTTATGTCTTTATGTGACACCACAGTCCGGGGAAATGCTATTTTATATCACTGTACACAAATGTATAAATGATAGGCCCATCACAATAAAATCCACTTTTGATATGAACAAACCTTTATACCCATATTCAAATCTAAACTAACTGACTGAATCCTTGGGGGTTATTCCACTAAGCAAATGCTTAGTCCCCTCCACACATTGGACACATACGGAGCAAGCCTTAAAGACATAGCGCCACATTTTTATTATTTATGCTCTATACCCCAACAAATCTAAAATGAAATAATGGATATGAGGTTAAAGTATCAAATACTAACTTTATTTCTTCAGTGTCAATTGAACAGTACACTGTGTGCACAATTATTAGGCAAGTTGTATTTTTGAGGATAAATTTTGTTATTGTACAACTACAGTGCTCTTG
>JABFEA020000002.1:13946722-13963207 GCA_019775915.2 Cyphomyrus plagiostoma | reverse complement strand
CCCCCCCCTCTCTTTCTTTGGGTCTGCCCCCCCCACCCCCCGGGGCCCCCCCCCCGGGGGGGGGGGGGGGGTGTGTTTGTCTCCGGGGTTGCCACCCCCCCCCCCCCCCCCCCCCCAGAGCAGACCTCCTGTGGGTCGGCTGGCCGTGTCAGACCCCGGCTCATCTCTGAAGACCGTGGAAGTTTCCGTGCTCTCAGATCGCTGGCCATAATGGATATCTGATCCCGGTTTGTGGGGACGCTGTAATTGGGTGGATATCACTGGAAGTTAACAGGCTGGGGCTTGGCTGTCCCCTCCCTCGTCTAGATGCCTCCCCCCCCCACACCCTGATGCATATCCGCTACATCAGAGCGTGGGAGAGGCTGACGTCGTGTCCCTGAAGTACGGAGATGCTTCGCTCTGATGACGCAGCGCTCCCCGGATGCGTGACCGTCTGCTTCCGTTGCCGCCTTGCTGCTGGATAGAGTAGGCGATTACACAGGGGCCTACTGATGTAGGGAGAGTCTAGGATTTTTAAAGACGGGTCATATTTCAGGCAGTGAGGACAACCTTATCTTTAGCCAATGATATGTTTTGAATCGGTTAATGACAGGAAAGGGGGCACCCTGGTAGCCAATCAGCTTTCAGCTTGGACCAGCGCCCCTGTGGCCACGCCCCTCTACACACTCAATTATTGTAAATGGAAGTCCAGCCATCAGAAAGCACCAGGCGCTGGGGGGCTACCTGGTTATTTCAGTCTGGCATGTCATTTTTGGCAATCGGGTATAGTCAGGAGTCTAGTTCACAGGGACCGTGCACCCCCACCCCCACCCCCCCCATTCTTACAAACATTCCGGGGGCGGGGGGGTGCCTGGCATGGGAAGCCTCACTACATCACAGCAAATTGGCGCTTTGTTACCCCTTGTAGAGGTAATTAAGCACTGCCGCCAGAGTTCAGCATCAGTGGCTGTGGGCGTCAGTTTTCTGGGTAGATTTTATAGCCCTGAATTAACTTACCAGTTCAATAGCCATTATGGGGGAGGCTGGGGGTCCTGGGGGCTTTTACAGTGTGAAATGGGCCCGTTTGCCTTGATTCACACTAACGACCTAATTTGCACCTTAATGCAGTGTCATGATGAATTTCAAGGCCGCTCTTGCCCCCTCCATGGCTCCATTTCATTTGTGTGTGTGGGGGGGGGGAGCGAAGGCTGGTGGAGGCCGAGGAAGGAGAAGCAAGTGGTGGAGCCGGGGATGTTACAAGAATTCTGGGACACAAGTCGTTCTGCCTCCAAACGGACACACGGACAAGCTTCTGCACTACTGTGCACTCTGGTGTGGAGTGATCATGTGCTTTCCCACCGAAGTTCATGAACCTGGTTCCTGGTCCCAAATTACTGGACTGTTTCAGCCAGGAACTTTTGCAGCTCCCGGCCACTTTCATGTGTTGCTTTCCCACCATGTAGCAGGAACTAGGACCTTCATGTTAAATAAGCGCATCATCATATTAGGAGTAACCAATGATGGATCACCAGTCCAACTTAGCTGTGTCTGGTTCCTAGTAGCTCACTCCTGGTCAGAAAGTGTGTCTTGTCCATTAAGAATTTGAGTCCAGTTCAGTGGACCCGTTCCTGTTTGACCCTCCTCCTGAAGTTATATATGGAGGACAAAACGTCCATAATCTGTGTGGGGGAAACGGCAGGCTTCTCCACTTTCTGTACCAATCCGCCTTATCTTAAAGATCCTCAGTGACTTTCGCACAGCGTTAAACGGCCAAAAAAACATGGAAGATTGAAGATGGAAAAGTAACATGCAACCACCTTTTGGTGTTCAGTCATTATAACAGAAATACCATCCTAACTGTTTTAAACTTTGTCTTTAATGTCTTTACAGACATAGGTTTTATAGAGGATTGATAGATCGATAGGATCTGTTGGCATGCTAATCCAGTCAGCACCCCCTGTGGTCAGAGTGTGAATGACACAGGACAGCCCAAATAGCCCCTCCTTGCACTTCAGCTAAGACCCTCCCCCCTTACTTTTGCTCCATTGCTCTGCCAGACTGTTTCCCTGATTTGATAGAGACCCCCCAGCAGAGTATGTGTGCTTCCCAACGGTCACCTCACTGGCTCCTCCAATTAGCACACATTCCCAGGTTGCCCCCCCCCCCACCTACTCCCCCAGTATATTTTTTCTGATGCAGGCTCTTTCTTTCCCTGAGCACATCCTCGTTTTATGAGATGGATTTCTCACACCCTCATGGAGTCGTGACGCTACACCCGCCGTTCCAGACCTGCTCTGCTCTTCCAGTGTGGTTATATCTCTGAATAGAAAAGGTGCTGACCCACATCAGCGAGGTAAAGCCTCCCTGGTGGGGGGGGGGAGGTTTCTAACTGAGCACTCACAAACACTGTCCAAAAGCTTTGTCACAGACGTAACAGTAGCTGATGGTTTTGTTGTGGGACATGGGCACTCTGGATGTACATTTTCTGGGGGGGGGGGGGTGCGCAGTGGGCATGTACTGAATGTTATGGGACATTGCTTTAAATTAAGACCAATTCCAAGATTTTTTAACATGAGGGGGCAACTTTATCATTAGCCAATGATATGTTTTGGTTCATTGACTGACAAGGGACGGGTACTCCTGGGGCCAATCAGCTTTCATCTGGGGTCAATGCCCCTGTAGCCCCACCCCTGTAAACAGCCCTACTGTAAGCAGGGGGGTAGGTGGAGGGGTCCCTGGGTGGACAAAGGCCTTTCATGACAGTGACTCCTGTTGTCCCCTAGACTACTCTGTCCAATCAGCCGCGACGGCATAGCCCCTCCCACAAGCCCAGAACCTGATTTCCTCAGTGTTTCGTTCATGGTGACACAGAACTCATTATCGTTCCTGTCGTCTTTTGCTGAAACTCATCTCTGCCCTGAGAAAAGTTTTAAAATCACCATCCATCTAGTTCCACACAAAAAAAAACAAATCTTTCAGGGAGAATTTTACACTTTTGGATAAATCTGTGCGCTTTATTCTCGAGAGGGTAAAAGCATTTCGTGAGGGACCCCAGCTGGTACAGCCACCCAATCCCGAGGATGTGTGAACCATTCAAAATGTAAATTGTACTCACCGTGTTCTGGTGTGACAATGAGAGCTAATGCCCGTCGGTTTTCTTTGTTGAAAATAATATCAAAGCATAGGTGATCCATCCTGATTTAATCCTAAAGAACTTCACATTTTGTTGTTTTGTTACATAAATCTATTCCATACTCAGTTATTCAATAGTCTCCGATGGAGTCAAGGATTTATTCAATGGAACGTATCCTAGGAAACACAGGAAACAAGGCAGGGGACAAGCTGGATGGGTGGCCAGTCCATTGCAGGGGACACTAGCACATTATGGGAACATGTGAAAGAATGTGACCCTGAGGGTTAGGCCTTCTTGATCAGAAGGTCATTGGTTCACAGAGTGCAGCAGAGTGATCACATCAGTTTTGGGCCCTTGAGCAGGCCCCCGAAAACAGCTAGAAAGGCCACTATGAACTTTGATCCCCAGCTTAACTCACCCAGTGTTTCTCAATATGCGTACTTGACTCTACTTGTGTTCTTATGTACCATTCCATTGACTTCATCTTCCGTTGCCACAGACCAGTTCCAATACCAAGAACAAAAGTACAGAAGATGGTAAAAATCCCCAGAAGTCGTTCTTGACCAGCCCCACATATGACTGCATAGGTCGCATCCTTGCAACAAGAACAACCACATGATTCACTGCATCCAAAGTTCACTTTTGCCAAGAAAATTACTACGTTCTTTGTGTTCTTGGTAGTGATAAACACCCTCTGAACTTGTGAAAGAACATCATGGTATATGGGACAGCCAAAGGATTCCTATGCACCTGGATTTGAACATAAAGCGTCATCAAACCAGAGATACCGTCACTGCATCTCCTCTGGCTACGGAAAGAAGCCAGAGGGGTGGAACTCAAACCCTCAACCATAAAGATGCGCAGCTATAGTGTTGCCACCTGTGTCTATTGTTAACAGGAAATAATCGACCCTTTTCCTGCGGCTCTTTTAGCCGGGTGTCTATCAAAACAGATTCAGAAATGTTTTGCTGCTTGAAGTCAATTGACAGCTCAATCACAGGCAATCACGGCTAATTATGGGTTTGGCCAGGAGCAGCGCGGAGACACAGCGACTCAGCAACACAAGGGCTCCAGCCTCCTTTTATCCTACAGGCCCTTCTTGCCAGAAGTCGTTACCCATCATTCATTAGGAAATATACCTTTCGGCAGTATGGAAGCTGGAGTTTATGGATCTGTGGTGTGACCGTACCATCCCCTGCAGGTCTGATCCCATTACTGTCCTGCTGCAGGCCCAGCTCCTCCCCATCCCCGCACAGCCTGGCCCTATAAACCCCTGATGGGACCTGTAAATGCACCGGGCCGCAGCCAGAGACTTGAGGGCAGCCCGCTTCATCAGCTGGACTGGGGTCCGCACTGACCCGTTTCCCGCTCTGCCCGTAAACGCTTCGGTTTATCCGACAGACCACCTCGGCCGGTGGTCGCAGGTGCTTTTCACAGTAATGGATGGGGCTGACCTTTTCTAGCACGGCGATTTAATTGCCGGCGTCGTTACAGGCCTGGGTGATCGCCGGCCGTCTTATCGGAGCCACCACTGACGTACCGGACCGCGACGAACACACACACATATACACACGCGCGCTGATGAGCACCTGGCTTTGTCACACTCTATCGCTAATGTGAACTAATGTCAGGAGATGCGCACTTTCAAGGGGGGAATCGGCAGAAACCGACAGGCTTCTCTGGCTGTTTTGCTGGTGCCCACAGGGGCAATAGGCATTTTGAAAGCACTGGTCATGTTCGGGGCCCTCCTCCGATAAAGCAGCAGGGCACCAGGCCCGATGTCTGCCACCATGGATGCATGTGACTTTATTTACGGCACTTTTCACTTGTTTCCCAGGCCACAGAGGGAAGGAGAGAGAGGGGCGCCCAAGAATCAATGCATATTTGCAAGGCAAACCCGGTACACTTGGTGGTTTATTCTTTCCACCACGCAGACAAGAGATAGGAACATGTGGGTGTGAGTGACGTCAAACAGAGCAGAACCCGCCGCCCCCAAGCCCTCTGCCCCCGCCTTGGTCTCACGTGTCATCGTGTCCAGCCTCGGCAGGAAGGCAGATGTGGCCAGAGACAGAGAAAAAGAAACCTCAGTGTGACACTGATGGTTACACGATGTGGCAGACGTCTATGGCTCAGGCTGGGGAGGCGGGACCAGCTGATAAGCCCCTCCCAGACACACCAAGTCCGCCCACTGGAGACACCTCTCCCCATTGAGCGCTTGTCATGAATGAAATCTGGCAGTACCAGTCTCTATTCATCAGTCAGAAAAGTGCAAGATACAAACATTATCTGAATGCCACCCTCTATAGATACAACCACACAAAAATATACTTTTTTTTCCCAAACGCTGGAAGTTTTAAAGATGATGATGGATTTTAGCTGAAAAAAAACACTTTTGTTTTTGTCAAACATTTGCCAGCTGGGAGGAGCCAGCATGATTTCAGCCGCTAGCAGGAAAGGAGATTTAATTCATATTAAAGCGCATCATGAATTATTTAACGCAGGCGTGTGTACGCTTCACCGGACATGTCCAGTCTCGTCAGGTGATTTGGCTCTGATGTGTCATGGTTATGTAAATGTGTGGCTTCAACCTGTGAGGCAGTTAGAGGCTGGAGTCAATTGGATCGGCTTTGACCCGATGGGCCACAAACCATATAACTGCACTGTGCCTTTACGAGTGGCTCTCAGATGTAGCTGTTATTCAGCTCCGAGGCCCTGCGCAATGGGTCTGAGATGGGAGGGGTTGGGGGGTGCTGAATGGCAGCTGAGTCACCACAGAGACGGCGCACCGATTACTCACTGGGGTCCGGTTTCTCACAAACGCTAATCAAGGAGATAGACCTGATCCAGTGGTGCAGCAGCAGGGTCTGGCGGTCTCAGAGTGGGCCAGGGGGCGGGGGTGGGGGTGGAGGGGGTCCTAGAACATTCCACGACCTGGTCGGCACACTCTGGAGTTATGGCATCAAGTGCTGATGGTATATAAATGAAGACATCTCAGTGAAAACGTATGCACCTCGAACCAGCCTAACAAGCTCATTATCTCAGGGGGAAAAAACGATCCCAACCTTTAATTTGTGCCTAGACTGATTCAGGTCTCATGGTCCCGTGTCTGCATCTCCTGAGAAGGTGCTGCAGCTGTGGCAGCTGGGCTCGAGCAAGGGGGGTGGTTTGAATGGGTTTGAATGGCTTGTCCAGTTTTGGCTGGGAAGGAAAATAACAGACTCCAAAGCCAAGCAGTTTGCCTGTGTCTGAAGGCTCTGTCTTTTTCATTGGCATATCTGGTTCCTCTTCATGTTCCTGTCATGCTCCCCAAATGTGAAAGTTTTGTATTTGACTTCCATGGCAAGCTACTCTCCAAGCTTCTGTCCCAGCCCCAGTCCCAGTCCCAGTCCCAGTCCCAGTCCCAGCCTCAGTCCCAGCCCCAGTCCCAGCTCCTGTCCCAGCCTCAGTCCCAGCCCCAGTCCCAGCCCCAGTCGTAGTCCCAGCCTCAGTCCCAGCCCCAGTCCCAGTCCCAGTCCCAGTCCCAGCCCCAGTCCCAGCTCCAGTCCCTATTCAGAGCCCCTCTCGTTTCTCTGCTTGTCCACCCCCAGCCTCGCTCTTCAGCAGGATTCACCACCTGAGCTGAGGCCAGTGAGCCGATTAAATGCAGCTAGATCACAGTTATACAAATACGCACATTTATGCCACCAGATATTTACCGCAGAGAAATGTGTTGCTCACAGCAACAACAAAGCCATTTTCCCTCCTGAGACTGGAGGCAGCTCTAACCTCATTTCCTGAAACGTGGTACCACCCGTTTCTGTCTACTGCTTTGGGCCCTGCACTGTGTTTAAGTACTTTTGGGCCGTATGAATCGGTTCGCTGGCTGTTTGGTCTCCGTGGCTCTCCAGACCACATTGCTCTAATTGGCAGGGACAGGATGCCGCAGCACAGCGTAACGGTGCCACGGGGGCAAGCGCCCCAGGGTCTACATGGGTGCCACGTCAATGTGGGGCCGCTCCCTCTCCTAGCGATCCAGTAAACGGATTTATTTTCGTCCCTGTGAGATACATTATGAATGCACCTCCCATCTGGTTGCCGGGTTAGTCGCGTCAATCTACCAGCCACTGCAGCTGGATATTCATGCCGAGCAGATGCTGTAGGCGTAATCACCTCGATGCCACCCCATCCGTCGTCAAAGGGACATCAAATCCTGTCCACAGAGATGCTGTAAAACATGGGAGGGCCGAGATCTGCCATGCCACATGACAGTTTAGTGGTCTGGTTAATTTAGACAGGAAGTGGTTGCCGTTAAAAGGGGTGTTTAGGGGGATTTTCACAGTTAATCGCACATGATATTTCTCAATTAACTGACTTTAGCCATTAGTGGTTCCCTTCCAGCAGCTAAAAGACAACAGTTTAAAAAAAAAGAATATTTTTAGTGCGATGTTCAGTATTGTGAGTGATGCATTTCTTACCATTTTTCTACCGATTACATGGTACCAAGATGGCAGATGGGTCACGGATCTGATCACCAGAGGTTCAAGGCAGGGGACACCCTAACTGGAACGCCATCCCATGGTAGGGCACGTACTACAGGCGATCGGCTACAGATCAGCTCATCGAACTGCAAGAGGAAACCCAAGTGCCCAAGGGAAACCTATGCCACACAGATGTGGGGGGGGGGGGAATTATTGAACCCCAATCCAAACTTATTTGGCCAGTGTAGAAGCACTGAGCCATAGTAGCCACCATGATTGATTTTCCTTTGTATAATTATTATGTAATCATTCAACGTTGAAGCATTTCACCGTGTGGTCTTCCTGATCTTCACAGCACCCGATTAAGCATACCGCGGCGTACAGATGTTTCGAAATCCTCTCCACCTTCAGGCGTCTGATCACATGGCTGGTGCCTTCTGTGAGTTATATGATAGATTATTTGCTCTCCAACTGTAGAAATAAAGATATACTAATGCCCCCTCCCTCCCCATATTTCCCATGCGGAAGACAAAGACATCAATCCACATTAATTGAAGGCGTATTTCGCAATCCCTGCCTCCTCTCCTTGAGTCGCTCCTTCGTATTTGTTATTAAAGGTTGGATGAAAACAGGAACCGACATCCAAAAAAATTAAAGACAGATAAAGAAAAACATTAATGGGAATGGCTGTGGGAGAGAACGCGCAACTGCGTAAGCAGCGGTACTCGAGCGGCGATTTGCAGCTTTTAATTGCTTTTTTGGCCCGCATCTCGGCGAATAAGGTTTTATTTAGGCACCTCGAGTAATGCCGTGAAAGTCTGCTGTAATGGAGGGGCTGAGTCATTCCAGCAGCGGCGGAGTCGAATGCCAGTGTGGCACTCGGGGGCTGCGGCTGGGGGACCGCCGACGAGGAGTCTGTCCACCCCCCCTCCGTTCAGCCCCGGTGCAACAATTCAGTGCAGAGGATCGGTCCGACCCCTTCCCAGAGTGCCTCTGTTGAGTTGGAGCCAGATGCCGGGCCTCTCCAACCACCCAACCATTCACATCCGCCTCTGAAGGTCACCCCCAATCCCCGGTCAGCTCCAAATTTATGTTGACAGGGCTGGAGAGGAAATACCTGAAGCTGATCCGAGGCCCCATTTTTGTGGATCCACATCCTCGTCAACTGCCACCAGCTGAAACGAAAGAGATGAAAGTTATGAGGTACGGAGGGCCCTTTGGAGGCAGATAGTCATGGGTGTAGCTGGGTGAGGAGATTAAAGTAGATATTCAGGGGGGTAGACTAAGGAGATCACCAGTGTGATGCATTCTGAGGGCATTTTGTTGACAGTCCATTAATCACTCTTCAATGACGTGGCAGAATTATCCAAGGTCTTATGTGGTCTGGGTGACACAGAAGGTCACGTATCTTTTTATAAACATTTTTACTCCATGAGGCAGGGAGCCATGTGAGTTAGTTGATATTCTTTTGTCTTTCTGTCTGAAGGGATGAGAACGGGAGCGTTAAAGAGGTACATTAGCGCGCAGCGGCGGACACATTAAGTGCGACAAGGCGGCGATCAGAGGCGAGGCGGCACACTGCCCGCCGCCGCAAACGCGGGCCTTTCTTTAAGCTTCTCTTTCAAAGCTGAATGAGGAGATCAATTAGTTCTAATCCCCAGCTCCGCTTGCTAACCCCCCCCACCACCACCAGCTACCAACAGCAGGAGCTCAGGGAGCAGTATGGGGTGGGTGGGGGGTGATGTTAGTGATGTTGGTGGAGACGCAGAGCGGGAGTGGGTGTCTGGAGTTGGGTGGCGGGGATGGGGGTGTCAGCGTGACTCAGTCCTGGGAGGGGCCTTCTGACAAGGACAACTCAGTGAAGTACCGAGGCTGTGATTAACAGAGTCCGAGCCGGCTTAGAATCGACATTTCACAAAGGGCTGGTCATGTACCTCTGAGATGGTGTTATAAATCTGATTACGCTTTATGTAATCAGACATAAACACACACGCACTACAGGCATGGATACCCTGGCAGATTCAGGGGGTCCAGCTCATTACATTATGTGTAAAATTACATTTACAGATACTTTGCATCCACAGGAGTATTCTACATTGCATTCTACATGAGTATTGTTGCAGTCTCAATTAGAAAAATATATACTATTGCATACAGTGCCTGAGTAATTCTGCACAATTCTGGGAAAAATATGAAACATGATTTTTTTTTCTCCCAGAATTAAAATGAATTATTTTCTCTCACAATTCTTGAGCAATAATTTTCTCCTTTTTAATTATTATTATTATTTTGCACTACATATGGTCTCTATGAAGATAAACAATATGTACAATTTACTGGTAAATGCACCAAAACTGCTGTGGGATAGAGCTACTAAAATAATTTATTAAAAAATAGTTTTGCGTCGGACAATCAGCCACTTTCCATAGCAGCGAACAAGGGTTAGGCTTATTTACCACTTATAAGAGATCTAAAAATACCAAACTATAAAATGTTTATAATCCATTACTATATCTTGGTCTGCATTTTTGACAGAATAAAAAAATCACTCTGCTATTCTGTGCCAGCAAGCGCATAAGGTTCTGCAGCTTTTTCTGAATGAAAAGAAAATATGTGACTCAGTTTACCTTAATGTGCTGCACTGTAACTTAAAATGCTATATTCAAACCAGTCTTGAATGAATTAAACAGGATAGGTTACTTTTTGTATGATCAAAAGTACTTTTAAAATGAGATATTTTTTACTGTATCTTGAGTAGTATTTTACTGGATGACGTTGACTTCTACTTGAATGGTATCTGTAATTTTTCTATGAGAGATTCTGTTTTGTGATGCTTGAAACATTCCTCAGATTTAGATGTTCCTGGTCCTTGTAGACATGATAGCATCGCACATTTACTGCGGATTTGTTGGCTGTATCTTCAGGATGCGAATCTCTTGTTCCACCAGGAACAATTGGATTGAGATCTGATGATTGTGGAGGCTGTTTGAGTACCGTGGAATTATTGTCCTGTTTAAGAAACCAGATGATATGAGCTTGGTGACATGGTGTGTTATCCTGCTGGAAGTTAGGCCATTAGAAGCTGGGTACACTGTGCTCATAAAGGGATGGACGTGGTCAGCAGGAATACTCAGGTAGGCTGTGGTATTTAAAGGATACTTAAATGGTACTCAGGGGCCCGAAGTGTGTCAAGAAAGTATCCCCCACACCATTACATCACCAGCACCAGCCTGAATTGATGATACAAGGTAGGATGGATCCACGATTTCATGCCGTTTACATCAAATTCAGACCATGCCATCCCAATGTGGCAGCAAAAATCCAGATTCATCCATCCAGGCAATGTTTTTCCAATCTTCCTTTGTCCAATTCTGGTGAGCCCGTGCCCACTGTAGCCTCAGTTTCCTGTCCTTAACTGGCAGAAGTGGTACCCAGTGTGGTTTTCTGCTGCTGTAGCCCATCTGCTTCAAAGTTCAACATACTGTGTGTTCGGAGATGCTTTTCTGCATGCCTTGGCTGGGAGTGGTTGTTTGAATTATGGCCACCTTTCTGTGGGGCACCAAATGTCAAGTGCTCATTTTTGTGCACAAAAAGACAGTGTTACTTAATGATGAAATCAAGTTATGCCGTGCTATATTTTGTCCACTGAAAGACAAACTCCAGTTACGTTTTATGTATGACAGCATAAGGACTTCTTTCGTGCACAGAAATCAGTTTCACAATTTTATTGTTGCATTCCTCACACACACTACAAAGTGTGTCTGGTCCCACACAGTGTTATTTGGGATAAAGTGGCATGGCAACAGGGAATCGGCGCCAAGATTTTTCATTGGCTTGTCATAAGAATATGAAAAATGTAACAAAAATAGTGACACTAATGAGTTCATACAACAGTAAAAGTATGAGCCTAGGAACTATTTGTATTTTTATTACAGTTAAATTTAAGTTAAACATAATTACATGGTTCTGCAGAATCAAAGCCAGTACTTCACCTTCTGTTCACTGGGATGTGGTGGAACGGGAGCTTCGTGCCCTGGATGTGCATCCCACAAATCTCCATCAACAGCAAGATACAATCCTATCAATATGGGCCAACATTTCTAAAGAATGCTTTCATAACCTTGTTGAATCAATGCTACGTACAATTAAGGCAGTTCTGAAGGCGAAAGGGGGTCAAACACCGTATTAGTATGGTGTTCCTAATAATCCTTTGGGTGAGTGTATATTATCTGCACTTGTTATATTTTTAGCTATTGCAAATTGTAATTTTAAATTCTTGTTTACTCTTTTTTGCACAGTCTCTGGATCAGTCAGGGTTCATTTCACTACATGTTGTACTTGTTATAACTATGTATGTGACGAATAAAGAATCTTGAAATCTTACAAGGTGCTGATATCAGTTTTGTGCAGAAAATGAAACATACATTTTGTGTTCTGTGTATGAAAGACAGTGAAGTTTTTATAACTAAAATATTCCTTTTTGTGGACAAAATGTAGCAAGTCATTACTTGATTTCATCACTAAATAATGCTTTTGGTAGCACAGACTATATTTTGTGCACGAAAATACACATTTGGTACTTGACAACAGATACCTGTCTGTCAGCTTGAACCAGTCTGGCCGTTCTTCTCTGACCTCAGTGCCAACAACAAGGCATTTTCACCAAAAGAACCACCACTCGCTGAATGCTTTTTCTTTTTCAGCCCATTCTTTGTAAACCCTAGAAATAGTTGTGCGTGAAAATCCCACTTGTGGGACATTTACCCACACAAAAAATGTTCAGAGGGCAGAACAAAAAAAATGATTTAGAGCGATAGCCAATCAGATTACAGAGGAGGTGGGGCCAAGACATCTGATTAGATGGTCCCGCCTCCTCTAGTTGCTTGGACTCACCACCTCAACAATCCAATTGGTTATCCCTTTGAACCAGTCATTTTTCTTTCTGACTTTTGTAAACATTCCTGTTTAAGTAAAACTCCCATGAGTGAAAAGCCCAGCAGTTTCTCAATTACTCATATCAGCCATTTGCCACCAACAGCTATGCCACATTCAGAGTCTTAAGTCACCTTTTTTGTGTTTGGTGTGAACATTAACTGAAGCTTCTGACTGGTATCTTCATGGTTTGATACACTGTGCTGCTAAAATGATTGGCTGATTAGATATTTGCTTCAACGAGCAGTTGAACACGTGTAGCTCATAAACCAGCCAATGAGTGTGTGTATATAAATGTATACCTGAGATGGAACGTGTGCCCGGGAGGGTACCCCTGCCTGGTGGCCCACTGCTCCTGGGATGTCTGCCAATGCTCCCTATAACTCTGTACTGGATAAGTGGTTTTGGATGATGGATGGATGGATGGACCGATATAAATGTATATTGCAAAAACACCAAATGAGCAAAGGATTTTAAGATTCAATAAAACTAAACTGCGATTACAAGCGCAGCTACAAAGTCATATTAGGCTGAGGCTGAGACTGAGGGAGGCTGAGGGTTCGCGCGCTAAAACGCCACGAAGCTGTAACCTCCAAAATTACCAGAGAGACTGAGTCAGCACCTCTCTGACCCAATCACAACAAGAAACCATAAGTCGTGAGCTTCGCAAAGCTGGATTTTATATCAGGGCCGCTGATCAGAAAGTGCTTGTATCCAAGGTCAATGCGCAAAGATGCATGACCTGCAGTAAGGAACAGAAATCCTGGACCCCTGTGCAGCAGAAAAAAACAGTACTATGTTCTGATGAGTCATCTTTCACATCCGGGGGGGGGGGTTTGCATTTGGAAGAAACCAAAGACTGCCTTCAATGCACAATATCTCTTGCCAGCCGTAAAGCTTGGTGGGGGACCTGTGATGATTTGAACGTGGGGGTGTCATTTTGCCCCGTGATGGTGTACTTGGGGCACGCAAAAATAATTCCCGTTACCTCCTGTGAGTCCTTGACAACATCCTCGCAAGGTACACACTGTTCCTGAGCGGCATTTTCCCACCGGCACAGTGATACATCTCATGTGAAGACGTTCTGGAACTTTTTCACTTTACACATGACCCTTCAGGACAGCTGACAATCCACTAACCCTAATAAGGGACTGCACTCAATTCCGTTGTACTTGTACAATGATAATAAAGATCCTGATTCTGATTCTGATAACCATGCATGAACCTTGTACGTGTTTTTCCCTGAAGGCGTGGGCCAGAGATTATGAGAACCTGATTCTCATAATGTGATCACAAAAAAAAGTTTAGCCGACGAGCTGCTACAGTTTCACTTTATATGCATGCATCATATAAAGAATTAGTTTCATTTATGCATTATGCTTCCCACTCTGATGAATTTCCTTTCTGAAAACCCCCACAATCACTTTGTTCCGTGGCGTCTTAGACTCTGCCTGCTGCAGATAACAGGTACTTAACATTGTTCCAGGCCGGCACGATAATAAAAGGACAAATTTTAATTTCAGGGCATCAGAGAATATTTCTAAATTGCACAGCGGTGTAGTAATTAGATGAGATAATGATTAATTTCAAGAGGCAATATCCCTACATTAAAGCAGTATCTTGTTACATTAGTTATTTTGTTCGCCGGATGGCTTCATCTGAAGAGACATACACAATGATAGCCAGTCTACCCAGCATGCATTGTGTGAATGAAAGCAGAGACTCACTGCGCTGACTTCGCTGGCTGTAACGGGAGATCCCCTTCTTGGGTTTGGGCCTCCACCCTCTCAGCCCAGAATCACCTGTGACATCTTCATCTCCCCCTTATACAACCCGGTTCCCTACAGAATCTACTGTCTGCTTCAGAGATTTTAATGTGATAATGTGACATGTATCTTTGGGTTTGGGGGCGATTCCTGCCAGCTGGGGATGAAAAAAAACTAAAGAGCCAGATGCCACAGACTCTACGCCTCCATCTCTTTCACTGACTAGGCCCCCTTGCAGCAGAGCATGGAGTTCTGTGAGCGACCTGGACTCTTTGATATTAATATCCAGTAAAGAGCTTTGAATAATAGAGTATCAGTGGATGTTGCAGGTCTGTGGCTACCAACACCCCCCCCCCCCCATTAGGCTTTGATTGAGTTAACATTGCATTACTATGTGTATTGCAATAATCCACCAGGCTGATTGACCTCATTCCTCCCCATTTGCTTGGTAAACAACAGACACGCAGGGAGTTGTATTTTTTTATGGACTTTTGGTGTTCTTATCCATCCATCCATCCATCCATTAATCCATCCATCCATCCATCCATCCATTCACCCATCCATCCATCCATCCATCCATTCATCCATCCATCCATCAGTAGGTTCCTCGCACCCAAAGGTAGCGTGTCCGGTGCCTGTCCCAGGAAGTGCAGCTCATGAGGCAGGATGCACCGCGGCAGGGTTTCTTACAACTATGGATGTTATTATAAACAGCCACACTAACAGAATAACAACAACTATACTACTAGTAGTAATAACAGTATTTCTTTAGCACTTTATTTAGATGAAATGCTGTTCAAAGTACTTCACGTGTGGGATTAAAATAAGAAGCAAAGACAGAAAGGCTGTATAATAATAACGATGCGCAGCTCAAGTACCATTCAAAGTGTAGAAGGAATGAGAATCTGAAAAATTAACAGGTAAATGAATTTAGAAACAATAATCAATAAATCAGCAAAATAAGACAAATGGATAGGGATCGAATGCACAAAATAAAAATAAAAGCTCTGAAACAGATCAACAGCAGATTTCCGCTGCTTTGTATCACGCTTGACCCAGTTCTAATCAATTCCCCCGGCCGCTAGCCCACCCCCCCATAGCAGAGATACCCAGACCGTGGGCTTGGTCACGTACAGTATCAGCTCAATCTCACAGACAATTTCCCCAAACATGCAGTATTGTGTCAACAGATACATTTCAGTTACTGGCCGTATCATCATATTAATATATGAAAGCAGGCTCGCGCTGCCGCTTCGCTTGCGGGGCCAGGGGCCCGGGGCCTCCTGATACAGGGCTGTGTTTCCTGGGTAACGGATAACAGGTCTGAAATTCTCCTGCAGCCAGAGGGGTTCTCTTTGGGTAGCCAAAGGTGGAGGAAAAAAAGATATAGTTAATTTCAACCCGATGTGTGCTGTAGTGCCGGCCTGTACTTAGGCACCCTTCCATCCATCCACCCCTTTATTTGTTTTTCAGAATTGCTCCTCCAAACTCAGGCAGTGGAGGGCCTGAGGCTTATAACAGCAAAAGAGGCAAGAGACTTCCTGGTTGAGACACCAGCCCAGTACAAGGCTGGTTAAATTTGTGTTTTCCATAAAGTATTTTTTAAATTAAAGTTCATCTTGCATGGAACTCTGACTTTACGACTACAAAACTTTATTTACTACAGAATATTTTCTTGTATTTATTGCAATGTATTTATTTAATTCTCTGGTCTGCAGGAAGCACTCCAATATGAATTTTATTGTACTATACAAACAGGAGATATAACCTATTTGTTAAAAGCTTATTTTAGCTCAATATATAAATACACATTTATTAGCAGATATTCTACAGCTCTCTGATGTTCTCTCTATGAAACAGGTGATTATACCATGCCATCTAACCAGCTTCTGGAATTCTCCTCTTTGACCCGGTTCCTGTAGTTTAAACCTAACCATGTCTGCTTTATCACTGACCAGTACAAGTTGGAGTCCATGCAGCTCAATTCCCCGGGACTCGATCACATGACATGCCATATACTGTCCCGTTTGTGACTTGTGTGCATGCATGTAACCGCTTGCTCTCAGCGGAGGCGGACGCACTTCTCTCCCTCTCCTTCCCCTTATCTTCCCTGCTTGCTGCTACTCTCGTCTCGTCCTGTCTACTGTCTTATTGTCTATACTAGAGAGACTCTCTCAGCCCTGCTCTTCAAACTAAGGAAATTATGGATTTGATCAGC
>JABFEA020000002.1:13926222-13938696 GCA_019775915.2 Cyphomyrus plagiostoma | reverse complement strand
CCTCCCCCTCCTCCCCCCCCACCCCGTGAGGCTGTTGCCAGGGACTCACCAGGGTGCTGGTGTTAAGCTGATACACCTCAGCATCCCTCTCCACCCTTTTTGGCCCCCGCATGGGGGTGTCGCAGATGGCACTCAGCCAGCTTCGGTCGCACGCGCCTCGCCCCCATTCCACACCACCCTTGCCCCCAGCATGCCTGCTGAGACATCATGTGACACATAGCCCTCATCTCTCTCTCTCTCTCTCTCTCTCACTCGTTCTGTCTTCAGCCTGAATCTGGATATTTCCGGCATGCATTTGCACACTCGTTCCCTTGAAGCAGCACTGCAGCCTGCAGCGTGATGTTTTGTAATTCATTCATCTGAATCGCTCCGACTCGCTGGTCCGGGGGCTCACAGCCGCTTCCCCGCCTGCGCAGCGAGCTGGGGGCCACCTGTCGGCACCAGCGCAGCATCCTAGCACCTACGCCGCTCCGCCCCGAGGCACCGAAACTGCCCACTGTCTGACATAGCTAGCGCTTAGCTACCGCTAATCATCACGTTAATATATCACGATAACCCGCGGTCAGCTGGCTGCTGACCATCTCACGACTGGCTGGGAGTCTCACAGCCTTAAAATACTAACCTTCACGTGGGTGGCGGGGGGCAGCTTTATAAGCATCTCTAGAGTTGTGGTTTCAAATAACACCCCAGCCCTGTATGAGCGGAGTTTCTCCCACGTTGGGTCTCCTTGGGATTCTGTGGTAGTATCTGGTCTTTGCCCCTAGTGTGTTTGCTGGGATGAACGACATTGAATCCCTGCCCTACGCTCCAGGCTGCTAGAGATGGGTATTCAGATCTTCGCAGTCACTCTGTGATGAAGAAGATGTTGGAAGATGGATGGATATTTGCAGTGAAGGTGAATTATATATTGACGCCAGTCATCACATTATTTCTATCACGGAAAGTCATCTCCCATGAACGTGAGAGTCTGGTCACTAACATCAAGGGGAAAAGGGAAGAATGCAAGCTGTGAGTCAGTTTCAGGTCAAGTAAAAACACAAACACGTGAAATTCTGACAAGACTTTTTAAACCTATCTTCAGAATGACTGTTAGATGTTACTTATGCCACGATGAACAGTATTGACATGCTTGCAGCATATGTAGTAGCATAATACTTCTTTAACTATGAAGTTTAGGAGAGTTAAACTGAGAGATCAGGTCAAATGCGACCTAAGCACATGACTTCTAACCTAGGCACAGGGTTAGAAGTCATGTGACTCCACAGGTGTTGCTGTGTGAGAAATGCTGCAGCTCTGGAAGAACGTGTCAGGTTTTATCTGCAGAAATGTAAGCTGGGGGTGGAGTTTGCAGCGTCTGGTAAATTAAAGTGGTCAGTTTAATCAGCAATTAGCAGGGCAGTGTGTTATAGTCTGGGGGGGGGGGAGGGAGGGTTAATTGTTTTTCATTGCTTTTTTAATGAAGAACCAAGAGGAGGGTATTGCCGCTCGGTGGTTGGACGTTTATGGGCGGAATGAAGGGCGACCTGTCTTTGAAGATGGCGTGTAGCTTGCGGGGTGTGGGTGAGCTGCTGGAGAAAAATTATGCAAAGACAGGGGCGGCGTGGGGTGGGATGGGGTGGTTGGGAAGGAATAACGTGTAGCTCCAGGATGCTCCCCTCAGCCCGACACCCCTGCATTCCCCCTCAAGTGTGTTGCCAACACTGTGATGCTCCCCCCCCCCCCATCCACTTCGGAGAACTCCCCACGCTCCGTGAGTCATGCTGTGCAGAAGAGCCGGCAAGCACACGCATGGGAAAGCCCATTCTGACAGAGACACACGCATGTTACACGTGTGCATCCCCTGACCACCCTTCCTGCTGTCACTCATACCTCGAACAGGCGACCGTCTCGTTCGCCCATACGCACGGGCCCCAGAGTTACGTAAGGACATCGGATCAGAGCCGTGAGTAATGTGTCTGTCCTTTTCCCCCGGATCTTTGACTCCGTGGTTCCCTGATCACCTTCCATGTGACAGAGATTGTTTTTTCCAGTCTGAGCTCTGAAATTCACACGAACGTTCAGACGGGTCATACTGGGGGCGATGCAGGCGCTCAGCGTCCCCCGTCCGCTCGAGTCCACCTCTCTTCCCCATCTCCTACTGTGTTCCTTTTCGGGAGACCGCCTTCCTGAAGCGGAACCAAAAAAATAAATAAATAAAAGGAGGAAAACAAATTTATAAGGAGCCTCCTAAGAGACCTGGCATCAGTCCTATGCCACCCTCCCAGTTTGCTAATTCTGAGAGCCCTCTTTTTCGATGGTCTGTGTTTGTGTGTGTGTGCATATGTGGGGCAGCTCTTTCTCCTTGGAAACGAAGAACTGCATTATGAGATCATAAGAAACATAAAAACAAACGAAGAGGCTGCTCAGGCCATCAGAGCTGCTCGGATATGTAGATCAAAGTGATGATAAAATTGCATCCAGTGCCAACCCATATTGATCCGGGCACCAGCTTCTAACCACACTGCTCTCAAACTTATTCCATACTGCAGGTAGGGTTGCATGGTGTAGATCACAGCTACCTCACACAGTGAGGGTTCAAATCCCTTCCCAATCTGCAGTGGCCATTCTAGGACTCTTTCAGGTATAAGAGTGGCCATCGTTTATACAGAGGGACTGTGACAATCAGGAGAAACGTAGGAGGCAGACCCCGGAGTGCAGTAGCCAATCGTTTTATTAAAAAAAAAAAAAACTTAGAGCAGCCAAAACTAGAAGGGAGATCCAAAAGAGTAGTCGGGGCACAGGCAGAAGTCGATCATCGGGAAGGTCAATCCTACACGGATAGACGAGACGGGGGGACGACGAGGGAGGAGGAGCAGGATCGTCAGGGCAGCAGGGCAGGATGGAGCAGGAGGGATCAGGCAGGTGGGAGAGGGGTGAGGAGAAAGCAGGGCAGATGAAACAGCAGGGCAGGACACGGCAGGCAGGACAAGCAGGACAGACAGGAGACAGGCATAGCGCTAGGTAAGGCACAATCGAAAATGGCAACAATACTTTGCACCAGGCTCCTGGAGAAGCCGGTTTAAATAGTAGTGCTAGTGGTGCTATTGGCTGCCGATTGTCCACCAATGATCGGCCCCTCTGTGGTGGGCATGACAGGGACCAACCTTATCATTCGCCAACAATAGGTTCTGATTGGTGTGTGACAGGGGACAGGGCACTCTAGGGGCCAATCAGCTTTCAGCTTTGGCCATTGGCCCCACCTGTGCACACACTCCTGCCAATCAGTAAGCCTACATGTTCTCCCCCTTTTGCGGATTTCCTGCAGTTAGGTTAATTGGTGTCTCTAAATTGCCCGTAGCATTTGAACGTCCTGTGATGACCTGGTCTCCCCTCCGTTTCTTGGCATGGACTTTTGACCCAGATATGCAATTTAAGGAGTGATGGATAGTTCCCAGTTAACATTAATATAGAAAGCAATGATGCTTTAGTCACCGTTCGTACGAGAACATTGGAATTCTTTTCACATATAGCATCTTGCTCTGCTTTTGGAGAAATACATGCAGGAGAGAGAGGCTGGGAGCCAGAGTGTAGGGTCAGCAATTCATCTGACATCCCATGGGCATTTCAGAGGTTAGGCGCCTCACCGAGGGCCCAACAGAGATGTGCCAACTCCGGAGATGGAATTTGAACCCACAACCAACATACTGCCCATTAGATAAACATGAGCTGTCTCTTTCCTTTCATGGTTAAATATGGAGGCTTTGCTGCTAATTGCAGGCGCTCTGCATGTTGTGTGTGTGGTGGGTTAATATGCATTTAGCCTTTTTTGTGTTAAGTGTGTGGGGTGCAGCGCTCATTGGTGTCACCTGGGTGGATGACACATGAACTTGTAATCTCTATGATAGTCCAGCGTGACATCATGGAAAAAACTTCATTCTTCATTCTTCTATTTGAGATGGACGGCTCGTATGCTGTTTTTTTGTTTTGTTCTTTTGTTCGGCTTTGATTTTTTTTTTTTTTTTTGAGATTTAAAAGGACCAGGTGCAGAAAGTGTCTTTGATAAGCGAATGTGAGAGGTCAGCCCTGGCCCAGTGATCTGAGTTGATAACATTTGGGTGCCGAGGCTCAGAGCGTCTGGCCCTCTCAAATATCTCCCCTGTGACACAGTCCTCTTGTTCTTGGATATCTCAGGAGCTAAAGTACTGTCCAGACCTCCCGCTGTTGCTAGGGAACGGTTCAAAGGGAACTCTCACATCGCACTTAATTATGTAATTAGTGTCAACAGCAGGTATAACGACCTGCCATTTCTTCCAGATAGCGCGCCATCAAAAGGGACGAGACCCCTTAAAACTTTTTGCAGTCACCACGTGTTCTACCCACTGTTATGTTCTATCCACTTCCATTTGGTTTCAGTAATTCGGACTGGATGTGAGCGTGACTTACTTCCCTGCGCAATGGAAGAACTGAGATGTATGAATGAATTGGAGTGACTAATGAAAGTCTCAAGATTTTAATTAAGGTTTTAATTTGCTTGGCTCTGGGTTGAAGGGGATTTTACTACTGTTGTGGTGTTTTTGTTGTTTTTCACAGGGGTGCAGTAAAGGCCCATTATGAGGACTTCATACAGTATAATTTGCTGGATTTCACATGACTGGGCAACTTTGGAGGTCAGCATCCATCCATCCATCCAATGGGAGGATCAGCACTTAGCCACCATTAACACAACCCTGTGCAAGATCCAGTCCAGCAGTGCCCACATCCTGCCCTGGGTCGCTCTTCTCCTGAGGTTTCCTTCACATGAGATCCATACTGTGAGCACGTATTTCTGTGGGGTCCCTGGTCTTGCCTTTGTGTGTCACTGGCCTGTCAGTTTTCCGAGTTCAACTCAGAGAATGGAAATAAGTGAAGAGGATGCCAATGGGACACATCTTCCATGGATACGTCCTGTCAAACACCCCCCCCCACCACCAATTATTACCTCCCGGGCAATGAAAAGCTTACATGGGACTCCACAGGAGTCATTCCCTGCCTCGAACTTGCTCAGCCGCCTGCTGTTTGATTACATGGTTCCCATTTCCCACTTCAGACTAACAGCTCAGAGAGTAAACAGCCCATGTGTACAGTGCCGGCCCTGGGTCAGGTGACGCGCTTCGGGTCGCACACTGGCTTACTGGGCTGCTTTTGGACCTCCTGGCACGGTATCAGCGAAACACCCACCTTCGCTCTCCTCTCTGCTGCCCCCTCAGGCCACGTTTCATAAGTGCAGGCGAAGGCGCACTTTCGCATCGGTACCTGTGCGGCAACAATCTCAACAATAATGAAAACTTTTACGATTATCCAGAAACTTCCATCTGTCCTGTATCTGTCAAGCATCTATCAATATTCCACAGCCAGTCTCCCAAGAATTTAATCACATGAAGAGACAAATATCTAAAATCCCATCGAGATTCCGAATGCTAAATTAATTGTTAAAGACCTCAGTCCTGCATGGCGAATAGCTTCAGGAAAAGCCGACTCTTTGCTTCATTTACATGTCAGAAATGAGGCTCGCTTTGTGTCTGATGAAAGCCAGCATGTCGCAGGGTTCTGTCTCTCACACAGCCCATGTCATTGCACAAGCCTCCCACCACTGTCACGCTGCTATAGTTTATTATAGGCTCATTATTTACAAAAAAAGTGTGCAGACTTATTTGTCAGCTTTAACTCTAATGTACAAGCCTGGCTAACCACAAATATTCTGGAATTTTTGAGAAACTGTCAGTTGCCTGCCATCTAACCGCTCAAACACCTCTTAAACATTATTTTTTTCCTTCTGGAAATTAGGTGGCTCAAGTTTCAGGTACCATATGCGTGAAAAGTTACCTGAAACATTTCAGAGTATTATGGACTACCTACCTATCTATAAACTGTGAAGTGAGATTTGCATTTAGTTTCTATCTGACAGATGCCTATTCATGACACACAAGGCAGGTTTCGAGGCTGTTTTCTGTGACCTAAGCAGAATGTTCCTGGGATCTCGCCTCTCGAGATGTTCTCCAAAGAAAATATTACCACAAGGTATATACTGGCTGCTAGCGTCTGTAGTTCACACATCGTCGAGCGGCATATTTTCAGCTCAGATCCAGCGACGTGGCTGCAAATTTTCAGGACTGGACCAGCAGAGATGGAGGTAGATGGACCAGGTCCCCTGCTTCGACCAGACCCTCGTCAGCCACGGGGCCAGACAGAACGGCTCGAGATTGTGCTTGAAGACTAAATGAATCAATAACAAAAGTCAGGCTATCTTGTGTAGAGGACAATTTCAACATGATGTGACATGGATTTCCTAGGAGCTGGCAGACATGTCCAAGAGGACAGACACTCTTATGCACTGCTTTGCTATCCTGACCCCTACTTTCCACCCCCACAGTCTAACACGAGCCCGCACTATCCTGGTATACAGAAGCTGGGCCCCCAGTGGTGGATCAGACGTCTGTGTCGACAAGATCTCAAAGAACGACGGAGGCAGGGTCCCTCTTCTGATTCTGACGGGACGACGGTGCCGTTCCGTCAGTCGCGGCCCGTTTTAACCAAAGGGGAAGTGGCAAACCGACCGACAGGAAGTGACAGGGCGAGACGAGCCCGCCCACCCGGGCTTTCAAAGCTGCGCTTCTCCGGTAAGCGCTGTCTGAGGCGGCTTTAATCCTCCGCATGCCGCCCCCCCCGGCCGACACCTCACGCTCCTGAGGTTTGCACGGAGGCGAGCTGGGTTGTCGATTTAGCCCCCCCGCCCTCTTTATTTCAGACGCTGTCGGAGACACTCCAGGCTAATCTAGCATCTTCCAAAAAGGCAGCCCGTGACGCAGCCCCGGGCGTAATGAGACCACGCCGAAGCAAACGAAGGGCCAATTAGGGTGCTAATTATTGGAGTTTTTCGACGCATAATTGGACGCTTGGTAATCTCACCTTGTTCCTTTAAACTGCGGGGTGAAGTCTGCAGGGCTGCTTTTCATCCCAGCGCCCCCCCCCCCCACCACCACCAATCAGAAAGGGAAGACTATTTCTGGCTCATGGTTCGAGCACAGCTCTCATGTAAATTCCTCGTCGTGTCACGATCTCAGGAAATTTAAGTTGGAACCTCCACAAAAGCGATGTGAGGAGGCTGTCATCAGTGGGTGATTCATTTTGACATCTGTACGAGAATGAGATGGAACACCATCAGGAAGCCACGTGCGCCGGGGTAGGAAGCACTGAGCCGGGAGAAACCTAACTGTATGCAGAAAGGTAGCTTTTATCGGAGCCGGACAGGCGTTTGATTGGTTGATGACGGGTGGTTATAGGTTTTCAAACTAACACGAAGATGGATTGGGATGGTCAGAGATATACAAATCATCTCTGAGGGATCTCCTGTAGATGTTGGCTGTACCAAAGAGGCAGAGGTGTCTCCAAATTAAGCCAGAATGGGGGGGGGGGGAATGGAGGGGGGAGGATAGCAAAGGTTGTGAACTAGGGGAGGGGTCCGTGATATGATCAATTTTGATGAAAAGGCTCCACAAGAGGGTATGTGCTTCCTGAGACCCAGAGAACCATTAAGGGGGGTTAGGGTTGGTCTGAATGCCCTCTGGGCACAAATCTCTCCAGTGTGCACAAGTATGACAGAGTAAGTATGCTAATATATGCATGCGGCAGAGGTACACTGGGATATTAATAGGTGTGAATAAATGGTAGATAAAAGCCTAGTTATGGTCCCATGTGGAGAGAATTAAATGTCTTTGATTGGCTGCTTCTTTTTTCACAAAGAGCCACTTACCCCTGTCACTTTCCTGGAGTACGTTGCTTTTTCGCACGTCTGAAAGAGCCCCGGTGCTGACTTACGGATCGCTTTATTTAACTGTTTGCGCGGACGTGCGCCGCCTGTGTAAATCGGGCGCAAAACGCAGATAGAAAGCTAAGCGGATGGAGACGCGGTTATGAAGCAGCGAGCGCGCTCCCGTTGTCCGGTTACGAGCGCTCGCCCGCGCACGTTACGTCTCGAGGGCGCGGATCTGCGTGATGCTTGCTGGGTTACGCTGAGGCAGCGAATGATAACGCTGCTAATTTGTATCTGTCAGTAACACCTGCAAAAACACACGCTACTTTAAAAAGTCTATAAAAATAGGAACAGCCATCTAGATCCCCAGGTTCTTGTAGAACATATATTTGCGTTAAATTTAAAGAGTGCATGAAATAAGCATCTTAGTACAGTTTCCGAGGAATTGATGCACACGGGACACAAAGAGATCAAAAGCTGCCCACTTGGATCTAAATGCATTTGCTATTTAGGTTTGATATCTACATAATACAATAAATACAATTTGGCAGGTCATTTATAATGAAATAGACTAGTTTATGTAGCATGATGATTTTCTAGTTAGTACTGTTGCATCATATCTCGAGGGTTTGAAACCTTCCTCCTGCAGCATGTGCTTCGGTGAAATGACATCTCTAAATTGCGCATAGTGTGTGCTCTGCCCTGTCGCCTGACCCCGTACTGATTAAGTCCTTATAAGAATCAAACTAGGAGATCGTTAAATCTAAAAATACAAATAACTTTTTGTAAATACTGGTAAAAGAGGTACTTTCAGCTATTTTATTCTACGGAAGAGAATATATTTTTAAGTAACACTGCATTTCCTTACAGAGTAATTACTCGGTGATCAAAGTATCGCTTCTCTCTGCATCCCAGCTGCGTATGCCCCTCTGCCAGTTACTGGATTGAGACACATTTACTCGATGTCCTGCCGTAAGAAGCAGCGGGAGCCCGTTGGTTGACACAGCCGCGGAGGCTGTTTCATCGGTGGTGTCAGGGTCCATTTTTCATATTTAAGCCAGCAGACAGCGGCGCACAAAGGCAAAAGCGAAGTGACCGGAGGAAGCCGGTGATTCATCTGGCGTCCCCGCCCCCCACCGTTTTGTCAGTTCCGACCATAGGTTCGGAGGAGGGACAGGGGGCCCGGGAGTGAAAGACGACGTGCAATCACCGTCCATGTCAGGGGGACTGCGCGGTCACCTTCCTAGACTTGATCTTTTCTCGGTCGCCAGTTATTAATTACTGATTTTTAAATACGATTAAAACGAGTCTAACTTTTCAGGTAGTTTCACATGTTACGTCGAAGTGGTCCACGAATTATTTTTCTTTTTACTCCTGAAATTAAATTTAAAGCTGATAATGCATCGATTCATCTATCTTCCATATTGCTTATTCAGTTCAGAGTCATGTTGAGTTCTGAACACTTTACAGAATCCACCGGGCACGAGGTTGCTAATAGCACAGATGTCTGTAAATGTGATTTTTTAAAGTCATTGACAGACATTCTGATTTATATTTACACTCCTTCATCAAGTCCTAGAGGAGTCCTGAGTCCCGAATGAGGCACATTACCTGCATTGTGAGGGAGCGCCAGTTACGTCACTAACGCCATGCGGCTCATTTCCCTGAGAGTGATCCAGCTCACAGGATCTTCATTGCTGAGGACCCAAGTGGCTGGACCAGGCCCATATAACACCTGGCTGTGGCAGATGGATGGCTATTTCCAGAGGGTGGGCCTGGACCGTGTGTCTGTCTGGGGGATTTCGCTGTGCGGTGGGAGCGGCAACACGTTGCATCACCACTGCTCCCCAAGCAAACCTGACCTAACCTTTATTGAAACTTTGATCCGACTTTTTTCTCAATCTCACTGTCAGTGGAGCTGTGTTTTTTTTTCCCCCTTTAGCTGGACACACCGATTAGGAAAAGATTTTGAACTTTAAAGAGTAAATTGATCACTCCACTAAGCGATTTAACTTCAAGCGGACCCTGACGTATAGGTTCTAATCCCCCTCCTCGGCCCACCTCATGGAAACCGCCAATCACTCGCCTCTCTGTTTTCACCCGGCTGCGGTATCTGTTCGTTTCTCGGCTGGCCCTGTTAAAACATGACACCGTATGTTAGCCAACGTTGCATCGCGACATGCCGTGCTGGAGAGTGAGGGTGCCATAACGGTTGGAATTTAGGATGATTGATGGGGGGCCTAAAAAAATTTCAAACATAATTGGATTGGTCCGGGTTGGGGCCCTAATAGGATATGCTTTCCTGGGGCCCAGCGGCACCCGATGGACTGCATATGATCTAGCACAGGGGTCTTCAACTCCGGACCTCGATTCCAAATCCAGGCCGTGTTTTCAGTTCTCCCAGGTAATTGTTTAATAATTACTGATTCTGATTGGTCAGAGGCTTCACACCTGACTGAGAGGAAAAGGAAGGCTGGAAAACCAGCAGGGCTCAGACCTCGAGGACCATGAGTTGAATAACCCTGGTCTAGCGGCTGGGGAATTCCAAACATGGGTGTGTTCAACAATCCTTCAGCCCCTGCCTCTCTCCCCCTACCTCTGCCCTTTGTTGCCATGTAACATTTGCCACGTCCTGCTCTGATCACACTCACAAGCTCATCTGATCTGAGTCATAATATTTCAGCAACAAGCACAAGGAAGAAAAAGGGTGCCATGTTTGTCCTCCCTGTCGTTACGCCATGCTCCTCTCGGCCTGACCTTTCCCTGCCTGTGTGCTGCCCATGTCGACACCGGGCCCATCGCGTGACAACAGACACGGGTCCTTGGCCCTGGGAGCGATGTTATTTGAAGCGACGGTTCAGCTCGTTTAAAAATAAAATGGGAGGGGGAAAAAAAAATGCAAACTCTTTCCCCAGTGTGACAGGATGGGGGGGGTCACAGGGTTACCGTGACGTCCACATGTACCCGGGGGCATGTTCGTTCCTGCAGAAGGTGAGGAAAGGACACCATTGAGTATGTAACAGTCAGGCTTTCGGGCTTGATGACATTAAGCGGAAGAAGCAGGTGGCCCTTTTGGGCCACAAATGGCTGTCAGGTTGGCTCGTTCGGAGGCACCGTGGCCCGTACTGCCCAAGCCTAGCATTCGATTCTTATTCTTTACGTTTGGTTTTTATGTTCTCCCAGTATCTGCAGTGGATTCGTCTAGGCATTCGTACATGATATCATGGACTTGAGAGACAAAAGGGGCAGGCGCTGGTAGAATGAAACTAAACAGGGACAGGGAAACAAACAGGACCGTGAGGGATAAAAACAGTAAGACTGGTACAAGGAAGGGCGCAGGCAACAGGAAGGTAGAGCCAAAGGACCAGACTGGGGATGATGAATGAAATAGGGACAAAGTCTAATGTGGGGTAAGAAGCAACAGGCTCATCAGGGTCACGTCAGGGAGAAGACAGGAGATTCAGGCAGACATGACAGGCAGGACTTAACACAAGAAGACAGTGAGAACATTCATTCCTTGTACAACCCACTGAGCAGTTATATTTATTTCACAGCCATTGCTACAAAATTCCATGCCCTGATATTCCTTGCACTGTAACTGTTTTTAATTTACTTATTGTTACTGTCCATTAATGTGTAAATGTATTTTTTATGTTTAAATGTGTGCTGTGCTACTGTAAACCTGCAATTTTTCTCTGGCCATCTAGCTGTCTGTCTGTCTGTCTGTCTACCTCTCGTCTAACATACAAACTCCACACACTCCAAACCAAGAGTGGGACTCGAAATCACACTCCTGAAGGCGTGAGGTGACAATGCCAAGCCAGCGCCCCGGGTTCAATAATGTGTCTAAAATCTGACAACACCAGTTCAACGACAGCATCAGCTGCCGCTTTATTTTTCTCCTCACATATCTATGAATAAAGAAGAAATCTCCACAGATACCAGGTTTCATTACAGATTTCTTAATAGATGCCGACTTTAATAGCTGGATGCATTATGTGTGATGTAGCTGTTGCTATGATAATATACTGCCTCCTCAATCGGCTGTCAGATGTGAAGATGGGGGTTGCGTTCGGTTGTAAGATCTCAGCGGAGGAAAGCCGACAAAGGCAAAGCGCCAAGCTCAGACCCCCATCGGCAGAGCTGCGAAGGCAGCCAGAGCGAATCTGAGCATGAGTTAGAGACCGTGCTCCGTTATGAGTCATCGGCTTTCATTTTGCAATTAAAAAAAATGCTGAAAACAGGGAAGTTTGTGAGGAAAGGGAGAGGGGGACGTCGCCGCGATGTATCACAGCAGTGAGAATTTGTGGAGGGCACTGTGAACAGGACAAATAGAGGATGATTTTTTTTTTGCCTTCCAGAGGAATTTATGCAATATCACTTTGCATAGCTTACATTATTGCTGGTTTATTTAGCTTTATTCTCACAGGTCATGCACAAAGTTGGCCTGTCTCTTGTCTCAGCGGATGCTACAGCCTCTTGGTCAGAAGTCTTATTCCTCAAGTGAACCATCCATCCATCTAGCATTGCATAAGCACTTATCCAGTTTTCCTCACAGAATGTGTGCACACCTCTTCTCATCCAGTTTTTCTCACAGGATGTGTGCACACCTCTTCTCTCATCCAGTTTTCCTCACAGAATGTGTGCACACCTCTTCTCTCCTCCAGTTTTCCTCACAGAATGTGTGCACACCTCTTCTCTCATCC
>JABFEA020000002.1:13913224-13926122 GCA_019775915.2 Cyphomyrus plagiostoma | reverse complement strand
AATGTGTGCACACCTCTTCTCTCCTCCAGTTTTCCTCACAGAATGTGTGCACACCTCTTCTCTCATCCAGTTTTCCTTACAGAATGTGTGCACACCTCTTCTTTCTCTTCAGCCTGTCCTGACTATTGTCCACTCAGTTCACTGCGTTTTTAACAGACTTCCTGTGCCTCATTACCCTCCCTCATCCTTCCTATTCTCTATCCATCCACCTGCCATAATTGCTTATTCACTTCTTGGTTGCAGTGACTCTCCTCATATCCCAGGAAGCCCAGGTAGGTTGAAAAGTGAGCATCTCACTTAAATCCTCCCATCACTAACATTTCTGTAAAAAAATAACAACAACCTTAATTCTATGTGGAAACTATGAAAACATGCAGAACATGTATGTCTTTGAAATATATCAGCAATTTATATATGCTTTAACTTTTACATTCTGAGCTTCATCTGTGGCGAAATTCTGTTGTATGGGGGGAGGGGGCACATTCAGTGTACGAAGGCAACTTTTTTTTTTAGTTTAAGATGTTAACTGTAATCAAACGCAGTTACAATGGATGCTTTACACGTGTGACCAAAAGGGCAGCTGTTTCTAATGGAGGTACACAGGCTGTATAGGTACACCTGACACCCCAGTGTGAGAGTAATACACCTTTAAAGGGATCTGAGCCTCATGCAGAGGTGACCGGTGGAATATGGTCCAGGATTACTGGAGTCCTGCTGGGAAGATAAAGGGGTGGCTTCTCCGGCCCTGCTATTCAGTGCTCCTAAAAGGCCTCTCTCTCTCCCTGGTGTTTTAGTAGAGAGCCATTGACATGAGCCACATGGGATGAAGCAGCCAGTACTTTCGCATCGACCGGCAGCCGCTGTCCGGGAAGCGCTTTGTGGGACTTTGCGGTATGAGTCCACGTGTTCCTGTGTGACGCGGTAGCTGATTATGTGAACCATAATGAAAGGAAAAAGGAGACATTTGTTTAATTTGAGGGCCACTAGTCTGGGATGGAGAGCATGTGTACAAGTCATGTGACCCAGGGACTTGACTGCTATAAGTAGGTTTTATTGAAAGTGTTTCTCTTTTCTGGGAGAGATTAGGATGGACTCATCCATGGCCCAAAATGACACAAATATAGACACAATACCAAACAATGGGGTGACAGGACTGAGGCGACTGGGATAAAGAGGGAATTAAATCAGCAAAGTGGAGATTATAGGTCTTGGGGCTGGTGTGAGAATTGAACAGAAGAGAGAAGTATATGGGAACTGGGGGGATCGAGGGAGAAAGAGAACCGATCAACACAGGAAAACCTAATTCCGTCTCCCAGCATGATGGTACAGCCAGAGATTAACTGGTCAGATTGATAAGGGGTGGGGCAAAGTCAGGTGATGAGCTCCTGACCCTGACCCCGCCATCAACTGGAGAATCTGCAATCTGACACCTGTTTTACATTTTGCGCATCTGTTCTTGTCCGACCCCCCTTTGTTTTTATTTCTCGCCCCCCACCTCTGCTTCCACTCCCCAGTATAGTACCCAGTCATTCATCTATTGTGCTGTTTTGAAGTTTATTTTGGCTCATGTTGGCACTGAATCGTTTGAGATTGCTTATGTTCATATTTCTTCTGAAAAACAAACCTGACCTGATTATGCTATCAATCCAAGACTAATACCACGAGTAAACTAAATGGTGATCACAGTTGAGCACTTTATCATAGTAGTAAAATGCAATGTGACACTTAATCTCTTTAGACCTTTACTATTCTCTGCCACCCGGTGTTAACTCATGCACAATAGTCTGGTGAAGGTATCTTACAGTTGCCAGTGCTCCTTATCTAGAATCAAGAGTCTCGTTAGAGCGCCCTCTGCTGGTGACAAACATACGTCAGCCAAGATCGCAGTAGCCACTCGTGAACGAGGGTGAAAGAGCATTCACTGCGCAACGTACCGTGCACCTGCTATTAAACAATATACCCATTGTAAATATTCGGGATTCTGGTCCAAAACTACTAACTCCTTTGGTATATAATTACCGTAATTATGCGCGAAATGCACACAAGTTGAAATGACGTGTGCGTGCATTCAACGCGGCTGTAGCTTAACTGGAGCAAAAACAAATAGTAATTCTCAGGTATTTGGCACTCACAAAACGGCACACATTTTATTGTCTACATCGTTTTCAACAGTGTTCCTGAGTGAATCAAAGCACATTGTTACTCTCCAAAAGCAGAGTTGTTATTTATTTATTTATTTCCAAACCAAGCACATAATGAAAAATTACTACAGTGGACATCAACACAGGCAGCACTAAAGGGGACGATATAAGAAACACCCGATACAAGTATCCGACATTCCAAGATATTTCAAAGATTCTTTTTTATAGACATGCTGTTGTGATATCAGTTATAGGCACTTTTGTGAGTTTTTTTCCTCGAAACCCATCTTTGGTCAAGTTTCGGGCAGTTGCTGTTGCTTCCCGGCAATTCTGTCCTTAGGCCTGGGTTGGACCTGATCCTGGAGCCTGTCACCGTTTCACTTCGACAAAGGAGCAGCATTACTTCTTTGACTCCAGCCCCACCTCCGGCGTTCTCACGGCGACCGACGAAACCCCGCCGCTGAAAACGGCCGGACTCAGATACTCACCACAGTGATAATCATTTTCCTGGCAGCGATCGGATCTCACAAAGGAGATTAACAAACAAGCACAGAGACAAGGAGAGCGAGACTCTGAAGGGGGCGTGCACATCAGAATACAACAGCAAGGCGAAACTTCACAGAACGAACTACTTACATCTTTACAATAACCCATAGAAATCAGACCTTACATCCAGTCCCTGCTGCAGACCTTTAGACTACTGACTGAACGACCAATGTCACTATACTTTGTATTCACGATCAACATCTTGACCTTTTATATATTGCACATATATACACTTCTAAAACAAGAAGTGTGTGCATGCGTGTTTACGCGTGCGTGCGCACACGTGAACGTGACCTTGGCACATTCTGAAAGTCTTTAAAACCTAGATGGATTTTTTTTTTGCTTAGTTACAAAAATTGGCATTTTTAAGCCTGTGGGTGGGATGTGTGGCAAAGAGGATGCACACGTCTCGTCGAGCTCCTTTGAGGGTGAACAATAAACCGTAGGTCATATTAATTCGTCAGGACTCATTATATTTCATTATATAAACTGAACAATGTGCATCATCGATACACAAAGGACACCTACACAGTGCATTAAAAAAAAACAGGGCACTCAATTATAACGTGCTTTTCATCAGACTTTTTTTCTGGAAAAAATGTGAAATTGCCAAGACTGTTTTTTCCATCAGAAATCTTTTAATCTAAATCTGACCCCGGCTTTATTATTATTATTATTATTATTATTAATAATAATTAATTAATTAATTAATTAATTTGGCATGTCGCACATCCTATTCACCACGGTTCATGCGGATACTTTCTGGCAAAACAGATGCAAAACAAATGAGGATTTCGCAAACGGAGCACAAGACTGCCTTTGGGTTTGCTGTAAATCACACGCGTTTTTAAAAGTTTCATAAGATGCTATCGCCTACTACCAATGGATACAGAAATACAGTGAAAGTCACCATTAAATCACTTTAAAGTGTAAAAGATTTTTCTGTTTAAATAAATCAGTGTTTGTATTTTTTTTATATAGGTGGACGATCAAGTGCGATAATTAAAATCAATAGGTCCACAGGAAATGTGCAGCCAGTGTCATTGTAACTAACTCTTACCACATGAATCTTCACTTTCATGCCATCATTGGCATTTACATAGCTGGTGGTTTCTTAGTCTGCGAATAACAGCGAGGTACATGGGAGTCGTTAGGTCCGATCAATCAGGGCTATAGCCCCGAGTATCTTAAGCCAAAACCCGGGTATTTTAAGCCTAGGCCCGGGTATTTTAGCCCCGATGCCGATCTTCCTTAAAAAAAAAAAACTTGCCTTAGCCCCTGATCTTTTCAATAGGTAGAAACTCCCTGGCCAGGGACACAAAGTTTATTCTGTATAAAGGGGCTGTAATAGTTTGGCGACCTTCAAGTTCATCTCTTAAGCTAATTGCTGCAACTGCGTATTTTTTCATGGAAGAGTCATTGTGCAGTAATTTCAGTTCTTATTACCATTGTTTTTTTTTTCGTTTCTTTCTTCTAATTTCTACAACAGGATATTTATAAATGTGGCAGGAGGAACAGTCTCTTGACTTCTGGACATATCAGAATATTTCCCAAGTGCTTGACAGAAATTCTGCAGTTTGGATTGAAACGGTCCTGTGCCTCGTCTCCAGCGCTGAAGTGGATCTAACCTGCGGTGACTGAATGAAAGGAAAATAGTGGGTGTTTGTTCGAGGAGACCCTCTCTACAGCTACACACCTTGCTATTCAGCAAGCCCCAAGTTCATCCGCACCTATGGTCATCAACCGCGACTCCCCACTGTTGGCGCCCTCTCTCCACCCACGAGCCCAATGCCTCCCTCCCTCCTGGCTACAGACACATGTTGCCTGTGACGGCCAGTGGACACAGTTGGGACGTGTTTGTCTACAGAGTGGTGTGTTGGATCTAGTTTGACTTTAAAATGGTCGTCAGCTGTGCTTTCCCCATGAGCGACGCTTCAGAAGCCGGTGGGGTCTCTCAGATGTCGATTTTTGTTTCCGGCATTTAGACCCAAAAATCAGCCCCGGGTGGTTCGAGCACTTGTGCACTTTATCGGACAATTCTTTAGTTTGGTTTTTGGGGCTGATCTCTCTCATGCTTAGCATTATGTTTCTTTTTTTTAACATAGTGGCTGCTTTTGCTGTTGTTCATGTACTAGACTAGGCCAGTCTCTATGTGCATGTGCATTGGGTAAGGGTGGTAGATGAGTGGTGGCTGGCCATGGGCAATGTAGTAGTTGCTGAAGTTGTGGTCAGCCATATATGGTGCAGGCTGGTAGTAGCAGGTGACGTTGGTAGTGTTAGGGATGATATTCTGCTCCCCAAGAACCTTGAGGGCCAGGATGGTAATCATGTTGAGGGTCTGTCGGCGCTCATGGCCCATCAGACACACGGTGCTTTCATTGACTACCCTCCGCAGAGTCATCAGGTAGTCGTACTTGCTCTTCTCTTCGCCAATGAAGTGGTTGCGCAAGTATGACTCGATCTTGCGTTGCTGCTCGTTGACGTCGGGGAAGTCGATGAAGAAGCGCGAGCACATGTAGCGCTCCAGGGTCTTGATCTCGGTCTCGCTGGCTGGCTTGAACTCACGCACCAGCAGGTTGCTGTACTTCAGGAGGCCACCACCCCTGATCTCCTCTGGGTTGCGTGTGGCTATGAGACGGTAGCGCAGATGGTCCATGGCTTGTTCAAAGTCACCGTACATGCTCTCTGCTACCACTGTAATGTCGGGCAGTTCTCTAAGTGGCGAGGACTCGGTCGGCTGACTTTCTGGTTTGTCTCCGACCTGCGTGTCTGTATCTGGGGCAAATTGTTGTTCCTGGGAAGCAGGTTCTGGTAACTTACAAATAGGTTCTGACGTGAGGGCAGCAGGACATGTTACCTGGGAAGCAAACACTGCTACCTGTGGTGTTAAATCTACTAATGGATCAGCATGTTTTGTTCCTTCGGTAGAAGACTGCATTTCCAGGGCTTCGAGCTCTGTTCCCAGGACTGCCTGTTGTAGTTCCTGGATACCAGGTTCTGGGACCTGTACAGCAAAATCAAGCAGCTGAACAGGATGTTCTGGTACCTGGAGAATCACCTCTGAAACCTGGACAGCAGAGTCTACTACTGAGCAAGAAGAATAAGGGATTTGAACAGGAGGTTCAGGTAAATGACAAGACGGTGATGGTTCATCTTTAAAAGGGGTTTGAATGAGAAGGTCCTTGTCATTTTTATCAAGCTCCGTGACCTCTGATTCTGCACCAGGAGGAAATGATTCATGATCTGAGGTTTTTGATTCATTTGGTTGAGAGCATGTTGTCTTTTTCTGTGACACTGTGTCTCTCTCCTGGGTGGTGAGTTTGTGGGCTGTGGTTAGCATGTCTGATTTTTTCTCTGAACATTCTTTGCCCTGTGTGGTGGTTTCAGGAGCCTGTGAGCAAACAGGGTTTGGCACTTTATCTGGAATAGGTATTGATTCTTTGTGGTTTATTTTAGCCAAAGCTAATGGCTGCTCCACAAGGAATGGGGGCTCATTTTCTGAAGGTGTTTGTGCAAGAGGGACTGGCACGCTTGTCACTTTCTTGGACATTTTCCTTGGAGGTTTTGGTGATGAATGTTTTAGGATGACCATTTGAGACTTTTTATAGGACTTTTTGGCAGGAGGAGGCAAAGGTAATTCCATGTAAGAGTCTAGTGCTGTCTGTGCGAGACATGTGCAGGACTGAAATGTAGGTTCGCAGGGTACATTAAGAACCACGGGATCCTTGATTGATGTTTTTTCAGTTGGTTGTGGCTTCTCTGAGTATTCTGGTTCTGCTTCATTTTCTGTGATAAACAGTTCTTCAGATGTTTTTGGATATTTTCCCTTTGTTTCGGTGCTGGGAGTGCCAACCTCGTTTTCTGCCATTATTTTATCTTCAATCTCTGTCTTTTCCAGCAGTTCTTGTTCATTTTCTGTCTGCGTCTCTCCATCTGGTTCAATAACTTCCATTTGTTCAGGGGGATCCATCACCTCAGCTGCAGCTCCTTCCATCGGTAATGGCCACTCTCCATCTTGTGTCACTTCCTGTTTCTCATGGCATTGACTGTCATCACAGCTTGGTGCGTCCTCTACCTTATCTGGCTGGACTTGACTTGACTGAGTCATGTCAGATGAAGTACGGTGAGACTCTTCTGCTGGTGAGGTGACTTGATTGCTACTCTCAGTTGTACACGGTCTCCTCTCCTCATTCTTACACCGGGCCTCCTGCCTTCTCTCAGCCTCCAGATAAGACTCAAGCATGCGATCCAGGATGATCTGAAATGAGTCCACACTGAACTCAAACTGCCTACGCAAGGAGCTGACAAACTTCAGCTCCACGTTCTTGCCGCTGTTGTTGGAAAGCGAAATGAGGCTCCAACGGTCATGCTCGTTGAAGACCTTAACCATCTTCTGAACATAAGCTTCCTTCATGGTCAGGGCTGTGATCTTGTCCTTGTTGACGCCTCGGGGTAGGAAATCTAGCAGACAGCCAAGCACCACCTCCTTGATGATCTGGAAATCCTCCTGTCTTGGCAACTCAACCCCAAAGATGATATCTAGGTCCTTGTAACTGGTGCCATTCTCCTTAACAAGCACATGGCTGGCAGTAGAGCCATTGAGGCGAACATCCCTCACTATAATATGTTTCTCCTTCAGCTTGTCCCTCACCACGTGGATGATGTCTTTTGGCTTTACCTCAAGCGTGGGAAAATTGCCTCTTCCGTGTATGGGAATGACCTCTGTCAGAACCTGGTCCAAGGTCTGGATCTGTTCCTTGGTCAGGTTGTGGAACCTGCGATCGGTGCTAAGCTCAGGCATCCTCGCCAGCTGTGTCAACAAAAAGAGAAGGAAGAAGAAGGCAAACATGTTACCGCCATTCCAGACTTTCCATCACCCCCCCCCCCATCCCCGGAAAGTGAGCAGAGGGGTTAATCTGTTGTTGCTAAGTAGCTCTTAAGTGCTGGGGAAAGCTTTAACTGCGCAAATACTTGTTTGTTTTGTGTGTGTTAATAGATAGAAGGCATTTTCACATGGGCTGGCATCCCAGGAACTGCAAAACTGCAGAACTGATTTGTAAAGACACATAAATGTTAAAATGGACCCCACCCTCCTTCCCGATACCACCATTACCTCTACCTCATTCTTAGGGTCATTATGGCCCTGAGTGTCTCTGAGTCACCTTCTCATGGCACCTCGCACATGCTTTTCCTTCATGGGCTTTGTAAGCTCGCGCTTTGTCTAAAAGCTGCCCATTCACCGCTGCGCAATTACCGGCCCTCGCCTGCGGCCCGTGCCCAGAACCCAGGACTGTGCTCGAGACGTCCAGACCGCATATTCCAGGCAGATTATCATTAATTCGCTCTGTCTCACGCTGGGGGCGTTCACTTTAGAAAAATGCATTAAATAAAGGGGTGTATACACAAGGAAAGTTTTCCCAGTTTGCAGAAACAGCATAAGATTGATTAGGGGCAATGGTAAAAGCCATAGGGGACGCAAGTTGGAAGAAAAGTTGTGTTAAAGCCCTGTAGCAGGTGCAGGGTGAATATGGCAACTTATCAAACATTACAGGTGTAACAACGTCAACATCTATTACAGGGGAATAACAGCACAATCCCCTCAGCACAAAACCGGGTGAACTGTACGATATATGAACATATGCTACTGTGCTGCTCATACATTGCCAAGTGTAAAATTTCTTGACAACGTCTCTTAAACTGTGAGCTTCTTCCAGGGAAGAGTGAAAGAGCGATTCATGATAGCCGCCGTCTCGGTGACATTGTAAAATAGAGGACAGTTTCATATAAAACAGACTCAACACCTCGACTTGCGGCAGTGGACTTCTCAAGCTAGGGTCAATGAGATTTGTCAATGAAACAAAACGTTTCAGGAATGCTCTCAACTTCTATATCGTTTACTGTATTGAACCATACCAAATGCACACTTTTGCTGTTTTGGTAATGAGACATCACAATTCCTTTTTAAACATGCAAATCATATATTTATTTTCTTTTAAACTTATTTTTTAATTTTTGATAGAGAATAGACAGATGGGACCAGACAGCACCCTATTTTCTTCCTGGATGTCAGTTAGTGGCCAAAGGCAGCTGAGGACTCTGAATTCAGACCGGGGACTTGGACACAAATCCATTACAGTGCATACTTACTTCCTCCAAGAACAGAGAGGAGAAAACAGGAAAATTGCACCCATTATATCTCTCAGCTCAGCACCGGACAAGTAGGCAATAATGCACTTTCTCCCAGAAACTGTTACGAGGTTCACAGCGGAAGCGTTTTGCATTTTTGCGACAGTTTCTGTCAGTGTCTGAAAGATCTCATGGCTCACTTCCACACCTGACCAGGATTTGGGGAAGTTCACACCAACGGACTTTCTGTCCACATTAAGGCGCCGCGTGCAGCAGGCTACATGCCCAAAATTCCCAAGGCAAACTGGCTTTGGGTCTAAACCTCATATGAGACTGCAAGAGTCTATTGCTTCTGTTTACTGCACACCAGGTTTGGCTGGTAAACTGGCGTGGACCAGCAAAAAATGTGAGTATGGCCTGAAGTAGTATGAAATAAATATGGATTTTTATATATGTAAATGACTCTGAAATTTTTTTGTACAATAGAAATATATCAACCAGTTAGACAAGGGTATATCTTCAGCATATTTAAAAATATATACGCAAAAACTACATATTAGGACATATTGTGGTTAATTGCCCATAGATCATATAATGTGACAGTAATATTGATGTTTAATAGAATATTTAAGGATTATTAATTTTGTCTTTATATTTTGCATGAAAGTGACTCATCTGAAACACCTAAAGCTAAGCAAGGTTGGCTTGACTAGTAAGGGCTTGGATGCATGAAAGATGGAAACAGTGGCAGAGGACCCTGTACTGACAAGCTGAGGCACTAACTTGTCGGTGGCTGACAGGGACCCTACAGCACTTATGGGCGAGAGCAGGGGTGCCAATCCCGGTGCCTCCCGCCACAGTGCTGTTCGGAACTTATCAGAAAAGCTGCCTAATCACACCCAGGAATGAAAACAGGCTGCTTAATTCCCCTCCTTATCTCTAAGAAACCTGGCGAATATTCTGATGCAAAAAGGTTGCTGGGCACCACTCAGGTACCTGCTGGATTTTGCTGGCAATTAAGGTGTGATGTAACCAGAAAACAACATAAAGCACTATATAAACACCATTATGGTCATGAAAAAAATACACGAGACTACAAGCAGAGGCAGTGTGGATGGGTCATCATTGACAAGCTTATAACTGTAAATAACTCGCTCAATTTTTATTTTTGGTGCAGGCTTCTCTGCCGTGGAAAATCAACATGAAGGCAACTGAATCATGCCAAAAGTGTTCTTATAGTTCCACCATCTCCAAAAGGACATTTAGCCCCACCTAACCCTGTTGATATGGGAAGGTAGCAGATATACCCTATTTATAATGTATCAGTTGTGTGAGGAGAGAATAATTTATCCACATGTTATATGTGCATCCACAGTCATTATCCTATATACACATGTTCAGCGCACCAGATTAAAGTTTGATGATACCACCATCCAACACAAATGTTTTGCACCATATATTTTCATATATTCATTTTCCAGTACTCACATATCAGGTGTATTGTATGCCTGCCCAAGGCACGGTGTGTTTTTCAGGATCTCGTTCTATGTGTTCACTCTAGAACATTCTAAAAGCCCGCATTGCTGAACTTTGTCACCTTCCAGTCAGTTGAAGTTGGAGTTGTTGTGGGTTTTGGTGTCCAGGTGCTGACGGGAAAGTGATGAAACACAAGCCTACATTTAGTTTGGGGCCCTCTGCGCGGGCCTCTCAATTATCACAAATAATGACACTGTAATTAGCACAATTATGTACAACAGCCGTCGTACTCAGACAAAAGCGACAAATAACACAGCTAGCGACAGTGGCAGTGGCACGGGATACTGAGGAAACCGTCGGCAGTATTTATGTAAATGAAAATTAGATTGTTTATTGAGGGGAGGGGGGGGATTGGGAAAAACATTGTCATTCTCAACAAAGGCACAAGAAAGTATATGACCACAAATGGGATATGCGGAAAGTGTGAGCCAAAAAAATGATAGACTGAATATACGTAAATACCCAATTTGAGCATTGGCCTTCTACCCTTTTGATGTAGCATCAGCACAATAATGTGTATTATGTGTGGTGTCTTGGCTTCACTCCCTGTAGCAGCTCATTAACCTGAAACAAAAGCCAATCAATGTCCTTATTTTTCCAGTTTAACCTACTACCCAGATGTTCATTGTAATCGGTGAGTCCATAATAGGGACCGACGCTGTCAGTCAGCCACAACTAATTTATTTTCTATACTTGAAATTAATCTATGATTTTACAACTGGGCAACATACAATTACATTACATTACAATCAAACCCAATTTACTGATATCATGAAATGGGGCTATTTAATTATTCTGGCACATTTGTTTATGTAAACATATAACTATTAATGGAATGCAGACTCACACAGACACACACACACATGTGTGTGTGTGTGTGTGTGTGTGTGTCTGTGTGTATCAATATTACTAATTTTTTTTTCCATTACGTAGGGGTATTGTGGCTAATATGAACACAACTTTAATTCTCATTAGCGGTTTATACATTTAATGCATAAAGTTTATATTCTCAAAACACTTATCTCAATCAAAGGATGAAGTATTTTTCTGATAGCTTTTGTACAGGAAAATGTCTAGGGGCTGGTGAATCACAACACTTTTGAGAACAATAATGTTACTAATACACTCCACAATTGAAACAACGGCATATACAATTAGCAAATTCTTGTCCAAAAGCATTATGTACTGCTTTGTTACATCTTAGTTATAAGTCAAGGGTAAGTAATCTTAAATTATTTATTGTTTATATTTACGTGTGCGTGCATGTTTTTATTTAATAGAGTGTTTGTTTACGCTTCATTTCTGTGCCCTGCAGCCTTTTTCTCGGTTCTGAGGTTCGAAAAGAAGATGTTCGGTACAGAAATACAATCACCCACAAAGTGCATCTGATCGGGATAATGCTTTGGAGTTCAATCCCTGGAAAGAAAGTGCCTTCGAAAGAGAGATACGTGGCCATGACCCAGAGAATGAATTGATAGAATCTGTGAATGATCGTGAACGTAAAACAAAAATATCTATATATATATGTATGAATGGTTTGAGAAGCAGGATTGCGTCAAATTCAGATCAGAATTGTCGGAAGGGTGTGCCAAGAGGCACATTTCTGCAAGTTTGCACGTGGCGCTAGGGATACGTGCCAAACACTATACTGAAACCCCCGCCACACAGACCGGGCTAATCACTGCAGATACATAACGACTAAGAGATCACGGTCTTTGTTAAAAAGATTACAGACAACAGCCCAGCGGGTCGTCGACAGTGGAAATGTGGCGATGCTGCAGGATTTTAGCCTACCTCCCAAACCGCTTCCCTCCCCTCCCCTTCCTCGCTCGCTCACTCTCCCGCAAACAAGCCTGTGTGAGTCATAGCTGGAAAAAAACTGCACCCCGATGCGCTTCTCCACCTGATTTTTTCATTATCTTTATATGAATAGACAGAGGTTGAAAAACCAGAAGTCATTTATGTGCAGCTTTTAAATTAATTACTTCCAGTGTATGACAGTACGAGGTAGTTCAATAATTCAGCAGAAACACGGAACTCAGATGTTTGTTATCCCCGTGTCTAACGATAGACCACCAACTTCATCATAGCTTACAAAAGCTTTAAGATTTCTTTTTCGTCACTAGAAAGGAAAGAGTGCACTGCTTAGGTAAAAATTGAATATGCTTGAAGACCGGAAAGCACGTTTACCTCACAACTATCAACTGTATATGGATATGGTAAAAAACACACGTACGCAAATGCATTCACAAAATGGTTTGATGTCACCCGGAACATTGCAATTCATTACAGTCGATATTTATCGTCACAGAAGTGTCAAGTGCACTGCCTCTCTATAATCTAGGAATTAAATAAATTTAAACTAACATCAGTACGTATATTCATTCAATACCAGTTGATATCACGATTACAAGTCTTCTTTACATCCCTTCCCCAGAACAATTAAAGACCATGATTAGTGAAGACATTAAGCCACGTACAAAAGAAGAAAATATTCTGCTAATGCACTTAAATTAAATATCTTGTAATTAGCACAACACACCTGTATA
>JABFEA020000002.1:13879348-13893988 GCA_019775915.2 Cyphomyrus plagiostoma | reverse complement strand
TATATAAACGATCGGACATACTCGCAGAAATAAAACCGTTTCATCCGCATACTTAAAAGCGGTAACTGTCTCCTCACCATCTACTGCGTACTTCCACTGTAAACGTCTCAAATTAATTACCGCTTTGGCCCAGACTACAGAGGACGAAAGGCATAATGAAAGCCAGACTGTCAAATAATCACAGTTTGTAATTCAAGCCTCCTCGGATGACAGGGAAGGTAATGCGTGATTTTGGGGGCAGCCTACGATGATCAAGCGCAAAACGACAGGTGTATCTGATTTAGGACAGCGGAAACGTTTAATTGATTAGACAGGTGCATGCTGTTGACACATGGTTATCAGAACAGAGGCAATTACGCCGACATTGAATTTATATAATTCTGACAAATGGGGGCTTTGGGCATGTAGTGTGATTCCGGGGAAACGTCAGATTCAGTTATCGTCAACCCCAGTCCGGTTGATGGCGTCTGCAGACTTGGCCTTTAATGACAGCTAGTCAGCCTGGCCGCGGACAGACTGGAGTTTCTCCCTGGCCTTACCAAGCATCAGCCATTATCCCTTTCCTGCGATTTCCAAAAACTTGATGTTACCTCGATGGCATGTCGAAGTTCTCTGACAGTTCAATTGCAGGACCTTTTCCCTTTCAATTTTTTTTGGGGCGGGGCTGGTCGCTTTTTACTAAACTTCCAAAGGTGCAACAAAGTAGAAATAAACACTCGCGCATTTTACAATATTTTATTATCTTGGAGCGCACCAATGCACCACAATCAGTCTTTGTTTTATAAATTGATTTTTTTCCCGACTGTTTAGAGAAACATTCCGAAGTCATATCTATACAGTAGGTCTATTTTTTTCTAAAATCCCGTCAAATAGGCCAGTTTCTTAGGAGCTTTAAGGAAGCTGGCCGTTTAGTGTAATTTAATTTGGACTGGTTATTTTCACTCTAGTAGTGCATTCGGTGTTTGCGGACATAATGAGCGCGCCGCTCCACATCCTCCTCCTGCGGCTCTTTATTAATACATCATGCGCATGGCTGCCGGACTCGGCTGGCCGCTATTCAGATACCATTTACCTCGGTGATCCCGCGTAGCCTTTTCCCTGCGGTCGGTTTTTTTTTTTGAACGTGATCCCTTGTGAACAAATTCTCGTAAATTCAAACAGGCGTCTCCTTGTCACTACTGAGAGTTTGACCGATAAAATTTCACTGGCATTTACCTATTTACACCACCTGTATAAACTTGCCTTCAAAATTAAGTATATAGGTAACAGAGTGGTGGGCGCGGATTCCTCGGCTATATATGATTGTCCTATGTAGAAAATTCCAAGTGCCCCAAATTAAAAACCTATGCTAACGTTTATGTATAGCCTACGTAACAGATTTTTATACATTAGCTATTACATCAAAGAAATAATAAAATTCACCATTGTCTCTAACGTTGATGAATATGTACTTTTTTTACAAAGTAGATTTTGGAACAACTAAAATTGTTATGTTTTCGCAAAATGAGGACAAATGTCATATCTGTTAAATATTACATGCGTATTAGGTTATATTAGCAATATTAAATTTATAACGATGCGTATGTTGTAGACGTAGACGCAATATTTCTTTTGATTTTACATACTCAATTTGACGAGGTATTAATACCATTAAGACCCATTTCGTTTTCAGAATTTTTATACCTTTAGGCTGTAGTATTTCATTTGCAAAGGAACATAGTTAATTAATTGAATTTTTCGAGGTATTCAGATTAAGTGGCTGGAAAAGGCCACAGTAACGCAGGAATCTACAAATGAGCAAATAGTACGTTTTATTATTGTGCGATTGTTTTAAAAACGGTATACACGTTCTAAAGTAGGCCTAATAAGATAGTTGGCTTTCGTCAAATATAAGTTATTTATAGTTATTATACTTTATTTTCTCGTGGCGTAAAGTATTCGTATATAACACATATACATTGATTTTGTAGTTTCTCCGATGGTGGGGTTTTAGGGGAAAAACATAACAACATACACATGAACGCAGGCCTGCATCTTAGCAGTAGACTGTAGAACGTTAACGATAGCTGCAGAATGACACTAAAGAATTTTAGTATTAGAAATTGCATTTGTAAAATTTATGTCTATAATGTACATATGGATATGTGTGATTGGACACATGCAGAAAAGAATCCACCATACTGATGCTTTTCTTTAATTACTCTGATCGGAGAATGACAGCACGATTTAACATGTGGTTTGCCTTGAGCTGAAATCGATGAAATGTTAACATAAATAAAACCAAACTGTTTTTGAAGGCCCTTTCTATGTTTTCCTCTACAGTTACTTGTATAATAAACTCAGATGAGTGTTTTCATGGCAGGAATGTTAAGGATTTAAAATTATTGGTATATATATATATATCCCTCAGTCACAGAGCAATCGAAGGTTTCTATAAACTAAAATATTTATTAACAATTCTGTCCAATATACATCATATATTTTGTACAATTTGTACAGGAATATACAGTTCTAGAAGCATTACAATTTTTGCTGTTAGATTCACAGTACCAGATGCTTATAGGGATACTGCAGTTTAAACTGGTACATTGCAGACATGTGGAAGTATTAAAGATGCTTCTATCCAGGAGACACCTACCTTTGTGTTCACTAGCTGTAGACAAATCAAATTCGCATTTAGAGGCGGTCAAAGGATTGTCAATTGGGTCTGTTTTCTGACATTGCTGCTGACCGCTCTGTCTGCTGCTGACTACTCTGTGTGTGCTGCTGATCGCTGTCTGCTGCTGATCGCTCTGTCTGCTGCTGACTGCTCTGTGTGTGCTGCTGATCGCTGTCTGCTGCTGATCGCTCTGTCTGCTGCTGACCGCTCCATGTGCTGCTGACCACTCCGTGTGCTGCTGATCGTTCTGTTCGCTGCTGACCGCTCTGTCCGCTGCTCACCGCTGTCTGCCGCTGACCGCTCCGTGTGCCGCTGACCGCTCTGCGTGTGCTGCTGACCGCTCTGCGTGTGCTGCTGACCGTTCCGTGTGCCGCTAATCGCTCTGCGTGTGCTGCTGACCGTTACGTGTGCTGCTGACCGCTCCGTGTGCCGCTGACCGTTCCGTGTGCCGCTGACCGCTCTGCGTGTGCTGGTGACCGCTCCGTGTGCTGCTGACCGCTGTGTTTCACTGCACCTCAGCCCCAGCTCTGCACACATAAATGGAAAGGCTATGCATCAGTTTCAGGAGCAGTTCTTGAGCACTTGAGGGACCAGTCAGCTCTAGAAAGATTCCTTTGGCACGAAGAGAGTGGTGGGGGGGCCCAGGACGGTCAAAGACAGTGGTTAATGGTGGGGTGACAAGACGCTCGGGGCAGCAAATTATCAGCGGGCGTCAGAGTCAAGCCGTCAGACGGTTTCAGGTGCCGAGCTACACCTGGGAAATGGGTTCCTGTGGGGAAGCTGTATCCATAGAGGCTGTAAGGAGACGGCAGCTGCTGCTGCAGTGTCTCGTGACGCAGGTATGGCTGGTGGATCACAGAAACCCCAGCGCCTTGAAGACTGTGCAGCATAGGTTGGCAGGAGGGTCCAGCGGGTAACCTTCGGAGGCACTGGGCCCTGCAGCTGGACTCCTTCTTCCGATGCAGCACAGACAGGAGCTGAAAGTCTGCCACGGGCCGGCACTCAGAGAGATCCCGCAACTTCTCAGGCCCCGGAAGGCCATAGGGCCTGGCCGCTAGCAGGTCGGTTGACGGGGACGCCTTGTAGCAGAGTGGTAGGGTCAGGCCGGGTAGCGCAGTATCCGAGCAGGGAATGCTGAACGGGAAGGAGGGCGGGGTGCAGGCGGGAGACAGCAGACCCTTCAGGGCAGATTGGGTCCCACAGGAGGACAAATACCCAGAATTCCCTCCTACAGGAAACAGAAAGTAGATATGTATAGGAATCCAATGTAGCAGACTTGAGTACCAATATCTCTACATCTAAATTAGTGGTATATCTGGGTGGGGGGGAGGGGGGATGAGCATCCATTTGTCCTCCAGATGGTTTGCCCTCCTCTATCAAACAGTTTTATTATTGGCTCTTACATTCTATTCATTTTACCTTAAACTGTTAGTGACACTTGTTGATTAATCTGTGGCGCAATTATGTTGGGAAAGGGGCTGTATAAAATTAAATTAAACTAACTTAACAGAATATTGAATAGTTTTTTTAAAAACAATGCATCAGACCGTGTGGCTCCATGGAAAATCCCTTCAAGTCGAAACCAAGAGGATTCCTCCATGGGTAGGACTCCAGGAGTCCGTCCAACGCCCCCCTACAAAGACCAGAGAAAAGGAAGGGTGACCTACAGTGGATTTTTTTTCCCCAAGTCTGGCCTTATTTTCTTCTCTTTTTAAATAGAGGCCTAACCAGTAGCTCCGATAACAAACAAAAATGTGCTGTGCAGCCTCGGCCTTGACGTTTGCATTGTTGAGGAATAGCTATGGGTGCCTTGCAGCCAACATTACATGACGTGTTCGGTCCCCTGTCTGCATGCCAACTTTGCCATCCGTCTGCGTGACACAATCCCAGCGTCTGACACTCGGGACCGTCGCTGATACCTGTTTCTCCCTGGGTCCCGGAAGCCTTTAGCAAACGGATTCCTGTCGATCTTCAGCTTGGTGATCTTAGTGAAGAGACGATTTGGTATAAATACACACCCTAGATCTGCACCGCTAGTCCCTTACGGTCTGTAACTCATAACTTCACATGAATCTAATGGATAAGGCACCGAAAACAACGGGGATCTTTTTTTATAGCGCCTTTCATTGCCAACACTCCTTGAGGCAGCCCAGTCAAAGGCAGTCGCTGAGTCCCTCACAATAAAACAATCACTTGCAATAAAAGCAGTCGCTCCTGCATAGCGCTGGAAGCTGGCGGTCAGTGTGTGGGGGGGGGGGGCCAAAACTGCCAAGGATCGTCCTGCCTATGAACCTCCCATTCCCTCTTTCCGAAATTCCCAAATGGGGAATAATGGTTCGGGTCTGCAGTCGGTGCCATGAGCTGTACGCGGTTTTGTGATGCAGTCCCAGTCTCGCATTCCGCAGTGCTGCTCATACTGGTATGACGAGGGTATGAACCAAACATAGCTGAACCCAGTGGCTTCTGGGATGCGGGACACTGTCCCCGTGGCTCAGTTCACAAAGAAGCCACAAAGGGCTTAACTAGATTAAATGAATTCCAATGTCACCATGACCATATTTTCCCTCACATATTTATGCACATTATAATTGTTTAAAATATCACTATTTACAGGTATTTTTTTATATTGTCTTTATAACAATTAAATGATACACAGCAAATGAATGTGTGCCCTAAATGCTGATCCCATTTATGTCAGGAAAATTTTGTTCATTCGACATTTCTAAAGTTATTTATCAGTAATTAAAATCGCTGGAAATATAGACAAGTCCATTCTGATTTCGATATAAAGTAAAAAATAAATACGTGCTCCATTTAATAGTTCAGTACCTGCTGATTCTGGTAAGCCGTGACGGTCGTGAACTGGGTTTCAGGGAACGAGAAACTATGCACACCTTCGGCGGGCAGCGACTGGATCTGCGAGAGGTCAACTCTGGGGTCATGCTCGATGACGTGGATCCTCGGCTGGTACTTGTGCATAGACTGCAGAATTATCTGTAATCAAACAGTTTAATGTGCTCCGTTCTCAATCACACCCCCTTCAGGTGAAACATAAGATTTTATTCCCCCAACCTCATTTGGAACTACTTTATAGAATATGCATGAAATAATAATAGTAATTTAAAAAAAGACTCCACCCACATGTCCCTTATCGTCCAGCTCGTTGTTGGTCAGTTTCACGCGGTCAAAGCTAATGACCTGACGCATCCAGGTCTCTCCGGAGCAGGGCGAGTCGGGGTGCACATACAGCCGGGGCGCAATGCACGAGTGGTCCGTATTGCCAGCCACCATCCACTGCGAGCTGTGGTACACGTACCTACAGCGGGCACGACGCAAGTTACAAATATATTATCATTATTGTTACTGACAGGCGTCAACCGCGTGGCAAATTCTGATGCATCAAAATGCAATTTTTTTACCACGTATGGATGGATGCATGGATTTTATCACGGACACAGATGAGTCTGGACCCAAACACGTTTTCCAGTGTACAGACGGGCACTAGTTAGGTATTAATATTGCAACTGTTGTTTTATAGTAAAAATATGTATGTAGGTCTACTCTTTTCAAACGTTTTAATAATTAATAACAATAACATCAACAACAATAGTAATAATAATAATAACAAGTATTTATCACAGATTATATGATTAAAAAAACTTTGGGATTTAAGAACCATGTTAAAATGCTAGTTAGATTTTTTAAATTAGGCCTACGTTTAATTTTAAAACCAGAAAGGATGATTATTATTATTATGATTTAGCTTCTTGCAAACTTAATAAATTATTTAAACTTATTGTGCGCTTTCTATTTTAATTGTGATTCACTGATTAGCAAAAAAAAAGCCATTTTGGCATTTCCCATGTCCACAGAAGAAAGCAGAAATCCATTCGTCGAAAGACTGTTTCTCCTCCAAAATTCTATTTCTTTCCTGGACAAGTTGGCAACAAGAGGACGCGTGTGCGCAAGTGTACAATCAATTTAAACTTTACAGGATCTCTGGCTTTAACATTTCTGTCTCTGTTTTAGCTCCTTGAAATATTCTAAGCACCGTGTGCGTGTTTGCGCAAAACACGACCTTTTGCTCGCTGTTCCCATATTTTACCGAGATGAAAGGACGTAAACGTCAGCCCGACTTTTATAGTTGGGCAGGAACGCGCGCAACATATCCAATGTCTCCGTCGGCTCGCACTGAACTTTCTAAATTTCAGACCAAACGTTGACCCGTTTAGGATAATCTCGAAAATTAAATAATGAGCGTTATATTTAATCAGCGTTAAGCTGTTTATAACTCCGAAACCAGACAGAAATGTTCATTAAATAGCCCATATAACTAAATGCTTCATCCTCGGTTGCCCCTAACCATATGAAATACGACTAACAATCAATATATACTATGATACAAGAGTATAGGTTTCTTCACACATGGCATTATCAGCTATAATACCTCCATCGCAATTATACAGGGCCCTACCAATATCATTTAACAATGCGTGCATGCGCATATAAATCCGTTTAAATTTGAGGTATAAAGGTTACCTGTATCTTTTTGAGTCGACGGGCGTGATATCCAGTGCGATGTAATATTGCTTGAAGGGATCCAGACTCTTCACTTTTACACGAACGGACGGGAACATTCTCCTGCCCAAGAAACGTATTTATCTTTAAAATTGTCTTTGCTCATCGCGCAAAAACGTCCTATTTTAATCACTTTAAATGTTATAATGTTGCATAGGTCTATGAAATACTGAAGGGATATCGTGTCTTTATGTTTTCGCTCCAAACTTTTATTTATTTATTTAATTTTTGCTATACACCTCCGAATTTTCTCGGATTAATATTGTTATAGTAACACTACTCCTTTATGTAGTGAATGTAATCTAAACATCATTAACAACATTTATTACAAATACCATAAAGTATCGAAATCGAAAAATCAAATGAGGTGTTCATATTTGTATCAGCTTCGGATAATCAAAAATAATACAGAACAGTCTAATTTATGGAATAAATTAATTATTAATGATGAAACCAAGTGGCAGAAAACGTTATTGTATGTATTCCTGGGTCAGGTTAGGGTGGCTATAAAGAATAGCAGGCATGAGGTTTACAGTACAGTCTTGGACGGCCTGGGCTTTTGCAGGACCACCTGCTGCATGCTAGGGGCCAATAAATTTCCCGGAGGTGAGCCCCCGAGCGGTGTCACATATGTAAGCTCCCGTTTCGGCCTTTGCTCTGCGGCCCCGCGCCGCACCTCCTCCAACGACATATAAAACACATGACAGATAACCAACCGCGTCGAATCTTCCGAAGCGTTTTTCAGAGTAAGCACGATCTGAATGCCACTTTAACATTTAGTTTAAAGTCGCAGACTAAAATAATACTTAGGTTATTCGTAGCTGTATTAACAGTTCATGACGTTACGAAACGAAACGAATCATATCTGAACTCATCTTTCCTTTCTTTTCTGTTCCAATCAGGCTCTTAACTGACACGGCCTTTCTCAAATATTTAAAAATGAGAGAACTAGTCTGATTTTAAAGTCCTACCAAATCACACCTGTTCCGCAACGAAATCAACACCGTCCCCCAATTCTTTAAATTACGTCTCAAAATCAAACCATTAGGTCTAAATCATTACATAGTTAAGCACCATAAATGTTGTGAGGCCTATAGACCACAAACAGGCCTAATAATAATTCATGATCGACTAAGTATCATCATCAATTAAATTTTGCCAGTTCTATTTTTGGCTTTTACGAGATGCTAAGTGTCCTTACCGCTTTCACTGTATTAATCAGAAATGAAACACCCAAGTCACGTCGCCTAACGTGTCAGCTAAAAAAAAGCCATGGCAATAGAAAACACTGAGTATGCGGAGTGTATCCCTGAAGCCAACACGGAACAGGATAAAATCCAAGAAAAGCATAAACCGCGATGTTTTTGCTTCGCGAGTAAATAAATGTGACTGTCTATCTCTTAAAACTAAGGTAGTTATAAAAATCAGCATATTGTTAATAACAGTAGTTGCAACGTTTACGGAGATCTCCCAAAGCTTTTCTCGCGTAGCTGTTGCGTTACCTCCCGGCCTTCGTGATGATCATCTCTGTGCCGATTTCGTGAAATCTGTTCCACAGGTCGGTCCCCTGGAGCTCCACCGCCACCTCCTTACCCCGATCACACTCATCTTCAGCGGGTTCCCTCTGGACCAGGTCACCTTTCCGTCTTCTCTCTGTTTCGTTGTCTTTTAGGTGAAGGTGCGTTAAGTTTTGTCTGCGATTAGATTGCATGTGGCGTCTGGTTCGCGTGTTGAGCGGCAGATTTCAACAGGCTAAAAATATTTAAATGCATGAAGATGTAGCATAAAACACATGTTCATTTACGGCGGTTTACCATCTATTTTGCGTATCGTTTTATATAAATATAGAAACTGAGTTTTATGAGAATTTGTGCTAGACTTATACTAGAATTTTCAGATTTTGGCAGTCGTGTATAGCCTATGTTATATAAAGTTTCCTTATAATCGAAAAAGTTAACTGCATAGCACTATTACATTTTGATGCATAACGCCTGAAAACTACTTATATTATATAATACAATAGAATAGTTATATACGGCATACATTTAAACGCCGTACAATATAGACCACATAAAGTTATGTATTAGTATTTCGCTAAATGCAACTGGACAATTAGTCATGCAGTTTTTTGTTGCAGTGTATTTATAAACTCTGGATGAAGGTATTACAGTTAGTGGTGATATATGACTACTTTCTGTGCACTTTGTGCAGATAATCTGAATGTCTAAAATTGGGGTAGTTGCTTGTATTAGGGGGCGCCTACCTGGCTCCTCTTCCTCGCCGATAACGGTACACGCGGGCATATCCTGCTGCTCCGCGTTCCGGGGAACGTTCTGCGCGTTCTCTTCTTTCCTGTTCTCTAACTTCATCCTCTTGCACGACGCTCTCCCCACCAAGGCTTCCACTGAGAAAGCGTGGGCTCGGGAGCTTAGACCCTGCATTGCTGAGCCGGCAATCACAATCCAAGGTCTTCCTCGGGAGTTGTCCGCGTGTGTTCACACTCTCATCTATAAAGCGGGGTGCTGCCCCCGCCTCCACCGAAGGCTCCCCTTGAATCCGTTTCTTACTCGAGGAATCATTTACTTGACATGCCTCGCCTGTTCCTACAGATTTTTAAATCTCCGGCTCATTTTCCCTGAGGTAATCCAATGGGTGGTTAGTAGTTGCAGGCTTTCGGCTTTCTCCTGATCACCGCCCCCTAATTCATTGTGTGTATATTCTTCTTTATTAGTTCTTTGGGGGAGGGGGGGCTGTCCACATGTTAAACTGCAAGGCGACAACCGGATGACACGACGGTTTCGGCAATGTAAAATCGTTTTATTTCGTGTGTAATTCAGGTCACAATGACAGTGATGTGAAAGTTAAAAACTGTAATCCAACTACAGTGCTTTTACATTAAGAATTACCAGCATTGTGTGCCATAATCATGAATATAATTCTGATTACAATAAACTTCATTCTGTAATAAACAAGATATTACATTTTAAGTGAAATATCTAGCGACTTTTGTAGGTTTTCCTGCAAAGAAAAAAATGAACATACACAGAAGGCATTTATATGTTTATGGGTTTTTTTTCAACCATTATGCACTCTTATTGTTAAGATGTATTAGGTAAATGTAATTTAAGGTACAACGTACTTCTCTTTAGATTAAATTATATCATAAAATGACAAGCAGACAAGCAGGATCAGGACTCAAGTAAATAGCCCATTTGTCCTATTTGTCAGTTACATAATTTGGCAGTCTGATAATTTGGCCTCTTCAAGACCTTTAATTCGCTCTGCGTACTGCAATTTATCTTTCAGAAATGCAGCTAGCTGACCACGAAGTTTATTAAGACCTAAACAGAGGAACGGTTGATTAATTCAAATACAAGGACATCCTGTGATATATTGCGATACAATGTTTAATTATTTCAAAAAGAGAAACAAGTAGGGCCTAAGTGTTTAAGATTTCAATTACTTTTTTTCTCACTGTGTTTGCTTTTGTAATGACATCAAAATAATAACCATCAGGCTCTTGTTTAAGTGTATATTAATTCAAATCCTTGGATTAATGCTAATGGAATTAACACGTGCGCAAACTTTTTCTTAGATTAGGTTAAGCGTATAAATATAATTTAAATGCACATATTATTTTAAGTATGAATTTTAAATACTGCAAACTACACTCAGAAAAAAGACCAAAATTTGTACCTTCCTTTGTCACTGGGGCTTGTCTCAAGCGTCTGTCAAATGTACCTTTAGTGGTAAGTAATTGTACATTATAAGGTACAAAAATGGATTGAGGAATATTTCAGTACTATTGATGGCACATTAATGCTGTCTGTACCTTTGTGATGTTCATCAGAGTCAATTTCTGTCAATTTCAATTACAAGGGTACAGCCTCAGTGACAAGCAAAGGTATACAAATTTTGACACTTTTTTTCTGAGTGTTAACGCTAGCCGTGTATATCGTTAGCTGTGTATATCGTTCGCCTTCGTGTATATTGCCGAAGATTTACGTCTTTCGTTGGTGTTAGATCCTGCATTTTTCTCGATTATTGGCCATTTCGTGTAGGAATCCTTTTACGACATTTCATTATATTTAATACTGTTTTCTGCCGACATCACGTATATAACGTTATGATATTTAAATCTTGGACTTGTTAGAATATAAAGGAATGGAAAAATCCTGGGACAAATATTTTATTCTACTTAACCGGGACCATCTGGATCAGGGATTTGAAACATCTTTATGAAACTCGGGCTATCTCCACCGAAGCTAACATTTCCTCTGAGTTAAGGGGTTTTCCCCGTAACGCCAAGTTGACATTTTTAATCGCAATTCTTTTCTCTTCCTCTCGGTTTCAGTAGAGTGCTGAGGAGTTCCTGTCTGTTTCTCATAATGCCGTATCATGTGAAGGTTCGAGTATGGTGGAACTGGCCGTAATGACAGGTCTGGATTATTAAATTACTGTCCGACATGAAATGGATCCGTTTTACACAAATAAAGTTTAGCAAGGCTTATTAGAATTGTTTTTAAAAATCACAAAAAATAATTATATAGAACGAAAAACAAATTACAGCTGTGTTTACACGGGACGGTTGGTTTCTTCGGTAATGGAACTTCTTGGGCACCGCCTGACAATACAGAACTATGACCAACTCAAATCATGTGTTCCTCTTTCATCAAAACTTGTTTAGAAACTTTTACGGTATTTATTCGTTTCCAATTAGTCCCTGGCATTTCTTTAAATATCTATGGCAAAGTGCGCTATAAAGGATTATTTTGTTTACCTTTCTCATAAGTACTGGACTTCATAAACAAATGCGGAACGCTAAAGTGGTCTAATGTTTAATGCTATTTAGAATAACTTGACCATATTTAAATCCAATACTTAAAAGTTGAAAAAGCTTTTGAAAATCCAAGGAGAAATGTTACATGTTATATCTTAAGGCAGTAACAGTTAGATTTATACAGTATATGCTGTATCAATAATATTCTATAATATAGTCAATAATATTCTATAATAAATCTATTAAATTTTAAAAATGTGTTTTTTTTATCACATATGCCTACTATAACAATTCACAAACTATATCTTTATCTCCCAATAGGCAGGCGTACAATTCATATTTTAGTCAGATTATTGGTAATTTGGTCGTTGTTAGGCATAGACAGTAAGTTTTCGTGTTTTATTCAGTATCAGCAAATGTTTTTAACAGTATGGCAGTTTAACCCCTGACGTGAATCACAGTAATCTTGCGAAAAGTTTCCAAAGTGCTGTATTTTTTATTGCTTAAAATTGAACGTAAATCTCAGCTTCTGTGATTCCTGGACGGTTATGGACACGTGTTTCCTCTTATAATCCCGGTCGCATTACACTGGGTGAAACCGGAGACTCCAATCGAACTGGGAGTGTGGTTCGGTTACCATAGAGGAAGCCTTGATCAGATGTAATTGCTAACAATTCCTGCAATTTCCGAAATTCATCAAAACGCTTCCAAAACCGTGCCCTGATGAGCGCGTCTGTCCGCTTACTGGTATCTGGGGGATTTACAGCTGCATTCGTTCTTTAATAAACCTTCTGCTTTGTAAATTGATCCCATCAAGCTCAGACCAGGAAGCATTTAGATTTAAATCCAACAATCTATGCAGCTTTCCACCGTCACTTCATTTTTATCTGTCTGTCTGTCTGTCTGTCTGTCTACCTCGTGGGAGTTTGACTTACACAAAAATGTTCTGAGGCCAAAAAGAAAAATTATTGGTTTAGATAACCAATCAGATTGTAGAGCAGGGTTCTTCAAATCTGGACCTCGATTCCAAATCCAGGCCTTGTTTTCTGTTCTCCCGGGTAGTTGGTTTAATAATTACTGATTGTGATTGGCCAGAGGCTTCACACCTGTCTGACAGGTAAAGGAAGGCTGGAAAACCAGCAGGGGTCGGATCTCGAGGACCGTGATTTGAATAACCCTGTTGTAGAGGATCCATCCATCTATCTGTCTCTCTGTCTATCTATCTGTCTGTCTCACTGCCTGTTGGTCCCTCTGTCTGTCTATCTGTCGCCCTGTCTGTAGTGCAGGGTGTACTGTGTGGTAATGTAATGCACAGGCTGATAATGGGGGTCGGGTGGGTAAGATGGGCACCAGCAGGCTACTAGAGATACTAACAGCAGCTTGTCGGATCCAGCTCAGCATCACAGACGCATGCAGCAGTCTGCATGTACACACCTGCGGTCGCTGGCCTTTCCCCGCTCTTCAGGCCTCATGGGGCTTCATATGCCGAGTTTAACCCCCACGTGCATATGGGCATACCTCCCCCCTCGCACATGACCCCTTACACCCCCTCCCCCCACCCGATGATTCACGGGTTGTTCCAGATGTTTTGCCAGAGCTCTTTCTGATAAAGGTGGGCTAGCACTTACAGCCCAGCCCCACTAGGGGGCAGCAAAATCAGGTGAGGGGATTCAGTGGGGACCTGACAGAGATACACAGGGCTCCGGCTAATGATAGCGTCGTGGGCTACGGAAAGGAGCTGGCCCTCAGAATGACAAGAAGCAATTACCCCTTATTATAACCTGGATTATAAATACTATGTATGTTGTTTGCAAAGGCCAGCTCCCTCTTTCTGTACGCTGGCGTTAATTGTCCATTCCGTCCAATTGGATGATACATCTGATCAAATTTAATCCTTTCGATTGGTTGCTCAATATCTTCTGTTACTTTTTCCGGCATCTGCTGCAGTTAATTAACATACAGGTGACCAGAAGGTAAAGCAGAGCGTGCAAATGCTTGTGTTGACAAATCCCAGAATGTTTGACAATGAAACGCAACATTTCGTGAAGGATGGAATGTTGAAGCAGGAACATTGTTTCAGCGTTTCGGAGGGAACTGCCAGTGGGAGGGTTGGCGGCCGTGCGCGCCGGCCACTGGCACCCAGTGTGGTGTGTCGCAGTGGAGCTACCGCGGCAGAGTACACTCAGACGGTTCAGAAGGCTCGGCCCAGGGACTGCTGGGGAGGGCACTGTGCCTGGGCTCAGGGGGGCAGGCTTGGGGAGCACTGTGCTGCGGAGCGTGGATGGAATTTAATGGCTCATGAGCCTCAGCATCCAGTGTTTAATGCTTGGTGATTAATGGGGGGGGCACAGGACAGGATGGGGGTGTGAGCAAGTGGCGTTGGTGCTCTCTAGCCAGGATTCAGCGTCCCATCACAAGTGTCTTCTGAATTATGGGCAGGGACCAGCTCTTTGCTTGGGGGGGGGGAGTTTCTGCAGCCCCCATCCACAACCTTCGCTCCCTCCTTGCCGCAGCAGAAAGCCAAAAGGATAAAGTAATTCCACATTACTCACTTTCTCTGTCCTCTATTTCGATCTGTCCTAAATTGTCCACCCGCGCGGGGGCGGGGGGGGGGGGGGGGGGG
>JABFEA020000002.1:13842047-13855308 GCA_019775915.2 Cyphomyrus plagiostoma | reverse complement strand
CGGTAAAGGCGTTGCCAGGTTTATGGAGCGACAGTGATGTAAAACCAAATGGACGGTTATTTACTGTTCACACGGTGCACATCATGGTTTACTATGTGCTAATTTCTGCTAGCACGTCTACGAGATTACAGCTCTGATAATTCACAGTGGAAAACCATCAGTTTGCGGTACGGCTCGGTTCTTGGTGGGAGTGGAATAGTACCAAAGATGTAAAAGGCCATGTACACACTGGTTTCATCCCTGTCCGCTGTGGGCATAGCCCACGTGACTGCCGACCATACACAGGCATGACAGGCCAACGGTGGCCTTGCGTAGTTCTGGCCGTGCTCCTGATGCTCCCACCTGAACCACCCTTGTTGCTGTAAGCAGAAGCTGACCGCCTACCTGGACCTGTCCTTGCGGAGTTGCTACGTCATCCCCCTGAACACCTCTGTGGTGATGCCCCCCCAGGACCTGCTCGACCTCTTCGTCCAGCTGATGGTGAGTGACCTCTGACCTTCTCCCCATGGCACCCAGGCTGTGGCTGACGCACCCTCAGACCCTTTCACTCCTGGTGGCTGTACAGAATACAACCCCTCCTTCCCGTCCCAGTGAGATTCGGTCTTACGCCATATCAGAAGGTTGCTTAGGTGGCCGCCCTGATCTTTCGGCTCTTCGCATCAGAATCATTCACACTAGTGTTTTCGTATTGACTGCGAGTCATAGCCGGCAGCTAATTTAGCCGACTATTTTGGGATTTCTCTGAATACCCAGTACGCCTGTTATTCAGCAGGCACATAAGCCTCTCACTGAAATCTGAGCTTCATGTTTAGATGAGGAGCATCTTATAACCAGACTGAAGTTAATTTTGAGAGTGGGGGGGCATTTTTAGGGCTGGAATTGGCGGGCGCCGGACACCGTCTGCCCTTAACGCCGCAAGCTTCCTGTCGGTTTTGAATACGTTCTCCATCAGTTGGGCCATTCCAGAGGGCCTCCCGCTAGCCTCTCTTACGCCTGCCCTGTGCCTGCCGTCTCTCTCTGTCAGTCTGGCTCCTACAAGACGTACCTGGTGCACGAGGACCTGGTGGTGACGGAGCGTGTGGACGACCTGTCCAAGCTGGGATACTACATCAACACGCTTTGCAGCGGCAGGGACACCTACCGCATGCAGCGGCGCAGTGACCTCATCAGTGAGCCATCCTGCTGTATTCGATCTCTCTCTCTCTCTCTCTCTCTCTCTCTCTCTCTCTCTCTCGCTCTCTCTCTCTCTCTCTCTCTCAAGAGATTTCACACTCTGGTGTTGGCAGGAGTTAAACCTAGACTTCAGTGTTCCTGTATGGGGGGGAAAGACACGCTCGGCTGATAGATATCGGTATCTCTCATTGTTCAGTGTCGCTCCATTCGTTTTTCTCTCTTTATCCTTTTGTGTCACTCTAGGATTGACAGCTTTAGGCAGTATTCACTCTCAAGGTTTCCAGTCCTGGTGAATAGACACTGCTGTAAAAATATCAAGTAATTTTTAAGTATTATTACTCCCCGGGAACTGGGATGAGTCAACCGTGATCTGCACACTGGGAAATGCCTGTTTTTGTTGCTAAAAGAAGTAGCTAGCATTTAGTGTAGATTTGGTTTTAGTTAACAAGGTCGAGCTTGGGCCCTCTTTAGCCATAGCGACCGGCCTTGTGCGGTTCCATGACCTCGTGTGTTCTCTCCCCGTGCCTGCAGGCATACAGAAGCGCTCCGTTGAAGACTGCTTCTCCATCCGCCACTTTGAGAATAAGTTTGTCACCATCACCAAGATCTGCAAGGCCTGATGGGGCCCTGACTGGGTGGGAGTGGGGTGGAGGGTCAGAAATAAAGGCTTTTCCGTGGCACGTAGGTGCCATGGTAGTCGGGGGAGGGGTGCTAGAGGGGAATGGGAGTCTTCACCTCCTGTCAGACTGGAAGCAATGAGGTTTTTGTGCAAATCATAATAAAAAGCTGCATTGTTTTGTTGTGACATTCTCCCGCTTCGCAGCCACTAAGATGGTAGGTTTCCTCGTAACTTGACTGATTCCCGTCTGCTAATGAGGGCTCTGCTGGCCCCATCTTCTGCCCTGCCCCGCTCATCTGCGTTCCCTTTGCGATTTATCTACCGCTGTAGGTGTGCATTTGACTTGTTGTGTCTTGCGTTTTTTTGAAGCCGTCGATAGACTCGTTGCAATAGCGATTTCCAGGTCAGAGAGTGATGCCTGTGCAGCTCTGTAGGTGAGGCAATAACAGTTTGAGTTATAATGTTATTTCATGTATAATCCCCTCAGTCCCTCAGACCAGCCCCAGCTCTTCCCGAGGTATGTAAATATTCAAGCTATTCCTAAATGGTTGTCACCCTCCCCCCTCACGGCATGACCCTAAAGCGCATGTAGAAAAATCACCTGTGCCTTTCAGGTCTTGGCTAGCAAGCTCATGTTTTAGCTTCCTGGAGTAGGGCACCAAGCCTAGTAATATTAGCCGATGCATAGATCACATAGAATCTCACTGGGTGCACGACTCTTCCTGTTAACGTGCATCGCTCGACAGAGCCGTTGACCTCCTCCTGTGGCTTTCCTGAGCTGTGGAAGAGGTGTAAAAACATTGCAGATGACCATGCAATGGCTGATGGGCCAGTTGGCTCATCGGCGTCAGATGGTGGTGCTCGTCTCGAGGTACCAGGAAGGCCCGTTGTCTCCCAGTGAGGTCCCCGTCCCGCTTTAGCTATTAGCCAGAAACATAGCAGCAGGCCCCCTGCCATCCCAAACCCTGTTCGCCAATTTCAATGCCCTCAGCTATCAGGCTCCGATTGAGCGACATGAATTTTAAAATGAAAAGCCACTTTGGTTACAGCTATTATCGGTCATATTGTCTCCTGCAATCCCCACGGCACGAGCGATCAAAGGGATTGAACCAAAATAAGCGGAAATGCAGCCATACGGCGTAACTGGAATTCGCTGTAGAGGCCGCACTAGCCGAGTTTTTCTTCCCTCCGTCACGGCTAAGCTTTCCCTTGTTGCTGAAGTGTGAGGGAAGCATTGCTCAGCGGCGCCCCCTTCTGCCGTGTTTTGGTCAGCAGTGTTGCCGTAGTTACAGTCTCCCGCCACGCCTTGTCTGCTGGTGGGTTTGGTGTTGACTTAACTGTTGTGTTTGTGGTGAGTATTAATATTGTAGATCCCAGGCTCCACTGCCGTTTATTTTTTTTTTGCTCATCTAACTATTTCTCTAACCTTAATTCCTGCAGGATTTTTTCTGTTTATTTGCTGCCATTTAAATAGGAAAGAAAGCAAATTTTAGGTTGTGTGTTGCATGGTTTGTGTTTCAAGGGAAGACAATCAAGAGTGTAATCGGCACGGTGCATTTGCGTGCTGATCTGTGGTGACGCCTCAACTGGGCATTGCTGATTAGTCTGTTTTAGAGGTTTAATGCTTAGCAAAACCATTGAATGGAATACACCTTGTAACTGTTTGTTGTTCAATAAATATGCATTTCTTTACATAAACCTGGTGTGTGTTTCACTCATAACAGCTGACTTTCTCTGCCAGTTATCTCTAATGGTCCATCAAACAGACTTATGTGATTTTTTTATTTTTTTGTTTTTTTATCCAATGCAGGTGCCTCACTAGACATTTATCATGGGGGGGAGGTAAGCCTGTACTGGGAGGGATTTTTATTTAAATGAAAATGAATGAGACCACACTGTAAACTGTTTATTTGGGGGCAGCGTGTGGGCTAAGCCTGTGTGCCTGTAATCATGTGGTCACAGGTTCAAACCCAGCCTCAGCACGTCTGTGGGTCCTTGAGCAAGGCCCTTAACTCCCAGCTCCCTGGGCGCCCCAACAGGTGGCTGCCCTTCACGGACAGCTTGATCTACAAAGACCAAGTTGAGGGAGGCGTAAAAAGAATTTCCCCACGGGGACAATAAAGGATTGATTATTATTATTATTTAGTGTACATTTATATGGGGGGGGTTAAAGAACATTTTAGGGTTTGCGATTAGTTTTAGTTTTTGGAGCATATTTTGATAAAATAGTTTGATGAAAATGCAATTTTCCTTTGTCATATTTCAGTCATTTGTTTTTTTGTGGTTTTGCTCTCCATCTATAGTACATGCGCTTAATGAAAACTGGTTTAGTCGTAGTCTAATATATCAACGACAAACTAAGTCACGAATGAGTTACTAATTGCGTACTTAGCAAGTCGTTGAGCTCAGTGTTAGAATCACATAGTTAACCATCATTTTACTGTGTACATAATCATTTCTTACTAGATATTGGTAATTATGATTCTAATGAAGCAATAAGTACAGGTGATGGGCAATGAAACAAACACCTGGTGAAAGTTTCCTGACTTGCTCCTCCACAACACCCCAAAGTGGCTCAATAATATTCAAATCTGGTGACTCTGCAAGCCATGGGAGATGTTTTGCTGTGTGCACATTATCATCCTGATGTGTGGCACCACCTTCAGGGTACAATGTTTGAACCACTGGATGACCATGGTCCTCCAGAATACTCCAGTAGTCCTTGGCAGTGAAGCACCCATCTAGAACAAGTAGTGGGGATAGGGAATGGCATGATATTGCAAACCAAACCATCACTGATCCACTCTCTGTGTTGCGCTTGGGGCATGCAACAGTCTGGGTGAGGAGCCTCTTTGGGGCTTCTCCATATCCAACCCCAGATGTGGGAAAGGCAGTGAAGGTGGACTCATCAGAGAACAATACAAGATTCACATTGCCCACAGCCCAAGATTTGAGCTGCTGGCACCACTGACACTGACGCTTGGCATTGCCACCAGTGACCAAATATTTAGCTATAGCAGTCCGACCTTGAATATTGACCCGTGGAGCTCCTAACAAACAGTTTTGGTGGAAACAGGAGAGTCTAGCTGTGCATTTAGTTCTACAGTGAGACGGGCAGCTGTGGCCTTATGTTTTTTGGGTACAGTCCAGGTTAGTGCCTGCACATGCCTTTCAAACAGCTTCCTCTTGTGTTCACATTTACTCCTGTTGGATGTGGTGCATTGCAGAGGTATGCCGACATCACCCTGGATACCATGACTCTCAATACGACACAAGGGTTTGCTGTCCTGGTCACAGATGCTCCATCAACAATTTGTCCTCTTTTGATTTCTGATACGTCTTCCATTATGTGGATTGCAGTTCCATTGTTCATGTTTTATTGTATATGTACCCGTGTAGGTTTGCTCTAGTAAAAACAGGCCTGGGAACTTGATGCTATTTAATTGTTTTATTAATTAATGTACTTATACATTTATCTGATGTTCATTTATCATTAATGAATTGTTTCGGATCAGTTATTTAAAGCAGTTAATATATCTTTTAGTATATGTGTTAAATAAACCATTGTGATCTACTGAAGGAACAGATAATGTATAACACAAAAAGTTAAATACCAATCTCATGTTTATTTATCATTAATGAATCATAACACATCTTTTATCTCTTGTTCATGATTTGTACTTAGTAAGAGTTACTAAAGAACCAAACTGTAAACTGTTACCATTGTCTCATTTTCATCAATTAAAAATCACCTATAATTATCACTGCATGCAGCAGCCCTGATCCCATTGATGTTGCTCAATCGACCTTAATTTATGGAGACATTTTGTCTCTGATGTGTGTGTTCAGTAGGGGGAGCCAAATACCAAATGCTGAACCCTCACACACAGTAGTATCCACCAGAAGTGAACTCCCAATAGTCTTGTGGAAGTTCTGGTGAATAATGGTGCATTCAAGCAACAGTAAGCCTCAGTCCTTGCAGGCTCTTGGCGGGTACATGCTTCTCGGACCTGTGAACGTGCGCAGACACCTGATCCCCTTGTCCCCCAAGCTGTTTCGCGTCCATATCCTGGACTTTCCTTTGAGTGCCATCAGCCATTTTTAAGCACTGTGTGTAAACCCTGTGTGCTGTAAATAAAGTAAACAAGAGCGGATTGAGGAAATATCATGAGGTTGTAGAGGGGAAATGGGACCTCTGCAGCCGCGGCGTGGTCTCCACCCACTGGTGACGTCTGACACTGACTTTGTGGGGGAGCAGTGTACCAGGCAGCACTGGCTACAGGCCGCCTGCAGGGAACAGGCTGTCCGTCTGCGCAGGTTAGATCTGTAATACTCCGGAGCTGTGGGAGGAGCCGTCGTCCTTTCACGATGGCCGTCTGTGACACTGCTCGTGCAGCCGTGTTAGGGGTCCTGTCATTGCATGCGAGCGCCCGCTCCGGTCGGTGGAAAGGCCAGCTTCACTTTGCCCTGGTACAGCCCCTGTTTCATGCAGCTCGTTCGAGCCCCACTTCTGGGTCAAAACGGAACAGGGCGGACCCGCCCCCCCCCCCCACAGCCGCTGGTTAGGTGTCTCTTGGTGGTCGTCCCCGTCACTGAGTCCGAGGCTGGGGCTCTCCGGCGGATTGTGTGCAAGATCAATGCCGGTCGGGACGACAGGCGGTGGCACACGTGCCAGAACCTGGGACTGTGGCCCTACCAAAATGGCCGCCGTTTTTCCAGATCGTCGTCACGGCAAGAAGTGCGAGCAGGAAACGAGCGGCTGCAGCTCACCTCGAGTTTCACCGAGAACAAGAAGGTCGTCACGCTGTGGGAGGGAATCGCCGGCGGCACGGTGGCCTCTTGGAGACCCAGGGGTGGGAAATGTGGGTCGTTCGGCGTTTCTTTTGCGCCAAACGCGGTCAACAAGCTCCGAGCTCAGAGTGCTTATCTGCCCCGCTTGTTTTTGAAGCTGGGATAAATGTAACCGACACCTCTCCCACCCGACTAACAGGTGTCAGTTTGCAGAGGGAACTGCACTGTCACATAGCCTGATAGGAGGAAGGTGGCAGGGCACCAAACCACTTAGCTTTTCTGTTACTGATATTTTCACAAATTGCACATGCTGCACTGTCCCTCAGTTAGGAGTTAGCACCGAACAGACCATAGAGATCTTCTGAGATGAATCTGTTCAGCCTGGAGCAAAGGAGACTAAGGGGGGACATGATCCAGGTATATAAGATTCTAACAGGTCTGGATGTTGTTAAGCCAAGTAGTTACTTCAATATTAGTTTAAATACAAGAACTTGTGGCCATAGGTGGAAATTAGCGGGAGAACATTTTAGACTGGATTTGAGAAAGCACTTCTATATACTTATAAATTTGGAGTATGGAGTAGTCGTCCTGTTAGTGTAGCGCAAGCTAATACCCTGGGTTCCTTTATATCAGAGCTAGATGAGATAGATAAGGCAACTCTGAGCTATTAGTTAAGTTCTCCCCAAACAAGCTTGATGGGCCAAATGGCCTCCTCTCGTTTGTAATTTTTTTTGTCCTTAAAGCATCTACACACATCCCCCCCACGCCCAAAATAAAAAAAAACAACAGGGACCTAGTTGCTGATAAAACTTCAAAGTGGAATATTATTATGTTGGTGCTGACAGACAGGACGGTGGCCACCTTAATGCAATGATGTGATCAGCTGGCGTCTGATTGGCTGCCCGCCAGGATGCCTACGCTAACCCTGGCCCAGTCTGCTGCTGCCTTTGCTGGGCTCTGTGAGGCAGCACCCACAAATGCCACAGGAGAGCTGCTGATTTCCAGCCAGCCCAACTTCTGGCCGGACCTTTGGTTTAGATGACGTCTACAGGGATGCATAGGGGCCTGGTTCTGGAATGGCTTCTGGCGTGGCTCCTGGCAGGGCTGGACTTGGATTAAAAATCGGCCCTGAACTTTGAGGTTCCCCGCAATGAATCGGGCAGAGCGTCTGGGGGGGAGGGTCCCCATGATAAATGTTGCCAGTCCAGTGTTAGATGTCCAGTCCGGGGCTGGAGCCCGGTGTCAGACTTTGCTGGATTTTTCTCCTTCATCGGCGCGAGGCGTTGGAGAAACACCAATAGCTATGATGACCCAAGCAGAGTTGCATTTCCGTGGTGCCCACGACACACTGCGAAATCATCTAACAGACTTTGTAGCTGCGGGCTGTAGAGTCTGTGACGCACCGCTGTTTTTGCTTCTGGCTTCCTGTGCCGCGTCACCAAAAGAGGAACACTGGCGACTAGGCTGACGTGCGAGTGCCGAGTCCAGGGCCCCATGTGACCTGCTACACCTCATTTCATTCGGCAAAAATTTACGCCCGTGTATGATTAACTTAACGTAAAACTGCTTCCTGTTTTTACAAACAGACTCGGTGCTTTTACACAGTAAGCATACACGCTGTAGCATACACGGCTCTGTGAACACAGTAATTCAAAGTTGGAGATGCACTGATACCATTTTTTTTAGACCGAGTATGTGTACTGTTGCTTGCTTTCTGGTACTCACTGATACCGATACCAGTTATGGCTGGCCGATGTCTAAAAAGAATGCAATATTTTAATGTAAAAGTGTTGGGATAAAGATAATATCAAAACTGACCCCCATACACAGGCAAATGGCACTGGGGGAGGGGGGGGGCTTCATTTTTTAGCTGAAAAACATCGCTTATCACCTCAGAAGGTTCCCCACATGCCACCATTATGACATTATGCTTGAACAATTTTATTATTTTCCTGCACGAGGATTTCTGTTTGACGTTGCTTGCTGCACGGTCAGTTGGTACACAATGCCACTGGTTGCAGATTCCTTACACTCTCTCTTAAATGTAGTTTTTGTATATTTACTTTGATTCCTAGTGTTATATGAACTTGTTTTCATACCTCTTGATATTTTAGCACAGGCTGCAATCCACTGTACTTTGGTTTTTGTCATTGAATTTGTGGTACTTTCACACTGCAGACATTTTTTGTGGTCCAGATTACTCTGCTCGTTAGCAGAATCGCTGATATGTCATTGCATGACTTCAGCTTTTTTTTTTCATGATTATGAGTACAAGTACATCAGCCACTGTAGTATCAGACTGTATCGAACCAACCCCTCTTTACGTCATGGCATTTTTTGCATGATAAGGAATGGAGATTGTTAGACTGATAAAACGATTTGCTGCCGAAGGCCTAAAACAGACCCATGCAGATGGGATATAACAATAACAGGGTTAGGGTGAAATGAGCCACATCCATTTTGTTCCAAGGAGGCTGTGATTAAGTATGTTATACTCACACATACAGCTAAAATATACGCAAAGCAGAGCCCAGTGTCTGAAGAGGCCAAAGCAACATTATAACTCTTTACAAGGTGTCGTAACGGACCAGAACCCCCAAACCTCTTCACCACAAGCAAATCCTGGCAAAGGCAAAATGGGTAATTGCCCAGTGCACTGACTTATCAAACCGCCTTCCCCCCCACCCCCCTTCACCCCCCTAGGAGGAGCTGTCAGAGAAAGTGAGACTGGGAGATGAAGGGGGAGGGGGGAGGAATTCTGCCTAGGGCACTACATGGACTTCGGCCACCACTGCTCTTTAACAACAAGCCTGGGCCCTTTAATGCAATGCTAGCTAAGGCCTCCCACATGGGCCGATCATGTCAGCTGGGATTAATAATGAACGTGCTATAATTTATCATCTATTATGTGAGGAAAGTCAGGATTACTAGTTCATCGGGGGAATCTTGTTTGGCCCCATTTCCTGTATTCATGTAAACAATCGAGTTTTAGAAGGATTTTCTGTGCCTGTGAAAAAAGACGGCTGAGGTTTGAAGTCCGTATGCAAAACAGAAAGATTAAGTGTTATGTATGTTTTGTTTGAATAATATATACATCAGAAAATGAAGTGAAATCTCTGGAGGGATGTTCTGAAAGGGGTTGTTAGGAAAAGTGCATTTTATAAACGTTGCCTAGATACATAAATGGTTCTTTTATTTATTATTTAGTGTTTTTTGAGGGTGGGGGTGGCTTGCATGAGTAATGCAGGGTGTGGGAGGTGTCATCCATTACTGTAGCTGCACACGTTATCTAAAGCAAAACTCTAAGGATGCCTTCTTTAAATGGTCTCCATTAATTAAAAGCACATGCTGTGGGGAGACGGCAGCTGAGCGGCGCCCCCAAGAGGCCCTCATTGTTCTTCCTGATTTCCAAGAATATGTCATTAACTCTGTTTTGACAACTCCTGCCCCTAAAATACCCTTAGAGAGGGAACTGGAGGGGGGGGGGGGGTTGTCACGTGTCCTAAAGAGGGAGTCGCGCACTCATCCCAAGTTGGTCTCTTTCGCTTTGTTTCCTTGCATGCTAGTTTCACGGGGAATCTTAAGGAAGTGGGCCTGCATCATCGCAGGTAGTGAAGCTATGTTAAATTAAAGCCGGCGATTGACACCCTGCGAAACGTACTCGCATCCTACGTGTCTGCCTCCAGTTTTCCTTTTTATTTATATACCGCTGTCGTCTGATGAGAACCACATATACTAGTGGTCAAAATTGTGGAAGCACCTAGCATGTTTGACATTACGCTTTAAAAATTACAACAAAGAATACCTACAAATGCATACATCGGTCAATTAAATAAGTAACTGGAGTAAACTCTGCGGTGTCTAAAATTTGGAAGCATTTCCACAGTTTTAGCCGCTGGCGTCTGCACTTTTTGAAGATGGTGAAGTTGTCCTACAGATGGAATATGCCCATTCTCCTGCCTACTGATAGCATGTGACATGTAATCAACCAATGAAAAGATGCCTCATGAAGTCATCGATTTAACTAGCATTTACTTTTGCACTACTTAATACTTGTATTCATGATTTGAATGTATTGAACAGACTGTATGGATTACATTTATATTGCTAATTTTTACAACTTAACACTGATAACTAGCTAGCTAGCGAACACGATTGTTAATTGTGAATATGAAGTGTGATTAGTTTGTATCTGTGATGTCCCACTGTAATCACAGGCTGACCTTTCTTTTTTGCCATTGTCTTTTATTATGAGCTCACCCGTTGACTCATTGTCTATTGATACAATAGAAGCTGCATGAGTTACAGTATCCTTCAATATGACCTAAATGCCCACACAATATTTAAATAAGTGAAAAAATAGCTTCTTTTTTGCCACTCCGCTCCCTTGGCAAATGTCACAGTAATTAGGGTCCATCTATCAAATCTCACAATATAATCCAACTGCCATGACAGTTCAGGGGTGGCCGGTTGGTGCAGATTGAAGTCGTCCTTCTGCGGTCTGACCTTCTTCCTTTGCCGGCTGTGACTCCGGGGCACGTAAATCAGTCACTCTTCCGCGCCACGGAGACATGTCAGTCCTCCGGCAGGCTACCATGACGGGCCCTCAGTCACACCCCCCGTGTGCTACGACCTGAGCACGGTTTCCTCGCTCATGCAGGAGATCCGGCGCAGCGGGAAGCTCTCCTGCAGCTCCTGCCTGGACAGCCTGCGCTTGAACTCGTCGGTGGTGAAGTAGTACATGACAGGGTCCAGGCAGGAGTTGAGGCTGGCCAGGCAGAGGGTGACCGGGTGGCAGCGGCGGATAAAGTCCTGGAAGGCGCAGCTCTTCAGGGCGTTGGCCTTCGCCAGGAAGTCCAGCGGGAAGGTGAGGTGGTAGGGGGCGAAGCAGACCAGGAAGACGGCGGCACAGCTCAGCACCATCTTCAGGGCCTTGCGCTTCTCGCCGCTGTCCTGCAGCACTGCGTTCTTCTCGCGCAGGCTGGCCGCCGTGTGCCAGGAGCAGGTCAGCACCAGGCCCAGCGGCAGCAGGAAGCCCAGCAGCTCTGCCATGCAGATGAGCACCACGCCAGTGCCTGGCATCAGGTCCATCATGGGCAGCTCCGCAAAGCAGCTCTCTGAGTCCGGCCCGGGGTTCTTCCGCAGCAGCGGGAAAGGCAGGCAGCCCAGGAAGACCACCACCCAGCCCGCTACGCAGAGGCCGCGGTCCAGCCGGCGGCTGGAGGAGCTGTAACGTAGCGGGTGTATGATCAGCATGCATCGGCGCACACTGATGCAGGCCAGGAAATAGATGCTGGCATACATGTTGACGTACTTCAGGTAGAAGCAGACGATGCAGAGGAAGTGCCCGAACGCCCAGGACTTGTTCAGGTAGTAGTAGATCCTCAATGGCAGCGAGAGGACTTGGAGCAGGTCCGCCATGGCCAGGTTGATCATGAAGATCACCGCCTTTTTGGTCTCCTTCACGTAGGCATGGAAGACCCACAAGGCCAGCACGTTGCCAATGAGCCCAGGTACCAGGATCACTGTGTAGATCACCGCATACGTGAAGTGCTGGTAGTTCTTCAGCTCGTCCATGTTCCCACACTTGCTCATGTTGTCGCTGACATTCATTTTTCGGCTCAGCGACCAAGTCCGAGAAGCCAGCTCCCTTGGGGGTGTCAAGCTTCTTCACTGTTTTCGTCCCCTACAGTCCTGAATGGAGTCGAAGTGATAATCCAAGACGGAGAAAGACTAGTAACATCCTCTGGAGGTTATGGTACCCTCTAAGAAGAAACCTGGATTCCTTTGAAGAGTTGTCTAAAGACCTTCATGATTGTGAGATGTTGAGATGTTTGTCCAGCCTACTGTTCCATATCCTCCATACTTATACTAGTCAAGTCATGTCTGTCAGGAAAAACACTATAACCTCCTTAACATCCAAACAGAAGGGAATGTTCTCCACCCTCAGTGTTCATGAAGATGGTGGCAGATGGTGGCAGATTTCTGGCATCAGGGCACAGGATGAGGGCACTGCTCTCCAGTCTCTGTAAGCGAAGAGTGGAAGGCAACGTGCTCTGTGTGTATGTTCCTGGAAGATAAAACCAGTGATTAAAAGCTATGACTTCACCCTGTGTTCTAGGAAATATCCTCAACACTGTCTATGCAAGATGCATGAAAATCATGTAACGGGTTCATTCATCTTGTGGATTACGGATTCCTTACATCCTGTTGAAATCCTTTACTGGAGTGTTTTCCAACCTGGTCGTCAGGGACCCTCAGACAGTCCATGTTTTTCCTCCCTCCCAGCTCTGTGCCAGACTGTCTGCTGGCCCTCAACAATCGGATTAGGAAACACCGCTGCAATGTTTCAATACATCTATACAGGCAAAAGGGCCCTCTCCAGATATGTGGCCTAACAGTAACAACAACATTAAACTGTATACTGTTTCATATGTACATGGCTACTATTTTAGTTCCTTTTCCTTGTTCATTGCATCCCATTTTGGAAAAATGATGCTCATTGTTTCACAGTTGGCAACGGGATTTCACACACTTCAGGAAACTCCTGAAGTTTAAAAGAAACTTCACACTGACTGTCACACGCGCAAAGAGGAACTACAAAAGTGGGGGGGGGGGGGGGGGGGGGGGGGGGGGGGGGGGGGGGGGGGGGGGGGGGGGGGGGGGGGGGGGGGGGGG
>JABFEA020000002.1:13749937-13773925 GCA_019775915.2 Cyphomyrus plagiostoma | reverse complement strand
TGTCTGCCCCCTCTATCGGTCTCGCTGAGATCACCCACCCCTGCCGGCGCCAGTCCGTTCTTGTTTCAATTTAGTTAGAGCCTTATAGAATTTTTCCCTCACAGGTAAATTAACTGAAAACCAGTTCTCACTGCTTTACATGATATTCGGGAGAAATAGCAGGTTACACATCGGAACTGCCTGGGATACAAACACCATGCGTGTAACTAAACTCTTCAGCCAATAAGGGCGAAGGTGTGTTGTCATGGAGGCGGTTCCAGTTTGTGCAGCCGGGTGAGAGGTCGCAGTGCATCTAACCTTAATGCATTGCGTCAGGAATCAGAATGCATTGCTTTAAGCCAGCACTGTAAGCAAGTGGAACACACACAATGACCGGACTGGGGAAACAAACTGAAACGCGGACTTAATACAGAGGACTAATAACAACAACCAGAAACATCTGATCACACGGGGATCCCACACAGGGTTAACGAGAGGGCGTGGCACACGGAAGTTGCGGATGATCGGGGCAGGACAGGGGTAATGTTGGGATAAGATCTTTATCGTTTTGGAAGCCATTAAGAAAGAAAAAAAGCTCTTCTTGTTTTATACTGTTCATTTTGTGTTTAAATGCTTAAAAAACATATTTAGGTGTAATTTTGGGGGGCAGGAACCAATTTATTGGTTTTCCATTATTTCTTATGGGAAAAATTCGATCAGAACTTGAACTTTTTAAGATTTGATCCGGAGTCCGGAACGGATTAAGTTCGAGAACCGAGGGACCACTGTACTCCAGTTACTTTTGCGTACAAGTAAATTTGCGGTTCATTTCAGGGGGGCCAAGAGGGGCCTGGGCCCTGGAGCAGCTGCCTTGCCTATCAGTCTACCCCTGATCTAACCCCCCATAAGCAGCATGCATAACAAAGCTGCCCTATACTCCAGGTAGGACACCATTAACATAGAGTCACATTATATGAACAATAAAGCAGTGGAGACATTATTGGCATAGAGCCTTAACTCTGTTATCTCACAGGTAAATGGAACTGACATGCCCTGCATTTTTGACCCTGTCCTGCATCTCAGTCCCTGGCTGCCCTGATATCTTGCACCTTTCATCAAACCTTAACCACAGCTCATGTTTGGCTCAACGAGTTATTTGAGTTATTTAAGGGATGCCTGACGAGTGGCTCAGTGGTTAAAACCATGGGCTCATCCTTCCAGGGCTGCGGGTTTGATGTTGGCGCCTGGTTCCGCGGGTGTATGTGACGAAGGAACCGTGCGCTGAACTTGCAGGCCCTGTTTCATTTCGTGCCACTGCACGATTTAGTGGTGGACCTTCATTAAGTACCAGCACATTAGTTAATTTCATTTCCTGCACTCAGTGCACGTTCCGCCGATAGATATCGGGTGTGCCCTGTGCCGTCGATGTGCGATGTATCTTTCAATAAAGTTTTATTGTAGTTTTCTTTTGTTCAATGGAAACTTGCATTATTTATCCTCTTGAACAGGATATCAGTCATGTGCCAACAATATCTGACAGATGTTCATCACCCAGGAGGTGTTTCCAAATGGGTTATTGTACCATCGCCTTGAATCTTATGCAAATATCTATTATAGAGACATGGAGGTCACTGCCTGGGTTCAGCTTTTGCCCACGGCTGTTTGCTCTTTGTCATGCGGCTGGTGCTGTTTAGCCTCACACCTTAATGGCTTTAAGGCTGCAGGAACTAGAAAGGTACTTTCCCTGATGGCTTCCTTGCAAAGGACTCTGCCCCACACCCAGGCGCTTCTGACATGTCACATGCCTTGTGAGACCTGGAAGTTTCCACCGCATAAAAATATTTCTGGGCCAGATCATTGGCAAAAAAAATAATAAAAATTGCATGAAGTTCCACCTGACAAATAACGACTGACACTTCAAGAAGCAAAGATCCTTCTGACAGACTCTTGATTTAAACAGTGGCACAGATCTTGCAACGTAACTCAAACCCGCACCCAGAAACAACGTCACTGCATTTTTAAAGCAATGTCAGTTCAGTGTTAAGGCTCGTCTGGTTGTCGAGGCTGTGAGAGATAACAGAGACAATAGGATAATACGCAGCCACAGACAGTTGATCTGTCAGGAGGCAGCTGGCATCCTCAGCAGTTTTGGCTCTTGTACAACAAACATGGCCAAAAGTGATCAAGTCTTCAGAATTTCTCTGAATTGCATTTTCTTCTATTTTTCCTATCCATCCATCCATCAATCCATCTGCCTGAACATTGAGACAAAATTTCAGGTCAGGCTTTCTGTGTTGCAAAACAGCCAGTGTTCATGGAAATGAAAAGAAACAATTGAATGCTCAAAAATAAAAACATTTGCTTTTTAGGTTAATGTGTGTTTAGCTGACACCCAAAAGAAACACAAGACACTTTTGCTCTGTTGACTTTCTCAGTCAGGTTTTGGGTATTTTGCCACTGTATAAACGTTATGAAAGACTTGGCCAAGTTAACCTTTGGATTAGCATTTAACTAACACACACGCTAACATGATGACTTTGCTCTCAGATCCCAGCTAGTAGAGATATGTATAGGTGTTCCTCACTCCCAAGCTCCTGCTGGCAAAAGTCTATCTATCTATCTATCTATCTATCTATCTATCTATCTATCTATCTATCTATCTATCTATCTATCTATCTAATCTAATCTCACTCTTTTGTTGCTTTCCAGCTCCCACGAGGCTCCCAGGACTGAATAATGACTAACAGCTTCCTTGAAAGATGTAATGTGCCCCCTAACATGCTAATTCAGCTGTGCACTGATTAGCAAAGGCTCATTAGCCTCCTGCCCTGAACCTTCCAACAGAGGAGCAGCTCAGAACATGATCTGAAGACCTGAAGGTGACCACTTTAGGTAATGAGAAAGGCTGTGTTACATGAACACCTTCAGTTATGAAAACATGGCAAGTTCCTTTCAACGGATTAGCTATACAACAAAATACAGGGTGATACGTCTTTGCTCTGTACTAAGGAAAACGCAGCAACATTTTACAGAGAGATAAAGAGATTAACTTGAAAATGGAGCAAATGTGTTATCTTAACCTACATCTCCTTAGATTAAGTTAGTGATATAGATGATTACACTCACTTTGAGGTCAAGCTACGTTTTGTAATCTGTTCAATCTTATTACAGGAAGCAAGTGTTCATCTTCACCAAGACTACAAAAAGATATTAAAAACACTACCTAAATATATCATCTAACAATTTTCTGTCTTCACTTAAACAGTCGTGAGTATGAACAATTAAGTGTTATTAATGGACTTACGTGGATTGATGTCAGGAAGGCAAATAAGACAGTGTCAACAAAATACAAATTAATCTCGCTTTATATTCACTATTAACAATGCTAGCTGTCTAGCTATTAATACTAAGCTGTTAAAATTAGTGATATAAAGTTTTATATAATTAAATATATCATTACATAAATAATCTATTCATTGATTAATTAGATGTCACGTGCTGTCTCTAGGCATGGGCATATTCCATTTATAGTAAAAAGTTATGAAATGCAACTTTGAAAATGCTTACGTATCAATCAAATTGTTGAAGCAATAGTGTGAAGAAATCATGATTTTCACTATTTCAGGGTTTATTACACTGATAATACTCATAGGCAACACTTCATAGAAAACGATGTCACTGCAAGTCTGGTTTTTACACCATTCGGTCTCCTCTTTGCTTGTGATCTTTGTGGTCCCGCAGTTCCACTGTTTGGTAACACATCTCATGGACTCATTATTATAGATAAGACCAAGTTCCTTATTTACAGTTGTGAAGTAACTGGTTATGCTGCTGCTTCATCTGCTGTCTCACCTGCTGTGTCACCCTGAATTCCTTCTAACAAATGTATTACCTTATTTGCGGGGACGTGTAGAAGGGTGAGGGATAGGGTGCCTGAGAACCTGCTTGTTTCCCTTGATATGTTTAATATGAATATGTTTGCAAGCTGCAAAGATACCTCCCCCCCCAAACCAAACCCTGATTCTTTGTCTTACAATATTTGTTTGTAATGTAAGCCAGGCTTGACAGCAAAACCACACAACAAAAATAAGTATGGTCATAAACATTAGCAATAGTAAAGTAAAATGTATGTCTAAAAAAAGGAAGGTATGTTATATCTCGTAAAAATTATGTAATGAGTCTCAGACACACCCACAATGAGTTTCCAAGCATTCGGTTTGGTGTCAGTTTAAGGTAGTCCTGTAATCCTCTTCAGATATCAATGGCCATTTTCAAAAGACAGCCACCTTAACAGTTAGTGATCGACAGGTGATTACAATCCTTCAAAATAACAGAATTAAAGACGCAATAAAGAAAATGATCTGAAAAAGGGCTGAGATGTTATTATGTCACCTTAAAACTGGAGCACTGCCACTTGAAAAGCTCGTGGTTCTTCTACACAGAATATATGCTGACATCAAACCCTATAGCTGGTTCTGAATTTCCCATGAAATGCAGCTCATTTGCACATGAAAGCATTTTGCAAGTATAGTTAACTGTCTGCTCATCGAATATCTTAAAAGAAGAGGCCCTTTCTCAGATTTGTGCATAACAGATGTTTAACAAAATGGCAGGCTGTCCAGCTTTGTGTGAAATCATGCAACTTCGTTTTTCTTGTCTGCTTTGGAATGAATGATGAATAACATTTACGAAACAATGAGCATAATCCCCACAGCCTGAAGTAAATTTTGTGCCTTGTTTTTATAAATCGCAAATGTTGTACTACATGTATACAAATGACCGTATAAAACTGTCATCATTTGACACAATTATCAGTTGCTTAATTCTTGTTGATCAGAATGAATTACGTGGATTCTCAGTAAAATAACTGTACACCCAGAACGATCATCATGAAAGCCATCACATGCAAAACAGTTAATCAAACTATCAGAACAATACAGGAATATATTTGCCGTTTTTTATGTACAGCATTGTGTGACTTGATCGTTATTGTATTGTGACAGGAGACCATTTCAATAACAGTGTGAAGAAATCACAAATGTATATGAGTGCTTTCTCTCACCAATGCGTTTTCAACTGTACGTTTTTTTTTTTAAAAGGCATGGTCAACCATTCTCTGAAGCAACTTAAAGTTACAGGACTTGCCCACTGGCCCAATATGAAATCGCTTTTGCTGATGACGGGATTTGAAGCAGCTACCTTCCAATCACAGACTCAGCATCCCAATCCAGGACTAGTAAAACTGCTTGCCTTGGTGGATCAATCAGCATTTGCATATTTTTCTTCATATTTTTTAGATTTCAACAGAATGCATGAAAGTCTGTGGTTGTATAAAATCGAAAATATATAGTTTATTTCTGGAAATTAACCAATCCTTCCGCAAAACCTCCAGCATTCTGCAGGCCAGTATAATACTGGCCGTGGACCAGTACCTGCCCACTGAATGGGGGTTGGGAACCGCTATCCAAACCCACAGAGACACGCTGCCTAAACCTGCTGAACAGAGATGACTCTAGGTTTTGTCTTTTAAGTCACATCACAATAATCTTCTGTCCCACGTGCAAGGTGAGACTTTTTGAGGGGAACTGAAAGGGTTCGGGTGCCTTTGGGTAAATTTAATGTTATTGAAAAGGGGCATAACACTCAACCCCCCCTCCTCCACGTGCCTGATCTAAGTAAATAAATTTGTGCAATTAATTAATCAATCAATCAATATATAATTATAACACATGATTGATTGATTGATTTCTGGATTTATTGATTTTGAGATTTCTTAATTTGTTTGTTAAAGGGGCACTATTACGTTTTCACTATTCATAATATTATTTTTTGGATCTACTATAATAGATTTACATGCTTCAATGTGACAAAAATACATTATTTTTCTCATACGGTATATATCTATTCTATCTGTCTATAACTCTGAAACACTCTGTTGGAGCGCTAAGCCCCACCATGGATAAACCCAGTCTGCTCTGATTGACCAGGTTGCCCTGCACATTCCACCCCTGTCTTGCAGCCCTTGCAGTTAAGTGCACAATAAGGATTGGGTTACGAGGTGACCTCACCATGTCACAGAAGTAAGGGCTGGAATTCCAACGGGTGGTTCAGGCAGAGAAGAGAAGAGTGGTTTTTGTGCTTTGGGTTACTCCTTTCGGCATGTACTTCAAGCCTTAAGACTTTCCAGACAGTGTATATGTACACAGTAAAGGAAAGGGACAAACTTGAAAACCATAATAAGGTCCCCTTAATGTGGTGGGCAGCCCTAACCTTTTTCTAAAGCACTATTGGCCTGGCAGGAAACCAGGAAGAAGCAACAGTAACCCATCAACTAGTTGTCTCGACTTGTGTCTAGTCGCACAATGGCTTCCACAAGGAAACCGCCATCTGCGGTACTAAAGCTGGACTTGTAACTTCAGTTGAAATCAAAGGAATTCAACATCAGTTTGGCAACAAAACATTGTATGATGCATAATTACTGCACTGATCATCATCACATCACCTGTGCAGGGTCCATTCATCCATCACCGTAACTGCTTAATCCCAACTGGGGTCGTTCTGGGGACCGGAGTTTATCCTGGGAACGGTGGGCACAGGCAGGAATGAACTCTGGGCAGTCGCCAACACACCATAGGGTGCACACACGGCCAATTTAGGCTTGCCAACCAGCCTGCACACTTTTGGACCATGGGAGGAACCTAAGACCTTCTCGCTGTGAGGCGGCAGCGCTGACCACTGCTCCACCGTGCCGCCCCCTGCACAGGGTCCCTGAGGCAAACTTTTCCATTTACTCTGACCCTACCCACTGTCCACGATCAGCTGACATAAATGTGACGCTGCAGTATCGGTCACCGGGATTATTTATGCAAAACCCCAGAATGCTGTGTACCACACCTCATTTTAAATTAAGTAACTTAATGTATGTATTCAGGTATTTCCATCAGTAGAAAATTTTACGCCTGTGAAATGTTTGCTGTGGAGTGCGTCCATTTTGTTGGCATGTACCCTTGAGTGTTGTTTAAATTGTCCCTGTTTGTACCTCTGCTAGTATTAAACCAAGAGTGGTTGTTAATACAGGGAGGAAGTTCCATTTTAAAGGAGCTATGTGTTGAAATGACTCACGCACTGGTCAAAATGTGCTTACTTGCTCACTATGTGAAACTGTTGCACCGAAAACATTCTGTGCCCTTTAGGGTTGTGGTATGACACCAAACAAACAAGGCAGCGGCGACAGACTGTTCTCACCGACTTGGCCGATTTTGTTGTTGTTTGAGGTATATGGCCACCTTCAAACGAAATTGACGGAATCAGCGTTGTTTTAGCAATCCAACATCATATGAGCGGTGAATCGGGCAGGAGCAGGAGCCACAGTAACTGATCTAATTGTCTTAACTTGTCTTGAGTCACACAATGGCCTCCGCAAAGAAACCGCCATCTGCTGAACCAAGGCTGGCCATATACTACAAACGAAATCGACGGACTCTATGTTTTGGCAGTACGATGTTTTATAACACACAATCGCCGCAGAGATCACTGTTTCAACTCATGGCCTGGTTCACGTCCCTGAGACGAACTTTTAATTTGTTCTGATCCCACCCCCTGGCCACAACTGGCTGACATAAATATTACTCTGCATGCTGTTCTTACTGACGCATTTGATTTCAGTTCGCCTGGATGTCATTTTAAGTGTATTTTTGCAGAAGATAAGTCCACCGTTTCTTCTTTGCATGGGTGTCAGAGATTTTGGGCCCCATGAAACCATGAGATATGGGGCCCCAACCCAGACCAATCATATTATATTCTACATTTTTCAAGGCCTCTGTTTCTCAGGGGCCTGTGGAATCAGCCTAACTGTCCCCTGTTATTGGTGCACTGCACTTAAATTGCAGTTTTGCACAGACACGTCGCTAAAAAATCTAACAACATTCATTTTTGTCTAATTGCAGCTAGACGTCATTGTATTAAATTACAGTCATAAATTATTTCAGTTTTTCTGCTAGCTGTCAGTAGCCTACCTGAACACCAGCTAGCATTTCTTCTCATCCAAGCAAGGCCAACATAATGGAGCACAGATCAGCACAGTCCAGTACACCAGTAGTGATTTAGGGCTGCCGTCTCATTAACGTATCCTCCTGAGACCCAAGGAAGAAAGTGTCCTTCAATTGTAGGTTATTTGTTTTGGAGGAAATAAGATGTCTTACGACTTTGGACTTTTCAAATGTATTTTTATTTTTAATTTCACAGCATGTCCTCTTTAGTGCACAACAGAAATAAATATGTTTCCTAACATCAGTGTAAGGAATCCACTTGCAGATTCTCCTCAGTTTCAGCAAAATGGTGGTTTATTGAACAGTAAAAAATAATATAATGTAATGCAGTACAGACATACACCGGGTATTGAAAGGCAGCTCAAATTCAAAGGGCAGTTCTTCACCCCCCTTTATACCCCAAAAGACCCTCCCCAACAAGATGCTGTGTGTAGGTGTTGTGAGTGAAGTTACCTTGGTGATAAAGTGACCCCCTGGTCTGTGAGGAGCCTGGGGCAGGGATGGGGCAGGACAGGGTGGATATTTTCTGATCATTGTAATTCAATCATCTTCCTTGTCACCCTAGTGGTGCCGACTGGAACCCCCATTCTCTCCCTGGGTTCCCCCTTGATCACTTCCCCTGTATTGTCCAACAGGAGTGTCACTTACCTCTCCTCCTATTGGACAGTTTTCACGTTCGGCTTAAGTTATCCAGCTAACTGGGAAATTCTGCTTTGTGAGATACTCCCTGGAAATCAATAAATAAATCTGGAAAATAAACAAATAAATACATGCATATTTGTTTGCAAATGGATAATTTGATTATTTATTCTACCAATGTATTTATTTATTCATGTATTTATGGAAATAATTTATTTACAAACTATTTGTAAATATTTGCAAAGATTTATTTATTGATTCCTTTCCTTAACTTTAAATCTTCTAACTACATATCCTGTTCATGTTCAATTGTAGCCTTTCCCAGAGAGCACAAGGCACAGAACTGGAGTAAACCATGGATACAGCACTCCGTCGTAAGACAAACCACGACATCGTTTTGACTTCGGGATTTTCCGGATTTAATGTTGTATAATGTCGAATCCACTAACACCACTGTTTATAAAACCGGCGAGTTAACTTGAAATACAGTGAAATACGAGCTGACCTACTGTAGAGGATCAGACACAAACCGATTCGCAGACAAATGTAGTGCCACTTTCCTTCTTTATGTAGAATCCTGTTGAATTTCGCTCAAGTTAAGTCACTGAAGGCATATTAAGCATTTTCATGCATTATACTGTCGCATCATGCTGTCATTGTACAAGTCCTAAATGCATGCACCCATAATTATCATTAACTGCTGGAAATGACCAAATTATATTCAGTTGAGTTTGCTACTGAATGTCTTCCTTGAGTGCTCATTTTAGCAAAACCATGACACTGATAATTACGCGTCTCATTAAGAGAAGATGGATAGGCTGATTATTCGCTTTTTGTTCAGCTAAGCGCTCCTTCAGTTCTCCTCCTCACTGTGCGTAATGTGGGCGTCGCTTAAATGTGGTATATTACGTGTACTCCGGAATTTTTTATATGAGCTTTGAAACATGCATCGCGACCTGTGGCGTATTTGGAAACATTTTCGTTTTGAAGTAGCAAGCGGCTCCATTTGATCGCGGGCATTTTTACTTTTCTGCAACTGAGCAAGCGCAGTAAATTTTAAGGTAAGATTATAATTACTCTCGACTGCTCTCGCAGTCATACCGCATATAAAGTATTGCGCGCCGCCAGGTTTGCTTAGACTTTACAAACGCGCACAGTTTGTTAGTAGCGATTTTATTTTGCATATTTTTAGCTACTTCTACTTTCCACCAAGCATCTCCTTAATTTAATATTAATTACATTTACATTTTCTTAATTCGAGGAAATTTTCTGTCCTGATGAATGTATATTTTTTGCAAGATAAGTCTAAACTATAGACTGTCTGGAGGCAACGATTATGGGTGCAGCATAATGTCTTGAAAGCAAAATCATTAAAATAGAATTTCCTGTAACTTCGAACACCAGTGGACTTTGAAGCTTATTATTTTTTTTTGTTTCACATTCCGTGAAGGTGAACGGTAGTGATCCGTTACTGCTTATGAAAAACAGCTTCTGCAGGACAAATGCATGTCCAAGCCACTGAATTAGAAAGTTCTCTGGAAGCTCCCCGAGGAACATCATTGTAAAATAATTGTGCGGTAATAATATTAATACAACGCCTGTTATCTACAGTATGTACGGTCATTACACCAGAAATGTTTTATTTTAAAATGAGATATTCAAACTTTATTATTTAATAAACAATAATGCAGCACAAAATCATTTTCGGTATGTAAAATATATACCGTACAAGTCAAAAGTCTGGACATGCCTTCTGAAAATCATGTGATAAACAACAAGATAGCGACGACGCTAAGCATACTTCGAGGTTATGTGGTGATTATAAGGAAAGACATGGAGAGCTGTGACAGAAGACCTGGCTCCCACAATCCCCCCATCCTAAACCCTACAGAACTGAATGACTTGGATCATAGAGTATGAGGAAGGTAGCTAACATGTCCAGGGCTTGTGGAAACTCCTTCAGGACTGTTGGGGAAGCATTCCAGGTGGCTGGAAGCTGGCTGAAGGAATGCCAGGAGTCAGCAGTGCTGTCATTGAAGCAAAAGGGGGATATTTTGAGGAGTCTAAAATTTGACATTTTTTTTTAGATGTAGAACACTTCTCTTGGTTGTTGCAATATTTGATATGTATTACTTCATTGCCTCAAGGCCTTTGACATTAAAGTAATTGGTGAGATTTAGACCAATGTGTTAAGAGAAGGTGTGTCCAAACTTCCGCCCCCATAATGACTGGTGCTGTAGAGTTAATTTATCATGGGAGTATATATGTGTGTGCATTTCATATTTATTCACACTAGCCTGATTTTACTGAAGCATGACTGCATAACATATCTACTGTATGATGCGTTTGTAAGCATAAGGAAGATTACTGATTAGCCTTTTAGCTGGAAGGGAAATTTATAAGAAGGAGAATCAGAAGTGGCATGTGTCGATCCACGCCTTTCCAGAAATGCGTGCCCTGTCTCAGGCACACTGCAAGAGCTGATTCTCGGAAGCAAGGCATTTTGAGAGTCGAAATCATTAAATATTCTGTATGGGATCAGTGGTGAGCAAGTGAGTGCAGAGAAAAGAGCCTTAGGGAGTACATGGAACGGGCAGCCTAAGATAAATACCAAGCAAAGAGAGCTTAAGGTTTGACAACTGGATGGTGTCAATACTGGTCAGTATCTGAACACTTTGTGTACTGAAATGGAAAAAGACGGTTAAATATGTGGCTTGCACCAATGTAATGGCAAATGCTGAGTCGTGTTTCTTCAATTCTCTGCATGTCTTATGCAAGTGATTATCTGGGTGTTGATTTCCAGTCACCAAAACCTGCTACGCCTGCCTGTATGTAGAGTGCAATCCTGCCGAGTCTTTTATTTCTCATGGGTGATTTCTGCAAACAGTATAATATAAGATATGCCCAAATTCAGACACCAGTCTGTCACACATCTGCCACTTTGAAATCATATAAATATCATATAGATAATTTTACATATTACAGACTTCTGGGCACAATTAACATTAACTCTATATTTATTTAAATCTGGGTTTTAGTCCTGGTTCTGCTGGCAAAAAACTACATAGCAAAGCTGCTTCCAGGCTCAAAAGTTCTAAGACGGCAGTACAGAAGAACCAAATGAAGCAGGTACAAAGCAGCATAAAGTAGCACAGCTGGGACAGTTAGGACTCTTAGAAGCCCTTAAAGACCCATAAAAACAGGAAGAAGCCCTTCATCAGTGAGAAGCAGGGAAGAGCCAAGCTGGAGTTTGCAAAAAAAATTAAAAATGCACACAGATGCACTCCCATGAACTGAGATATTAGTGAAATTACATGCTAAAATGCTGAATAAGCGAAAAATGTTGGTCTTTTTTTCCAATGCTGTATATCTGTATTATATGTATATTCTAAAGTTAAATTGCCAGGCATTACTGTTACTTTTGTTGCTTTTCCTAATTTTTTTGACCTTCTAATTATAGGTGATAGTCTGTGGTTTCTGTATTGTCAAGTTGTATTAACATAAACATGATGTGGTCTGGTTTGGTGACTGTGGGATTAGCATTTATCTCCTATAAAACCCCGGTCCAATGTTCTGCTTCCAGTTATGCTTGTCTACAACAATTGCTTTGCAGTATGTAGACTGAGAGACTCTGCTGATCTGCAATTTGATATGGGAGTGTGGAGTTCTAGTAGGAAACGGCATCAAGACCCTATTAAGGGAATCATATTGGATTGATTAATGAAAAATAACAGCCATGCAATTTCTCTCCCAATGTCTTTGGGCATGTGCTGGAGAAGACTTTACAGGATGGTTTGACTCTTCTGTCATAGGAACAAGTTCTCAGCAAACAATGAATGCAAATCTGGATGAAAATAAATGTTGAGCCGAATAAAGCATAAACCCATGGAAACATTGCCATGTTGAATGTATGCTGTAATCAAAGCTAAAGGCACTTCAGCAAAATATATGAGGGTGGATTTTTATTTTTGGACAGGCAGTGCATAAGTAACTAGCCTAATGTTAACAACTGAACATTTCCATCTTGACCCTCAGCAGATGATGGTAGGGCACACATTCATACATACTTTGGGCAATTTAGAGATGTTAATTAATTTCCGTTAACTAAAACTGATTCACTCAAAAGTTAGTGTATGCTAAAGTCAACTAAAGATACTAAACTTTAAAATTAATGATGAAATAAAGCTAGTTTAAATGCCATTGAGATAATTTAATTCCAGTTTATTTATATATGACAATTAGTGAACTGTATGTGTGTTTGGATGGGGCTAATTGTAAGTAAGACCAAATCTATGCCAGTAGATGTGTTGTATGTAGTCATATGTGTGGAGTTTGCTAGTGCAGGAGTTCAGTTTCCTTTCCGAGGTCAGAGGCATGCAGTTAGGTTAATTGGCATCTCTGAATTGCCCATAGTGATTGCTCATAGTGATTACCCATAGTGATTGCCCATGATTGTGTGTGTATGTGTGAGGTCTGCAATGGACTGGCATCCTAGCTAAATTTTTCCCCTGCTCTGTGCCCCATGTTGCCTGAGAAACCTGAGATACACCTTTGTTTTCATTGGACAATTGCCTTGTGCTGGATAAGTGTCGGATGATGGATGGATTTATAATATACTGTTTCAATTTGCTGTTTTGGAACCAATCGGGTATATCTAATGCACTTTTTTTATCTGTTCTTACTGACATTCTCCCTGTGCATGGTTGGGCCCCTGAAGAAATGACTTTTTCTACATGCAGAAAGGATGTTTCCTTTCATCTGCTGAAAACAGATAAGAGATAAGATTTACATGACCTTCAGAGGTTCAGTTGTGAATGCTCCGTGGGGGCATTGCAGTCTTTTTTTTGAGCAAACACTGAGCAGTGAAATGGATGTAGTATATAGCTGAATTGTGGCTTGAGTTGTGCTGTCACTACACCGGTGCTTTGAAGCCCACCTCTACCCTGTGTGTGTGATGTTTGAATCTTTGTCCCTTGTGCTACCAGTTACCACTTGCATGCAGCTGTCTTGTGCTCCAGGTCCCCTGCTGACCCCGTACCTGCAAGATATATTTGGTGTTTGTCAGCTGACGGGGTTTGAGTAATGCACTTATCTAGCTGTCCTTAGTAGTGTTCTCATGATGCATTGTTTGGCCCCAGAAGAAGTTACCTTTCAAAATTCTTTTTTTCCCCACATATAAAGAGGACCTGTCGATAGACTTCCATCTGCTGAAGAGAGATAACGTAGATAGCATTTGTGGGACTTTCAGAGGTTCCCGTGTGAGGACGCAGAAGAACCACTGTTTTTGTTATTGTTTTTTTTTTTTGTTTTGCCAAGCATCTGGTTGTAAGATAGGAATGGCAACATTGCTCAGTGAGTTGCATTGCTAGTTACTGCATGCCTTTAACACTGGTGGTTTGAATCGCACTTCTGTCCTTGGTCTGTTGAGTTTGCTCCTTGTCCTGAAGCTTGCCCCCCCCCCCCACATTCCAAAGACATGCAGTTATCCTAATGGCACTTTTGCAGTGCCACTCAGAACAGAGCCATACCGAGAAGAGGAAGTTTTCCATTGTACATTATGCGGACCATACCCAATCCGTACCCACACTGACCTGACATGGTCTTGCTTACTACTGTAGCAGCGCCAAAAGTATGAATTACAGAAGCTGGTTGCATCACCACCATCTGACTGGTTGAAAGGTGTTGAGATGCCAGTAATTTCCATTGATATACATGGCTAAGCCAGTGTGCCTGTAATCACAAAGTTGCCAGTTCAAGCCCAGCCTCAGTACATCTGCGGGTCCTTGAGCAAGGCCCCTAACCCCCAGCACCCTGGGCCCTGCTACAGGTGGCTGCCCTTCGCGGACAACTTACTCCACAAAGAGCAAGTTGAGGGAGGTGTAAAGACAATTTCCCCACGGGGATCAATAAAGTACCAATTATTATTATTTATTATTAGTAGTATCGCACATTGCAATATATCGATGTGTTCCTGATAACTCGGAACTTTGAAACAGCTAAAAGGAATGGATTCGTAAAGCAAAATTATGCAAACTAATTCAAATTCTGCTGAAGTTTGATGCTAACATAGCACGGTGATTCTCATAGGGGCACTAGAAGAAATTAGCACACAGTAAATCATCACGTACACCATGTGAACAGTAAATAATTACCTCTTCAATTTTATGTCACTGTCGCTCCCCAATCCCGGCAATGTCTTTACCGAGCCGACCCTTCCGCAGTGGAAAACCAAAGCAGGCTGTAAATCGTGCCCCTTGGCGGTACGGGTTGGGTACAGCCTGGTTCCTGTATTCCACTGAAAAAGAGCCATAAGTCATGTAATCACAAAGTTGCAAGTAATGTTTGTTTGTTTGTTTAAGTGTCCTGCATTGGACTGGCATCCCACCCTAGGTCCAGCCCAGCTTCGTTCCCTATGCTTCCTGCAATAGGTTCTAGGCCCTGTGAACTTAACCACATTCAGCTGAAATGATGTATAGAAAAATATCAAGAGATGCAAGACTTATTGTCAAATATATTAAGTACAGGATGTACTAAAATACCGTGAAATGCTTAGTTGCATGCCTCCTTGCAGCCTGATGCTTAAGTAATAATAAATACAAGTGTACAAAGTAAACATTATTCGTGTGTGTAATAATTATAGTCCAAGCTGAGGTTTCTCTATTTCACCCCATAGGCCAATGCATGCAGCCATGGATTCTGGAAACAGCACATGTGAATCAATCGACGACTTCCGCAACAAGGTGTACTCAACGGTCTATTCAATTATAACTGTCTTCGGCATGGTGGGAAACGGCTTTGCCTTATTTGTGCTGATCCGCACCTCCGTCCAGCAGTCCGCCTTCCACGTCTACATGATAAACCTGGCCGTGTCTGACCTACTGTGTGTTACCACGCTACCCCTGCGCGTTTTGTACTACGTAAGCAAAGGCCATTGGTACCTCGGAGACTTCCTGTGCCGCGTCAGCTCCTACGCCCTCTACGTCAACCTCTATTGCAGCATCTTCTTCATGATGGCTATGAGCTTCACCCGCTTTCTGGCTATCGTCTTCCCCGTGCAGAACCTCAAGCTAGTCAACGAGCGCAAGGCTCGATTCGTCTGTGCTGGCATCTGGGTTTTCATCTGCGTTGCCAGTTCACCCTTCCTCTTAAGTGGGACTTACACTGACCCAGCAACCAACAAGACCAAGTGCTTTGAGCCGCCAGAGCAGAAAGGGGGATTACAAAAGCTGAAGACGCTCAACTACATTTCCTTAGCGGTGGGTTTTATCATTCCTTTCTTGGTTATCCTCCTGTGTTACATAGGGATAATCCGAGCGCTGCTAACCAGCTCCACAAGCATGAATAAGCAGAGGCATACCCGTACCAAGGCTATCCGCATGATTGTAATCGTGATGTTGGTCTTCCTGGTTAGCTTCATGCCCTACCATATCCAGCGTACTGTCCACCTGCACGTCATGGGTCACAAGGACACCTCCTGTGAGGACATAATCTACATGCAGAAGTCTGTGGTGGTCACCCTCTGCCTGGCCGCCTCCAACTCCTGCTTCGACCCCATGCTCTACTTCTTCTCCGGGGAGAACTTCCGTCGCCGTGTCTCCACCTTCCGGAAAAACTCCGTCAGCGCCACGCTGCACCGCCACAGGATGGCCTGCGAGCCTGAAGCTTTTGAGCAGGAGCAGGACAAGTTGCAGGCTTGCAATGTACCAGAGGGAAACTAGCTAAGCATCTCCAAGCTCTGGAAGGTGAATGGAAGAGAGAACAAAGGGGCTGTTCGTGTAGGAGGGCTGGGTCACGTGAAGAATTTATCCATGCGGGTTTTTTTTTTGTGGAATATACCGGAACACTTTGAAAATTCTCGGACTGAAGAGTAGATGATGAAGTAATGACAAAGTGCATGATGGTAGGCATTGTAGGCAGAAGGTAGAAATAATGGTAGGAACTGTGGGAGGATTTCAGTTTGTCTGAAAAGCGGTGTCTCACTGAAGTATTGAAATTGTAGGATCTCACACTTAGGGCATATAAAGCATCTCTGGTTAGGTGTGCAGTTAGCACCAGGGATGGATGGGATGGATCCCCTTCAGATTCAGAGTGGCCTTGATCCGTCCCCCCCCCCCCCCTTACAGGACGAAAAAAAAAAAACAGCATCTGCTGTCTTTGCATAAGGAAAAAATATCCGTGGTCTCCCCCCAATTCAAAAATCCACACTGCACCACTGGCTCTGGTATGTGGTTGTTTGAGGAACGGCAACTAACTCAGGAAACTGTCCTTAGGTTTGTTTATGGTGTGGTCATGTTATCTCAATGGTAATTTGATTATCATGAACAAAGACCTTTATTGAAAGGTTTCCAGTTTTAAGGGTTATATGTTTGTTAGCATTTCAGATTGTTCACCTTGTAGCTTCTTTGACGTTTAGATGATGATTGCAAACATTATTACCTTGTGTAAATGTATGCATGTGTATTTATCAATACATGGTGGAGTCAATGTCATGTATTAAAAATGTGTGTATGTTATTGTCATATAATTAGATATATTTAAGAAGTGAATATGAATGAGTGATCTCTTCAACCATGTTCAAAACTGTAACTTTATTACTAGTTATTATGTGGGACTGTGGGAGTCATTTATTAAAGTACTGTCTGTCCTCTACCTGGTCCTGCTGGTTTAGCCAGTGATATGAAGAGCAATCAGAAAGGAAAATACTTAATATGGAAGCTTGCAAAATAAAGTATATGAAATTTCAATGTTATGTTTGTTGGCATCATTTGTATTTAATGTGGGCAATTGGTATCAAATTCAGGTAACCTGAATGTTTACACAGATGTGTTAAATTTAAGTCAAAGTACTCTGATTTTGGTTGTCAGAAAAGCTGTATAATTTTTTAGAGAATTAACTTGATGTATAGAAGGATGACCTTTTTTTCCCTCTCCAGCAATGTTATATGTTTATTTTTTATTCTGCTAAGCTTCTTGTTGCATTTCTAAACAGGGATTGTCACTGAAGCAGCTGCACCTTGCCGGTAGTGACTCTGGGTTCACTTTCGTTGGAAGTCAATAAGACACACACTACGTGTCCAAGGTTCATGCCTGCCCCGGGATGCAGCCGGAATGTAATTCAAGAACTGAACAGCTGTGACAGGAAACACGGCGAGAGTACAGATTTGAATGCGTGTGTGCGGCGATTGCACGAGCTGTCTGGCTTCCCCACCTTCCATCAAGATAGGGGTAGTTATTTTTACAAGGTGCTATATGCTTATTTGGGTGGTATTGTAGCTTTTTTGGTGTTCCTCAGCCTGGACATTGGGGGAACCCCAGGCAGTCCACGTTTTTTTGCACACTCCCAGCTCACTGTAGCAAAAAATATGGACTCTGTTACCTCATATTTCTAGGGTCCAGGGTTTCGATCCCATCCTGCAGTAAAAAGACATACAGTTAGGTGAATTGGTATCACTAAGTGGTGTACATGTGTGTGTACACGTATCCTGCGTAGGACACACCCTGCGATGCTGACCACGATACGCTGTTAGAAGATGGATGGTTTATAAATAAATAAAAAGGTCATATCAGCTCACTCATCTTCAAAACAATTTACAAATATACAAACAGAATGACGACATCCCATTAAAAATGAGGAATCAAAATGCAAAGTTATGCACACTGATGTTATTTATGTAAGATGTGTACAAGATTTTTTGATCAGCAATTTCTGAAATACCAATAAAACTGCTTTGAATGACTGCCAGAACTTGGGCATTTTTCACATTCAAAACATTGTACATGCCTTTCACAACACGTGTGTCATGTTAATAGTATTTTACCTAGCTAGACCAGGCAGTGAATGGTCTCACCAGAAATCTACAACCAACCTCTTTTCTTCTGCTGATGTTCTGCCTGAACCATAAGACAAATTCCTCCACTAACCTTCTGGACCAGCTTACCACTATTGTCGATACAATGGAGGAGTCTTTGGAGACCTTGTGTAGGTGCCATGAGCTGGTACTTTGCTGTAAGTCCATTGTAAGGAGGGAGACAGGATCCACCATCTCTGATCCACAGTCCTGGAGTGTCATGAATGTATGCCCTGAACGTGCTCCCGAGTCAGTGAGTCTGGATGTTGTTGAAGGCACTGGAGAACTCAAAGAAAATAATCCTGGCTATGGTGCTTTGGTTTGTTCATGCGGGTGTAGGCTCTCTGGAGTATGTAGATAGGAGAATCGTACACAATTATGTTTGCCTGGTGGGGAAACTGCAAGGGATCCAGGTAGCCTGTGACCATGGGTCACAGCTGATTCAGGACCAGTGTCTCAAAACTCAACTGATTTTGTAGTCCTTAAGAATTCTAGAGGAAGAACAGGTGTAGAAGGACCCTGCAAAACTGGCTGGTACATATCTTCTGCACCGTGGAAGTGATTCCAGTAGCCCTTGCAGCCTTGCCTTTGTGGAGATTCTCCAGAACTTTCCTGGCTTGGTCAGCAGTAACAGACTGAGTGAGAAGTGGGATGGGGGAGGGGACTTAGGGAGTGGAGTCCTCAGTGGGGAAGTCTCAGGGAGATGTGAAGGTAGGGGGCAGTGATGCACCCAAAATCTCCTCAACTGGCACACAGAGGCTGGATCGGCAAGTGAGAGTCAAATCTGCTGAAGAACAGATTCAACCTTTTAATCTTGACTGTGTTCCACTATCCTGCAAGCTATCTAGCCAGCATGTGGCTAGTGTTGGTCCTCATTGTACTCTACCTAGAGCTCCAGCTTGTCCCTCTCATTCACCACATTTACTGTCCTGTTATTCAATATTAACATAAGAGCACAAGAAATTTACAAACGATAGAGAGGACATTCAGCCCATCAAGTTTGTCTGGGGAGAACTTAACTAATAGCTCAGAGTTGTTAAAATCTTATCTAGCTCTGATTTGAAGGAACCCCGGGATTTAGCTTGCGCTATACAAGCAGGAAGACTATTCCATGCTCTAACTGCACGCCGCGTAAAGAAATGCTTTTTCAAATTCATTTTAAAATGTTCTCATTATAACTTTTTATTATTTACAGGTAAGTACATTTCAGGTAAATGTATTTTCTGTCTTGAGTAAATGACAGAAATGAAAACGTGGTTGGAGTCAAGAAAATAAAAGGAGATAGAGAAAAGTGATGCACAAACGAAGCTGCGAGATAAGGAATAAACCAAAACCGTGGCAAAGAGTGCACTTCTGCCATCAGGTGGAGAATATGAATAGTAGAGTTTTGCGATCGTCAGTGTGCTAACAACTTACGGGCATTTTCTGGGTGCTCTCATTGGTCCTTTATTAATATAGGGCATTAAAATGTACAGAGACCTATTCGACTTCTTGAAGAGTTACAAACGTCATAGGAGGAAGAATTTTATAATATGTGGGAAAAAAAGATATAACAAATCTACAATCAATACCGTTAATAGTTGAGACATGGCTTTTCTACGAGTACACTATACAATAAATAACAGAAATGAACAGGGCTTTATTTCTTCATTTAAAAGAAATTTTCATTCTATAGGCGCACACCCAGGATCCATCACTACTGTAATGCAGGAAGGACATGATAAAGAAAAATTATGGCTGTGTATACAATTCATCAATTTATTTTAAATTATTTTTAAATACTGTATTATATAAATCCAGTAGGCTTCTGGAATAAAAAAAACACTGATAGAACGTGAATAGATATGGGACGCTGAATCTTGCAGACCCCTTCAAAAGATTCAAGGGCAGGACCACAGTACGCGCTGTAGCTGGAGCGCGATCCGAGTGACCCTCGGGTGGCTCAAGGGGCTCACGCCTCGTAAACCTGAGTTGCGCATGCTCGTGGAAACTGCGTGATGGCGGTGTAGGCAAGGCACAGTGCGTCAGTCTCAGTTTATTCCCGTCAGGAACTAGGAAGAGAACGGGAATACGCTGCAGGAAAAAAGGGAAATAAAGAAACAGTCTCGGCGTACCAAAAAAGCATTCTTGCCGTTACTTCGTTGCTGGCTTTCTAAGCAATCACATGAGAGCTCAGCTTTACCGAAGTGTGCCCCGCCGCCTGCTGCACTCTGGCATTACTGCGGTAATCAGAGATTTTCTAGATAGTCTCCGTGTCTCGAGCTAGGCGGCTATCCGCCGCTCCGTCGCGTGCGTGGGACGCCTCGGGACGCTCGCGTGCAGGAAGACTAGTCCGAAACGATGTCTAAATTCGGCCAACTGGTAAAATAGCTAGTTAGGACCGAGAAAGGGGCATTTCCTCTTAGTGTACGCCAGGATTTTTTTTTTTTTTTGGTTTCTTTTTTTTCTTTCTCTTAGAATCGGCTACGTGGGCTAAGCTAGCCTAAATATTATTTTGGGGATGTGTGGTGGGAATGTGTCACTGTATCTTCCCTAGCAGGTAAAACGCGCCGTTAAGATATTATAAATAATAAAAGCGTGTCTAACTAGTTGCACGTGTTGAAATACATATTCTTAAACTACTTTGTAGTTTTTACTATCTTATTTTTCTACTGAGAGGAGAGAGCTGGCTATTTAGCTGTACCTACAGTAAAAAGTAAGCACTATATATTGTTAATTATTAATTTGTTAGAATTAAGAAACATTTTTAGGCGACACCAGTTGTGAATGTTTTATGTGAAAACAGTTTAATTCATGCTGGTGGTTAGCCAATAGGATTATGTGGCGAGGTTTTGGCTGTAGAGAATAAACAGTATATTTTAATCTTGTGAGTTGTAATGCGATATGTTTTATCATTTATTTTTACGAAAAAAAAAATCCAAACCGTTTGTTGAAAGGGAGATTGAATGCTACCACGCTAGTTTGCTGCACGGGAATATCCATTTTAGCATTGTCTGGTAAATGCCACGTATGCTCTCAATGATGGAAAATTGGTCAGCAATGTCAGCTGCGTAAATTTCCGTGTGAAAATGCCCTTTTGCTCCGAGACAGCATATTTGACCCGAGTTTTCGTTTTATTGACAGAGTGTTTAAGATGACGATGCATTATCGTCTTTTATAACTACTTTGGCAGAGCTTTTTCATTAGATGACGTTGTATTATACTGTGATGCAATAAAATGATGGCGGCGTCCTCCCTGATCTCGTAGCTTAGATGATCCTAACTGCTGTCTGGGAGGCTCACACATTATGTGAAGTAAAATGAGCAGGTGTAAGTAGAATAAAACTGCTTTTGGTGCCCTAAAATAGTAGTGATATTTTATCCTGTTCATGGAGTACAGCAGGAGCATCCAGACATTCTGGATGAAATAAAAATGCATGGGTGAATGTAATAAATTAAGAAATCACTGAAACGTAATCCACATGTACGTTCGCTATACTTTTTTTAATTACGCTTTATATGTGCCATAGGTATTTACGTTTTTATAACTTTGCATCTTGTTTCCGTGAATATTTTGACACTGACTGCATTTTTGCAGTATTTGTCCCTGAAACAAGGGGGGGGGGGATGTGGTGGAGAAATTCAGTAAGAATTTCTGTGTTTTTTTGTTTTTGTGGAGATTGAAGGGGTTATGTTATGAATATAGGTAACTTGTGAAATAATAGGGATGTTGAATGGTGTTATTTTAATCTAAAATGTAGCAAGGCCATGCGTGATATGTGAAATACAATGGAGATGGAGAACTGAGAATACATGTGTTGATGCACCCATGGAGTAAAGCCTGAACCGCCAGATTGATTCTACTACTACGATTATTGAGACAGAGGTTGAGTCTAATCTAAATTATCCTCAATTTACAGTGGGTTTAATAATCCCAGTGTTTTGATAAAGACTCCCCAAGGCAATGTAAGGTCTTGCCAAAATGCATGCTGATAGTAACAGGATGGCTAGACTGTTGAGCTACTATTCAAACAACTCACTGGAATGTTTTCCCCCAAGTACACCCGGATTGGGTTAATTGCTTTTCTTTATAACTGTTTCTGCTCAGTAGGTATCTCATAATTCTATGCTGTAGTGTTATAGTATTAGTTCTTTTCATATACGTGCCTCTAGCTATTGTTTTGTATTTCTTGGGTGGGCAGAAGAACATTAGTTGCAACGGAAGGTTTTAAAGAGTCCTAAAAGTACATGAGCCAGCATGCTAGAGGAAGCTGAGGCTTTTTTTTGTAGTAGTAGTAGTATTGAAGGGATAAAATGGTTTTGAAGCACTTGTCAGGTTGATGCCAAGTTGAGTTGCAAGGGACTGGGGTTCTGTATACTTGTTGAAGATGCAGCCACAGGGCATTGCCTCCTGCATCTTTCCTGGGGTGACCCGTTTGCCTTTGGATTCAGTGCTGGCCGGAGGTGCACAGGAGGAAAGACATGCAGCTAATTATGTTACAGGAAACTGTGGTCAGTTTCTCAGGATGTGAAAAATGGGATAAAAATGTTCTGTGAATATTTACAGTCACAGTTTTTTGTTCACAGGAATTTGTCATCTTCTTGCTCGGTTTAGAAAAAGGATTATAAGGAGTAGGAAGTAGGAAGTGCTCACTTGGGGCTGCTGACCTCAGAAATATGGGAAAAGTGATACCCTGTCTTGATCTTCTCATTTCTGCTACAAACAAGGCATCTTGTGCTTATTGCCCTCCTAGGGTTTAAAATTTTCTTAGCGTGGTCAAGATTGTGGCATTGGTTGTTCTTAGTGCTCTGTCAGTTGGGACACACTTGTCACACTTGTCAATTATAAGTTATGTTAAAGTTATTTAAGATAAAAGAAATTGTAAAAAAAGAATTTATATTCAACAGAAAGACTTGAATTTAGGCTGTGGTTATAAATAGATGTTCTTTCTGGTTGGGGTTTAATTGGTTTATTTTGGTTTAATGTTTGCGAGTATGTCTCACTAACTGGTATAATGTGTATGGTAGGGGACTTGAAGGTTTATGTTAATGTAATGATTGCTCTCTTGAATTTACCATGTCTTAGCTTAAAGATGTGAAATTAAATTTCATCTGTACATTCTCAAAAGGAATAGAAAAGTAGTGTTTCCATTTGTTTGGCTACTGATGTTTTCCCTGAAATTAGACTGGAAAGAGAAGTCCTTATAGGATTAACTTAAATGCAAAACCCATTAGTCCTATTTAGATCCTCGAATAACTGGTGAGTTTAATTATTATTGGTCCGTTCAAACTGTTTGGGAGAACTGTGTCAAGGATGAGTTAGTTTGTCATCTGCCAATCTATGCTTGGAGACTAGCAGTGGAGGTGGTGTTTCAAAATGCCACCACCCCCCCGGGGGGGGGCCCGCCCCCCGCGGCCCCCCGGGAGGGAGGGGGGGGGGGGGGGTGGGTGTGGGGAGTGGCGTGGGGGGGGTGATGTCGGGGGGGGGGGGGGGGG
>JABFEA020000002.1:13730767-13740767 GCA_019775915.2 Cyphomyrus plagiostoma | reverse complement strand
GGGATGAGGTATGCCCGCCTGCCGGCCACCTGGCCGTACCGGGTTTCTTTCCTGCAGTCGGATCATATGACTGTGGACTGATATGTAAGCTCTGCTTTGTGTGTGTGTGTGCAGCCCTTTCAGCGAGGTGCTGACATGCGGCACCGCTGGCAGTGCTCCCCAGCCGCCAGCCCCCCCCCGCCTGGCTGCCGCAGGCGTGTCCTGGCTGACCCTGGAATGGAGCGCCCCCTCTGGGCCTGCCTCTGGAGATGCGTATACCTACACCCTGGAAATGGAGGAGGAGGGAACGGTTAGATGATGCTCCACGTTTTGAGGGCACCATATCTAACTTTTTTTTTTTTTCCCCCCCCAGTGCTGTTTTTGGATTGGCTTAATCAAATGCTGTTCCTCCATGCACACAGGGCTATGGTTTCAAGCCCAAACACAATGGGGAGGAGCTCTCCTCTACTGTAAAAGGCCTCCGAAGGAGCACAGCCTATAAGTTTAGGGTAAGCATCCTCCAGTTTGGGATTCTGAGTAAAGCCTCCTTGGGCCTGGCACCGTGTATGGGCATGGATGTCTCGGGCATGTCCTGTTCCGTGTATGGCATCACCCCGCAGCGCGATGGTTGTGTTGTGACTGTGCCCGTGCCACTGCTAGGTGCTAGCGGCCAACACGGAAGGTCGCAGTCAGCCCAGCGCGGCGGTGGAATTCTTCACCCAACCGGACAAGCCCGGTGCCCCCGGCCGGCCCGCCCTGAGGGGCCCAGCGCAGCCGCACTGCCTCTGTGTGGCCTGGGGTGAGCGTCTGCTCTCTCACTCTCTGTCCACATCAGTATTTGCATGCCACTACCCCCCCCCCCTGCTGTGAAGGCGGGATTTCCTTCCTCTCGGCAGCATCCCCCTTGGGTGCCAGTATCTGCGCCCACCTGCCGTCAGCTCTCGCGTCCTCTTTCCAGACATACCCAAAGATGGTGGCGGCTCTGAGATCAAGCGGTACGTGCTGGAGATGAGCCAGAGTGACAGCGGTAAGACTGCTGGGTGATAACACGGGCATTCATTCATGTTCATCCCCAGATGGGGTGGGGGCTCTGAGTCATTACGACTGGAGTCTGTGAGCATGTATTTATCCCCTGTGTTTCAGGGAGCCTGTGGGCCGTGGTGTACAGTGGGCCACAGAAGGAACATGTGTGCGAGGGCTTGGAGCCGGGGACCTGCTACAGCCTAAGGGTCTACTGCCAGAGTGCTGGGGGACAGAGCCAGGTGGGCAGTGAGCTCGTGCCCAATCAATACCCTGGGGAGGTGGGCCTAGCCACCCACTGACCAGGCTGCCGTTTATCCGCCTCTCTCCTAGGTCTCGGACGTCCTCTTGGTGCAGACGGCGCCCATGCCTCCCGGACCCTGCCGGGTGCTGCAGCTCAGGGGGAAATCCAAGCCACGGGAGATACCCCTGACCTGGGGTGAGATGCCACCCGAATCGCATCTGCCCCCTGTGTGTCCTCAGTGTATTGAAATGTCATTCAGCTACATTGCTTTTGAAAACCCTTCCACCCTGTCCCACCACTCACAGCACCCCCAATGTGGGACGGTGGTGCCTCCATATACCAGTATACGGTGGAAATGGCGGAGTCTGCGGAGGGTCCCCGGTGCCCCGTGTACCAGGGCCTGCAGAATGACTGCACTGCCAGCCACCTGCTGCCCGGCCACTCGTACTGTTTCTGGGTGAAAGCAGCCAACCAGGCCGGGGTGAGCACTTGCAGTTTCCCCCAGCACTGAGTTCACGTGTGACATTAATAATGTGTTGCGCGTGCGTTCCAGGAATGGCCTACTTTACATTCAGCATCACTGCAGCCCAGGATAAGTCAACGACGGCATCCTGTATATGGGGCCCAAAGCCACGACCTAGTCTGTCTTGGCATGGCCTCCCAGAGTGGGCTGTACTACACTCAGGACCACACACTACTAACCATTAGTCAGGGAAATACGAATAGATATGATTGGATGAACTCAAAATTACTTTACGAATGGTAGGTTTGTATATCCAGTATTGGATAGTTATGCCGTACCATACATACTATACATTGATGGGAAGGCAGTGTTTTTTAAAAGGTTTTGTGCTGTATTCGGAGTGCCTTTAGTGTCCTGGTTTTCTGTTGCAGTGGGGTCCACTGTCAGAGATGCAGGAGCTCTCCACCGCCCCAGGGCCACCAGAGCAGTGTGGTCCCCCAGAGCTCACCCTGAAGACGGCCAACTGTGTGCTGGTCAGCTGGGAGGTGAGGGTCTCAGGACGGCTGTCGGCAGCTGGGTCATTCACCGTGGCAACCTCTTGTGCTTGCTGGGGGGTCCAGGCCTGTTCACTGAGATGGCTGTCTTTGCTCTCATGGATACGACTTGCCTCGTGAACCACAACACTTTCTCAACATAAATTTACGCTGTGGTAGTGGCACTTTGATGTACTTTATTATATACTGGTTCAGGACATTGCAGGCTCACTACAGGTTTAATGCTAACCATTAATGGGAGGTCTTGGCAGAACTGTTAGCTAAGCTTTCAAAGCAGGCTAATTGATTAGTCCGGGCAAGAGAGGAGTGGATTATAGCCAATGACTTCAGTATCATGGGAAAAACTGCATATGGAAGATTTAGAAGGTTAAAGCTCTAGCGCCAAGCTCAAATTAGCCATGTAAGTTATTGACTCCTATGTGCAATATTTAATTCAGGCCTGATGGTAAAATGGTATGTAAGTAAAAGATGTCATGGGCATAATCTATTACAGGCACTTGGGCACTTCTGCAAATGGGGTGATTACAGAACTTTGTATTTAGTGCAGAGCGGTAACAGTGACAGGAGCATGTTTTTTTTTTTAAGACTGAGGGTGGAAAAAATGGGGAAGGCAAGAACATCGCAACGGCCATCAGCAGTCAAAACAGTCAGAGGCCTGGCGGTTTCTCCACACTAGCTGGGGACCGTTATGCAGTGTGAAATGCTCAAAAATAATTTGGCATGGCTCAGCAGCGCCACGCACACGAAGGAGAATGTTCCTGAGAGAGCTTCCTGGTCTGAAACAAATGTATGTAGTAGTTGTGATTTAACACAATAAGGGTAGTTAATTTATTGTCTTAAAAAGCAGTACTTTTTAAGACCATACAGTTTGTGAAACAGCCTTTAGGCATCTTTTATATTTACCCTTTTTAGGGAATTTTTTTATTATAAACTATCAGAGAAAAAATTCTTACATTAAAATCAAACATCAATATATCTTATAGTAGCTTTACACAGCACAAAGGCTGCCAAACATTCTGACACAGGGAAAATTAGAATTATGGATCTTTACAAAGGGTTTTTATCAGGGATGCCCCCTTCGATCGGAATGGTCTTGCATATTTCCAATTCCGAACCGATCTTGCGTATGTGCAACAAATCATATGTGCAGTCCTGCGCACATTCAGACACACAAAAATGTCCACAATTTGGAAATTGTTCAGTGTACGCCAAGCAAGTGTAAGTACCAGGTACATTATGGGGGAATCAATACAACGACATTAACACAACAAATTTAATCAGACATTTAAAAACACATCAGTGAACACGCTCAGTTTCAAAAAGCTAGCAAAGTGAAAGCTGCTAGCAAAGCATGTTTGAAACCATCTACGAGACAGCAGTCTGTGCTCTCTTTCGTTGGTATAAGCCAGGGGTGCCCACACTTTTTCAGCTTGCGAGCTACTTATAAATGACCAAGTGAAAATGATCTACCTACTATAAAAATGCAAAATGTATATTTATAAAAATATTTAGTATTCTTTATTACTAATTTCCCTTTGGGATAAATAAAGTATTTTTGAATTGAATTGGGATTTTAGTTCCTTCACCTTTCTCAGCTCGCTTTTCGGAGGGAAGTTAGTCGTAGTTTATATGAACAGTCCGAAAATGTCACTCCACATTTCCCTTCTTCGGAATAGCAATGGTATACTGACAGATGAGGCAAATGCACTTCGAATATGACATGGTGGAAAAAACAGTCCTCCTCCCATTCCATATGGAAGTGGTAGGTTTTTGGCTTCTTAATTGGTCCAGCTCCCCCATTCATTTTTATATTGTTTCTTAAGTTCAGTAGAAATAAATTGGAGGCTAGCTAGGCGACTCGGTAACTTGCAGCAGCTTGCGCGTTTGAACACATCATCCATCCTCTTTTTTTATGCCATACGATCTACCCACATTACCTTTGCAGTTGACCAGTAGATCACGATCGACGTATTGGGCACCCCTGGTATAAGCAGTGAAAATAGCAAAGAAATTACAAGGAAAATTATGGAATTCATAGCACTGGATGACAAGCTGTTTTCTGTAGTTGAGGATGGAGGCTTCAGAAATCTGATAAACTACCTCAGCCCAATGGAGAATACCATGTAGGCGTTACTTTTCGGATGTCAAGCTACCGGAGTTGTTTAATCTAGTGTCATGTCTCGCACGCTTACTTGCTACACCTATTATTTTACAGAATACATTAATGTTTAGTTGTAGTTGGGGTTTTATTTGTTTGTTTTAATTCACTTGAGTTTGTAAAGTTTAATAAGAGTCTGTTATGGAAAAAGTTTTGAGCTGAAGAAAATGTGGATTTTTTTTTTTTTATGTATTTGCTGTTCTCAGGGCAAAAATCGGTATCAGGAAAATCGGTATTGGCCGATCACACATACCAAAAAATCGGTAATCAGGATCAGCCAAGAAAATTGTGATCAGTGCATCCCTAGTTTTTATAGTTGGTCTTTATCGATGAGCAGTATATCATCCTGATATGGCGTACCAACATCCAGATGGAAAAGATTCTCCTGTTCAAAATGCATTGAATTTGGGGCTGCCACTAACGACTATTTTTCTATGGATTAATCGATCGACTCTTACTGATTGGTCGATTTTAATCAAAATGAGTAATTTTCCTCCAGAACATCAAATAGATTAAGTATTATTGCAGGGTTTTAGGTAATGGACGCTGGCGTTTTTGGCGTTATATGGGCATTATTTTTTCGCCCACAATTCGTTAAGCAAATTAGTAATATCCCTAATGTGTATTGTGAAGCCCAGAAGTTAGTGATCGGTATAGATTCAGCATATCCTTATGCTTATTGGACTCTGTTAGCAGAACACCCCATGCTACTGTTTTGGTAAACCATGGAATCGATAAGTACAGAAGTGGCGGCGAACCTGGACTTGGCAGCCACAACATCATTTAAAAGAGGAAATATTGTGGATAAACAAGGTAAAATGATGCTGGTGGTGTAGCTTTTTGCTGATTAAAGTCCACCACAGTTTTTTCGTAAACGTAGTTTTCATCTTTATTTCAGTTCACAGATTTTCTTCTTTTATTTAGTCTTTTTCGTTCGTTTTACTTTACGATAACACTGGTCCACACTCCCAATAAGCCAAATGTGCAGAAACGCCGACCAGCACCGTCAGTCCACGTAGAATAAGCCCAGGTTTTGACTTAAACATTTTCAGTTATTTATTCAATGGTGGTTGTTAGGTAACAGACACATTTATGGCTTTAATAATGAGTGCAGTAAGCAGCTACAAGGATAAAAGATATCCAGAATAGCACCTGTGTTTTTTCTTCAGGCATTCCTGCATAGTGTTAGTGCCCCTCTAGTATGCCATTAAGCTTTGCAGTGTGAAAACTTTTTTTGTTTTGCGATGATTTGAATTACTCCCATAATTACATGGTCATACGAAAGGAAAATATTTATTATAATGAACTGAAGCCTTTTAGGAATCATAATGGTACTTTCATTGAAATAATTTTTGAAAATGTCGATTTTAAAATGTCGGCTAATCGCCGCAGCCCTACTTGAATCTAAGTTCCTTTAACCGTTTCTGCACGCACTTGTGTATCCTGCCTGCCTGCTCTTTGTTGATCCATGTCACTGTTTGTGTCCCTGTCTCCCAGGTCCCTGCCTGCAACGGGGCAGAGGTGTCTGAATTCCGACTGGAGTGGGGGGCTGCCGAGGGCACCCTCACGCTAGCGTACTACGGCCCGTCGCGCAGCTATGAAGCTCGCGGGCTGCTCCCCGCTACAGTTTACTACTGCAGAGTTCAGGTAAGAGACCAGCTCACACAATCTAAGCCCCAACAAGAATGCACAGCCCTCTGCAGAGTAAATACAGTAAATCCCAGAAACCGCCTGCATAATTACTTAAGACCTGTTAGCTGCATCTGTTTTATTTTGTAATTACCTTTGACAAGGGTGACCAGAAAGGTCAAACTAGCCACATTTATTGGACTTCATCGCCTATGCCTATAGCTGGCAGTAATAAAATCTGTGTAAAGGAAACATAATCATTGAATGACTTACTATGAAAACTCACGATTCTGTCAATACATTGCTTTTGTTTACCGATGCCCTTGAAAATACCAAAGCGCACCCATTTTAATATGGTGTTATTTTCCACAACAAAATCCTGCTGCTATTGCTCTGAGATTCGTTTAGCTTTAGAGCTACTTTACATAAACAGAGCAGCACTTGTCTCTGAAAAGCCGCTTTGCATCTCTCTCTCTCTCCGTTTTTCTGGTATAGCACTTCAAATGCAGATTGTTCATGGCAGAGTTTTTGAGTGACTTGCATGTCAGCAGAATCTCTACGTATGTTTAGTGAACGTTATTGGCATCTTCCACACTATAGAACCAAATAGTTTTCCACTTGAAACAAAAACGTTTTCTTTATACCTATAAGGGCTTAAATAGCAGTTGAATCACAGATCTGCCTTTGCCAAAAAGATATTTTTATGGCCAAACATGGCGTACAGCACTGTTTAGTTCTAGGCCTGGTGAGCCACAGCTGTGTAGTCACATGTTTCTCAGTGTCAGGAGCCTCATTATTAGTTGACTACCTGCGTCTGGTGTGGGATGAGCTGGAGCAGAGGAGAAACACACAGTTAAGGAAAATGACTTGTTTTGCTTAACTTACTGATATGTTTTTAATATGGGTGCTGCTTGCTTGCTACAATTTGACTTACTTTCTGACTGGGCATATTTAATGCCTGTGTTCATTTCTATTTTTAAAGTTATGATCATAAACTGGCTGGGGAGCAACAGGTTGGCAAAGCAGTTGAATTTGTCTGCTGAGTGCCGGTCGGAAAGCGTGACATTTCACTTGCAGTCGCAGCTCACAAAGTAAGAGTTGATAGGTTCAAAAGCTCATTCTTGCTTGATCTGTATCATTGTTTTTTTTTTCCTTTCCACACAGGCAGTGAATTCTGCAGGCACAGGGCCCTTCGGGGACGTTGCCATGGTGACAACGCCACCATCAGTCCCAGCTGCGGTACGGCTGGTGGAGGTGGTAGGCGAAGACACGCTTCCCGAAAGCATGCCTGGCCCTGCCTTCTCCTGCCTGGCATTGCAGTGGGAGGAGCCTTGTGGCAATGGCGCAGAAATAACAGGCTACAATATTGACTATGGGGAGCAGCTCCCCCTATCTGTTGGGAGGACCAATCACTGTGTGCTGGAAAATCTGCTGCCAGATACAACATACAGGTAGTGAATGTTTAATTAGTATGTTACTTCTACAGACAAAAGCATTTGCAAAAATAGTGTTAACCGTGGTCCTGGGTGGCTACTTGGGCTGCCTAAGCACTTAATCGTAGCTTAAATGAGCATTAAACTGATTAAGAAGCAGTTCAGCCATGTATGTACTAATCTGGAAAACACTGGCTCACCATAAACAGGACCAGGGGTAAGAACTTTAGCCATAAAAGCACCACACTGCCAGAATAAATTACTACATGCAACTGTTTAATGCATTTATATTCTTTTACTGCTGTGGTTTTACAGCAGCCAGAGTTTAGAAACATGTTTAAATAGATTTGCGTTCACAGCCTAATTGTAAAAACGTGCTCAAATGGACTTCTCTCAGGGTGCGCGTGCAAGCAGTGAACAGTGTCGGGCCAGGTGCGTTCAGCACTGCGCTGAAAGCCAAAACGCAGCCCCTCCCCCCTGCACCGCCTCAGCTGGAGTGTGTCGCCACGGGCCCCCAGAGTCTGAAGCTGAAGTGGGGCGAGGGCCCAAGCCGGGCGCAGCCAAGCGGAACCACGCAGTTCTGTCTGCACATGCAGGCCAGCGCAGACAGGTGGGGACACACACATACACACACACACACACACACATACACATACACACACACACACACACACATACACATACACACATACACACACACACATACACAGACACACACATACACAGACACACACAGACACACACATACACACATACACAGACACACACAGACACACACATACACACATACACAGACACACACATACACACATACACAGACACACACATACACAGACACACACAGACACACGCGCAGACAGACGCACGCGCAGACAGACGCACGCGCAGACAGACGCACGCGCAGACAGACAGACGCAGACACACACACACAGACGGATGTAGACTGTGTCTCCAAAGCCTCAGCTCAGAAACGACCAGATTTGTCATTAGCTGGCTAGTTGTATTGGGCTCTTGGTGAACTGGAACAAGCACCTGGCGTGGAGATGTGGTTTGGATGCAGCTCAGTCTTTTGTGCTTCGATGATGTGGCTGTAGATACAGGTCGTATATATTTTGTCGTCCTCAGCTTGGCTGTACTGGTTGTGTGACAATTTTCTTCCGGGAGGGAGACATTTCGGAGATCGCTTTTCCTAATCTCTACGCCATCTCACCTCGTTTGAAACTGGAAGTTTTATGTCCTTATCAGCAAAAGCAAATGTTAAATTCTCTGTTTCCTAGGCTCGTGTGCATCTACAGCGGCCCCTGCCACACGTTCAAGGTGCAGCGGCTGGCCGAAGCCACTCTGTACCACTTCAGCATACAGGCACACAATGAAGCCGGGGTGGGGCCGCTCTCCACCCTCTACAGCTTCAGCACCAGCAGGTCTCCACCTGGCCAGCTCAAGGGTGAGGCCCTCTCGCTCTTCTCGCCCGAGCCCAAGAGTGGGAAACACCATTAGATGTCCTTTTGTCTGTTGCCGTGTTGAAGTGAACTGAACCTTGGAGGTTTGTTTTCGTTGCCTTTTCCCCTGTGGGACCTTCAGTCACCAGTTTGAAATGGAAAAACATTGTGTGATCGCAGCATTTGGAATACAGCTGCTTTTTACTTCAGGTGAAACCTAGGGGATGTGCCAGCTGTTCTTTTAATTTAGCCGCTACATTGAAGACTCCGTGCTGTTTCTGCATTATTTGGTGGAATCTGTTTTATTTGTGTGCTGTCGGATTTATTTATTTATTGTTATCCTGAAGCTTTTTGGATGACAATGATAAAGTTCCGTTTCCGTAGGGCTAATTATTCTGTAACCAGCAGAGGTTTCTGAGCTTTTGGCTCAGTTTCCTGATTGTGATCAGGGAAAACACACAAATATCCTGATCAGTTTCTCTTTCGGTGTTTGCTTACTTTGATACAGTGGTGAAAGTGGTGCAGTTGAACTGTATGGAACTGTCCGAGTGACGATTCAGTTCTTCGGAACTAGCCGTGCCTTTCATCCGAGGCGTTCTCAGAGAAACATGATATACTGCTGTCCGCTCCCTCGGGCTTCCGGAGCGTAACCTGAGCATAAATAATAGGCCTGGGGTACCTCTTTGTCATCCACTGGAGGAACACATGACTCTCCCATTCATCAGACTGAAACATCTTTCTAAACAGCCCCGCGCGTCGAGCAGCTAGAGTGGAACCAGTATGAGGTGACGTGGGAGGCCCTACCGCCGATGAGAGGAGACCCCATCGTGTACACGCTGCAGCTACAGCGGGGACGTGAGGCTGAGCAGGTACGCCTTGGCAGGAAGCCTGATGAGATAATGGAGGGAATGGCCTCAGCTGCCTCTGGATGGGGTCTAAGTGCTGTATTATGTCGGTGTATTGGAAGAGGCACCCTGGGACGTACGGTACTCCCTTGGGGTAGAGATTCACGGGGGGGGGGGGGGGGGGGGGGGGGGGGGGGGGGGGGGGGGGGGGGGGGGGGGGGGGGGGGGGGGGGGGG
>JABFEA020000002.1:13703947-13730667 GCA_019775915.2 Cyphomyrus plagiostoma | reverse complement strand
GGTTTTTTTTTACCGGCCCCCCCCCCCCCCCCCCCCTTCTCTGTCTCAGCTCTACAGGGGCCCTGCCGCCTCATACAAGTGGCAAGGCGTCGTCCCTGGCTGCGACTGGCGTGTACGTGTGTGCGCGGGTCGAAAGTGCCCCGACAGCGGAGAGCTTTGGGGGCCATACAGCCCGAGCACTTCCCTGCCTGCCATGGAGCCCCCAGGGCCCCCAGAGGGCGGGCCGAAGGCCACAGCCAGAGAGGGCGCCACCCCCAGGACGGGAAGAGCCATCACGGACGAACAGTTTGCCTTGCTACTGCTTCTGGGCTTCTCTACGGTGGCCATTCTCTTCGCGGTCGTCATCCAGTACTTTGTCATCAAGTAGGTTGTCCCCCAGCACCGAATCCCACCCCAGCTGCACCCCCCTACCCCCCCTCCCGCCCCTCTTTAGCCCTCTCCGAAAGACGGTGAGAATCAGCAGGGTGAGGCCTCCGGCCTTGCTTATCCACCTAGTCACACAAGAAGCTTGGCTACATCCCAGCGGAGATATTTTCAGTTTCCTATTCCTGCTGTTGTTGTCCGTTGACGTTCTTGTTGCTGTTGTCATTGTTAACGTTAAATGTTATATATTTACAGCAATAGGTACTTTCCATGTTGTGATTTTGCCCTCCTTTCATGACCAATGTGAACTGTGACTTAACGGGCGATTTAGTGCAAGCCGGTGGCGAGACGCGTCCAGTCGGGAGAGGTCTGAGAGGGAGGTGACCTGGGAAGCGACGGGCTTCTGGTTGTCGTGTTTGCTGACGGCGGCAGCCGTGCGACAGGAAGCGCGAGTGAGCAGAACTTCATGGGCTTCTCCACAGTGTCTGATGTCAGTCGACTGGTCTAGGTGCAAGATCCTCTGTCATCTGCCTTGGCTGACTGGCTGTCGTGATTCTCCATGGAAACTCCCAGCTGCACCATGGGATTTCCTTAAGACTAGGTCATTTCAGCTTTATACTGTTACACTGTCGGTCAGAGCAACTGTGAATTAAGCTCTGTTCTCTATTAAACTATGTGTGTTTTTAACAGAGGATGGAAAAATGAAAAGGGAGAAGTTGCCAAAGTTTTTATAAGAGTGACATGTATGAAGAAAAGCTCCTCTAAGAGGGGTTGGGGGGTTCCCATATTTTATTTTTTTAAAGTGATTTAAAAGAAAAGAAAAAAAAAAAGGTAAAAGAATCCACTAACATAACGAAGAACTTCAAAGAGACACAAGTTACCTTGTTAAAATAATTGGGAGAATTTTTGTTTGTCATCACCTGTGTGTGTATGTGTGTATAAACATACATGTTATGTTTATGTATATATAAATGGACAGTTACCTATAAGAGATACGAAATACACATTGTTATAAATGTCTCTATTTGGCTCAAACTGAGCACCATGATCCTATTATGTATTTGTCAAAATATGTGTGCTTGTTACCGTTTGGACATTCAGGCTCAAAGATTGGGGGGGGGCAATGGCCTTGCTTGGTGTGTCTCTGGAGAATAGATCTGAGTTCACATTGTCAGTATGGCCGCCCAGTATCATCCATGCTCTCCCTTATACCTATTTGTATTATAAAACCCTACTTTGTGTTGGTCAATCTGAGGTCCATGTTAGGCGTAGTTTCTATTGCCCTCTGTATGTCCAGCGTGACTTTACACCCAGGCCATTGTTGAGCCATTCTGCTGAGCTGTAGCCTGTACCGGCAAACCTCCTGGTAATTTTAGCAGTAAAACTGTTCCCTTTAAATTAAATGGGCTGTGAGGATGTCATGACCTGGCTGGAACATGTCCAGTCCCCCCAGTACTCACTGAGATCATGACCACATCAGCATAAATGTAGCATGGAATTCAAGGCTCTGACGAGCCTCTCCTCTCCAATGGCCCATGTCTTGAATCCTGTGTCTGAAGCCGGAAGACCCCCCCCCCCCCCCAAAACCAAAAAACCTGTTCCTTGTTTTCCCTAAAAGTGTTACAGTGCGTGACAACCCAAACAAATCTGTTATTTCAGAGGTGCCCCATCTATTCACTAGAATGAATGTTTGTAAGGTTATAAGTTTAAAAAGATTCCCCTTTGCAGGCAGGTGCACAACAGCCCTGTGTTTCTTGGGAACTGTGTGTTATGTGAGCCACAGGTTATTAATATCCTGTAATCCTGGATATAACTTTTTCCAAAGAAAACCACGATGAATCTGATGTTTTGGCATGGGTGTCTGCCGCTCCTTAATGTGAAGTGCTCATTTGGAGAAGAGATGCCTGTATGCAATTAACTTGTTTATAAAGCTAATGATATGAGCTATGCATGGAAAGAGGGACTGCAGTTACCATAGAACCTTCAGGGCTGTAGCCCACTCCAAGACAGGCCTGCTCTCCATCTATTGTGACAGGGTTTTGCTCTAAATTTCCCCTTAATAAATATGTAAGCCCTGTTTTGTAATGCCAGATTTCCTCCCGAATGTGACAAGACAACCTCTGGTGCTGTAGCTCAGCTTCACCAGGCTCTGCGTAGCCACCCCCCCACCGGCCCCCAACCCCCCCAGAACACTATCCATGCTGGAACGGTTGCAGTGCGAGATCACTGATTGTCATTGGTATAATGTGTGTTGGAAGAAGAGGGAAGGCAAAAAGTTACGTTTATTATGATAAGCGTTCTTGCTGTTAGTATTGTATTTCGTTCATTAATCTGAACCATAATCTGTACTGTTTCCTGTTAAATCCTGACTGGAACATCCTGCAATGTTGAGTATTAGTGTAAGCTTTTTTTTTTTGTTTTTTCTTTTTTCCCCTTCTATGATCTTGTCAGGGCGCAGTACTGTTTTACACAACAGCCTTATCTCTATGGCCTCTGCACACTGTTCACTCATTCCCACTTGTGCCTGCATCTGGTGAGTCTGAGCGGCCTACTAGCCAAAGCGCTCCTCAGCTCAGGCCTGGCCGAAGGGTAATCGGAATATCCGGGGTGCTGTTTCCAAAGACTTTTACTCTGGTGTCTCCGTTTGTTACATACCAATTTAAGTATAAAGTCTTAAACTTGTTTCAGCCCAACCTGTTATAATGTGTGTATGACGCAACCTCTGTTAACCGTTAAACTGCAACTTCAGGGCAAACTAACATGCATGTAAATGATAAGGGTTACAACTCAGTGGAGAATTCTGGCCTTGTGTAACCCCCCCCCCCCCACCACCACCACACACACACACACACACGCACGGACACCAAAATTAATTTTGGGGCCTACAACTAATTCTGATTCCATGCTAAGTGCATTCTGTCATTCCGCCTGGAAACAAAATCAAATCACCGAGTGGTACTTATGAGTTAATATGGTGACAGTGCATGTCATTTCCTTCCAAAATGAAGGAAATTGTTAAGGAACTAGACTATCTGAGCCTACGCTCTGACCCTGAACAGCCTGAATGTGGATGAGCCTAGCCAAGCTTTCTGCTTTCTGCACAGCTAGGGGACGGGGACCTGCTTTGTCTAGAATTTTATATCTGCGTCTCATTTGCATACGTAGGGAAAGCACTGCTGCTAATTAGCATTTCACAAGTATTTTCAGAATCTCGTTTCAATGTAACCCCTTCCCAGAATACTAGGTTGAGAGCCAGTCTTGTTTATGATATCCAGTATATGTAGCTTCCAATTATGTAGTTCGCTGTCTGGAGTCTCCAGTGTTTTATGTTCCTATCAACCATAGTTAATCAGTAGTCATGTTTGAGTCCTGGGCATTTGCACCCAGGCAATACACAACAGTCTCTCCAAGTCATATATGAGGAGAATGGGAATTGATCGTATCCTAACGGTTCCTTCAGTAGAAAACAGAGGCCCTAAACACTGGGACTCTGCATTAACGGTGCTCTCATACCTCTTGCCCTCTGCTCTATGTAGCAGAGAATCACCTTGTATTTCTTAGGGGGAACCATACACTAAAGAAGAAGCTGTAGGAGGAAAAGATGGAGAACTGGAGTTCAGTGCATTAGTGGAAGTCACATTAAAATACTGCTGTAAATCTGAAAGGTCCTTGCAGGGATAGTTACTTCTCTGTCTAGGCACTTGGGGCAGACGCCCTCGGGTCGGCTGTGTCATGGAGCAGGTGGGCCACATCTGCCGGCTCCGTGTTAAAACATCTCTAACACCCTGATCTCCATCTTCCTACTCCCATGACAGTGTCTGTAGAACATGCTGGTCCCCTTGTTTGCCTTTTCTATTGCATTTTTAGCAGGCAAATATAATACATTCCAAAAAAACATACTTTATCGGCATTAATTGTTGCTTTGTTTTCTTACGTTTTTCTTTTTGTGTAATTTCATAAACTTTTATGTTAAAGAAACTGCCATGTATTATGTTATTACTAAATTGTAACAATCATAGATAATATATTTAATATGGCAAATAAATTATAGTCCTTATAGTATCTGGTCTTGTTTTCTGACTGAAAGGTTCCCGTTACGGTTCCTGTGCTTCAGGTGTGGACAGTGTGTCCTTGCAGCATCCTACTTAGGAATAAGTGACATATGGTCCAATATCCATGCACAGTGGATACTGCAGAAAGGAAAGTTACTTTCAGTTTTTCCTGTCTCCTCTCTGACACATGCACGCAGTCCAACACTGCAAAAACACGCCGCAATCGGGGCTCCTTTATCACACGCTGGTGCAGAAGTTCACGTCGGTTGGCGCGGTGACCCGACTGCGGTGGCCGGACCTGTGCCCTCGGGGGAGCCTGCTGTGGGAGTGCTGGCCCTGGAACATGCCGCGCAGCGCCAGGCGGTAGCGGGCAGATAGCAGGTTGTAGAGGACGGGGTTGATGGAAGCGCTGAGGTAGAACAGCAGCATGGCGGCCAAGTTGAAGTTCTGCGACGTGGTGTACAGGGCTTCTCTGCCTCCCTGGTCCTCGTCGTCCCAGACTGCAGTGGAGAAGAGGATCCTCCCAATGTGGAAGGGCAGCCAGCAGAGGGCAAAGGACAGCACCACCACAACTGGCCAAGGTGGGCGACAAGAAACGACGTAAGCCTTCAAAGCAGCATCCCGTGGGTAAAACTGAAATTATGCTGTAATTCAATATGCCATAAAAGATGGATGGCTTTTCATTATCATTAGTGATTTGAAATTTCTCATCAGGCTTATGCCTGAGACGTCCTGGGGTCTGCCTGCACAGAAGACAGGATATCCGTTCCTCTAACGAGCGCCCTGCTTTCTTCACACGCCACCAGGCACGCAAAGTACTGATTGTCGCAGATGGTTGTCTGGACAAATGACAGACATGAGGGCGTCTGAGAGGTCTCCAGGAAGACCACATATGACAGCTAGCTGGTGACCCTGGCTAAACAAAGCCCTTTGACATTATGAAACTCCTATTGGAGAGGACATCAATCAAGCTGAAAACCAACATTTGTGTGAGCTAGGAGAGAAAAATGAACTCTGCTGAATTACTTCATGCAAGTGGTAAATTATACAACGGCGCATATGGAGTGATGACCAGTTAAACACGCAAGTCTATTTCTATAGCAGTGCACTTTAGCACTTGAGGAATTTGACTTTGACTCCAGAAGGATGTCGGTTTATTGTTAAATAAAAGTTGCTTTAACAAATCTTAATGAGGTTAAACTGTATATGTTTATATAACAATGGAAGGAATATACAGTAAAGTAATTTAGAAATAAGTTGAGACCTTGACCAACAATTTTGCAAACCTTAAAAGGACTAAATAATTCCACTGCTTGAAGTCTATATTTCACATCCAATGGCAGGCGTTAACAGAGCTCTCTCTGAGTAGTACTCGTGTTGAATTGCTATCACACCATCTCGGTGCATGTTTTCATACTCTGTTCAGATTTTATTCTATACTGATGGCACGGTTACTCAGTAAAGCACTGTTGCCTCGCCTTTGCCTCTGCCATGTGTCTGGACTTTGCATGTTCTTGTCACACGGGTATCTACAGTCCAAACATGCGGTTTGGCTAAGAGGCATCTCTAAATTGCCCATAGCGTATAATTAAATTTGTGTGTGTGCCCTGTGATGGACTGGCATCTCATGCAGGGAGTCCCCTACCTTGTGCCCTGTGATGGACTGGCATCTCATGCAGGGAGTCCCCTACCTTGTGCCCTGTGATAGACTGGCATCCTGTCCAGAGAGTCCCCTACCTTGTGCCCTGTGATGGACTGGCATCTCATCCAGGGAGTGCCCTGCCTTGTGCCCTAGGATTCTCTGGGACAGGCTTCAGGTTGCCCATGACCCTCAACTGGATAAGTGGTTAGAAGATTGATTGATGATGTGTTGTCCTATATTCCTGGTAATCACCAACGTGAATTTTGAAGTTTGTGATACGTACAGTAATCTAACAATCTAGAAATACACCAGACGGCCTTCCGTGCTGAATATGACAAATATCACTATGCTTAGCTCTCTATAAAGAGAAAACATCCCACGCAGTTGGGCAGCCCTGACCTCCTCGCGAGAAGCCTTAAAAGGAGTCTCTTACCCAGGAGCCTGACTGTCTGGCGCTGGTGCCTCTGGCGGATGCGTGCGTTGGGACGATGCCGCATGCGTCCCAGCCTCCTACAGATGAGGCCATAGAGCAGACAGAGGCAGGCCAGAGGGAGAAAGAAGTAAAGCGTGGACACCCAGGTCATGGCCTGCAGCAGGCCTGAGCGCAGGCCTGCCTCTGTGGGCTGGCACTCCTGTTCCTCCACATGGAAGAGAAGGAAAACAGGCACCGCCGTGGTACTAGCCAGACCCCAGAGAGCGACGATCACCAGTTGCACGCGAGCCCTGGAGACCAAGCGGCGGGCGCGCAGCGGGAAGCAGATCGCCAAGTAGCGTTCCACGCTGAGGGCGGTGATGTGCAGGATGGTGGCATATGTACAGGATTCGCTCAGGTAGAATTGGAAGCGGCACAGGAAGTCTCCAAAGGGAAAGGGCCGATACCGCCACAGACGATAGAGATCCAGGGGTAGACCAATGAAGATGAGGATGTCTGAGATGGCCATGCTGGACAGGTAGAGGTTGGTGGTGGTGTGCAGCGACTGGGTGCGCCGGAACACAAGTAGGGTGCTTAGGTTGCCCCCTACACCCAAGAAGAAGAGTAGTATGCAGGCAACTGTCACAGGAACCAAGATGTGTATCTCAAACACCGACAAAGGCCTGGAATGTTCCAGTGTTGTATTCCCAGAAAGACTGAAGTTCCAGGAAGGATCCATGGAAAGTGGATCAGGTATGGAGGACATCAGAGTGGGACATCATCAGACTGTGAGTTCCAGACTGGATTGCCAAGAAAAGGCACAGAAATTTAAGAAATAATAGTATCCAGTAATCTCTTCATGAATCTGTAGTGAATAATAAAGTGTCCAAGGCTGTAATTTGTGACAGAAGGTTTCTTATTGTAAAATGGTGGTAAAAACTCTGAGAAACATAATTTTTCTTCACAAATCCATGTATACCCTAGCCAAAATTTCAATGCCAAAAAGGAACCTATTCATTTTGTACTTATTTAGTTTGGATCCACGACCAATTCAAACAAAACACAAATCAAATTCATTCAGACGAATAGACTGACGGCTTCTTGCCCCAGGGCAAGCAAACACCTTTTTCTTTCATGCCAAGCAGCAAAGGGGTAACAGTAAAAACTCACGGTAATGAAGCTTCGATGGCAAATCTGCAATCTGTCCATCAGAGCCCAAAGTGATAGCCTGGCGCAGTCGCTTTCCCATTTTCCTCTTCCCCTCAGCCTCCAGCAGACGCTCTGGCTCCTTCAGACGCTCTGAGGATGGGCAACAGATGGAAGTGATGCCTCTCTTCCAAGATAACTTTGCGGGGGTTTTACCTCATCAGGGGCTCACAGCGTGGAGGCATGAAGAGCAGGGAAGGTCAGATGTAGAGATGGCAAGCTTTGGTTTCCCTTTTGAGTGTCCGGATGAGACGGCAGGGTGACATTTTCCTTGCACGTGGCTCTACTCCAGAGGGAGCAAACCTGGTTTGTTAAAGTAGCTCCGATTCATTCTTTTCAAGCTCCTCATGTTTAATGCTGCATGGAATGCCCTGTGGGAGACAGGAATAGAATTTCTGTACTTGCAGAATGGCTTCTGTATTGTGTAGAAAATGTAAAATAAAACGATAAATTATGAAAAGAACCAAACTTGCAGGCACCATTTCTTGTGTGTCCCCAGGAAACTTTGTTTATATCCTCAACAATAGATTTCTAAGTACGTTAAAAGTAATGGCCACCAGTTGTGTAGTGAGTTTACATACCATGTACACTGTGTACTCCTATTCCATGACATTATTGTCAATTGTAAGGGCTTTGGGATGATTTTAATCCTCCCACCCACTGAAATCATTGCGTGTGCTCACCGAACTATACGAGATGGTTATTAGATTTATCGGTATAGCTGAAGGTGTTTGTCTGCTGAGGTTTCCCAGGAAATATTTAGTCATTATGGAAGCTTAGAACGTCAATGTGACTGATTCTTCCTATTGCAAAAATAGCATAAACAGTACATTCTAGCGCGACTGTGTTTCCCTGTCTGGTCAAAGCAAAGTTTTGTTTTTCAGTGTTGTCTGTTTCTTAACTCTGGATGTCTTCGTGAGAGAATGGAGGCATTGGACCTCGCTGGGGAAGAAGGTAGATCGTGATGGAGGGCGAGCTGCGGCACGGCTGGTTAATCTGCAGTGTTTGAGCTATGTTAGTTGATACAGGAAGGTGAGCGGTGCAATGGAACACCATTTAACCAGGAACCTCACGCAGCACTTTATCAGCCTGGAATGACAATTTAATGTTCTCGCTCTTCCGTCCTGTGTTTTCATTTTAGATGCATCCCATTCATTAATCTCTGAAGAGATTGGATGGAGTTCAAAAAAGAATATGAACTTTATGTAAGATCTGTAGAAGAAAGCATATCTCAGTTATCAAGTATCAATGTATATTAAAATAACAGCTTTAATAAAATGTAAAAAACGTAAAACGTTTGCAGTTAAACGTAAAAACCAAAGGATTGATAATGGTCGTACTGATGTCTTTAAAATGGTTTATATTTTATTTCTTATTATTTCTTAGTATAGTTACAGTTCTAAATTACATAAACAATTGTTATTTTGTGGGAAAATACTACTTTGCGCAAACGTTTAGTCGAAGAAAAAATACAACTCCCAGTGACCATCGGGCAAAGAAACATCGCGAGATGATGTTCGATATGAGAAGTTGGTCATGTGAAAGTGAGTGTGGGGATTCCTGCCTTGGGCCTGGAATTTACCTGAATTCATAAACATAAGGAGCAATGGAACATATACGGATATAGCATATAACAGAAATGTAGGTATCATATTTATTGTTGACAAGTGTTTAAATTTCCAGTGAAAGATCTGCGAGGGCGTTTTATACTCTGTGTCTAGTCAGAAGTACTTTTTAGTTCCTAATTATAATACTTTGCTAAATAACTAACTAGCTGTATAGCTGAATAGGGCCGAGACTGTGTAAACAGACGGGTAAATAGCTAGTTAAATTTACTCGGTACTGTTTCTTGTGAAGTTATCTTGCAGCGTATCTTAACGATATTGAATAGCTGTCTCGTTTAGAAAATTTTGCAGGCTTAATTTGTTATATTTTGATGGGGTGTAAGAGGCTAACTAGCTAGCTGCTGCTCACGCATAATTCATAATACATCTATCTAACTGCTCGGTAAACATTTCGCTTGCCAAGTAGCTGCCAATGAGACTTTTACTAAATAATGTGTCAGTTATTTTATGTTAACATTCCTTAAATGATTATTTACTTACAGACGTGTTTTATAATTGTTCGCCTCGATGTAACTTACTCCTTGTTAGAAATCGATAGTTGAGGTGTTTTGTCGGACTGGACATTTAAATCAGTGGTCTCAATTGTAAAACTACTAATTAGAAATTGTACAGCCAAAGGAGTAAGTTTGATTTAAAGTGACAGTTAACGAAAGTGCGGAGAGAATGTACCTGATACTTGTTCTTCCTCCAAGGATGACAGAAAATCGGTTGTATGTCCAATGTAGTCTGACTTTGGAAGTTAGGATTCGGGAAGTATCAATAAGTTTTACTGTTTTATTAAACTTAAAATAGACTAACCATTAACGCTTTGACATTTCCCTTGAAATGTTCCAGTATCTCGTTTTCAGCATTCATCAATAAATTCATCCTTTCATTTGGTAATCTGACACCACATTGCCCTTTTTCGATTCTTTCTTTGTTCAATTACAGAAAACTAAAGGAAAATCACCCAGACAGCTGCAAGGTGGAGTCCAAGGCCCAGAGAGGCAGAAGTGGTGTGTTGTGGGGACGGCGATACATTGGTTTCTGAGTCGGAAGGGAGGCGATGTCGAGCACAGCCATGAAGAAGAAGGTCAGATATTAGCTGTTAATCTTGCCCTAGAGAACTATAAGAAACCACAGATCACTTTGGTAAAGACTCATAATTTGGGTTTTTCTTAACTTGAAGGTGTGTTTTGTTGCAGATTTTCAACCGACATTTGATTTCCTGGTCTAGGAAGTTGACTAGTAGTTATTTTTATATCTCATTTGCTTACTTTAGTAAATTTCTATATGCAGAAATTTCCACTCTGTAAACCATGCCGATATAAGCCAGTCTGCTGATACTGATGAGATTGATCTCTTGGTGGGAATATCTTTTTTTTTTTTTTTTTTTGTCCAGCAGCATTACAAAAGTAACTCCCAGTGCAATACTTAACTCCAAAATATAATTGTCATTACAAGAAAGTGTGTGGATGCCTGCTATGTAAAACCATTTTCCTCCAGCCTACAAGGAATATGTTCCTTTATGGGGAGAAGTTGATTTCACCTACGTTTTTAATGTCCAGCAGATGGCGCAATTGTCTAACGTGGCTGAAAGAAAAATTAGCGCACTAACGAGCTAGAAGCCCGTGCCGTTAGTTTCAAGGCTAATCAGTCAGTGAGATGGTTGAATAGAGCACCTTAGCATGTAGCATGACTGCTTTGTCTCCACGCTTACTCAGTCTGAGCATCCGACCTTCGGCTGTTCTGCTTTTTAGGTGTTGCTGATGGGGAAGAGTGGTTCCGGGAAGACCAGCATGCGGTCAATCATCTTTGCCAATTATATCGCCAGAGATACGCGCAGGCTGGGGGCCACAAGTAAGCAGCGTGGAGCTGTGTCCATGTACCCTTTGTTAACTAGACCGGTTGAAGCTGGTGAAAGATTAAATGGCTCTCTGATCCTTCATCCTTCACTTTTGGGAGGGAAAAGTTTGCTCCAGAGGCAGATTAAAAAGGGTGTGTTTTTGTTTGACTGCCAGGGGTGTCTGGGACATCTGGAGAAATTTGGGGGTGTCATGTGGCTGACATGTGGGGGAGGATATGAGCACAGGTGCTTGTGTGGCTTATACATGATTACATGATTAGAGACCCCTTAGCACAAGGACTGACCCCCCCCCCCCCCATCTCAAAGACACAGTCTAGCCTGAACCAGCCCTGTGCTGCAGGCCTGAGTCCCAAACTGATGCCACCTTTGCTCTCTGTGTTCCAGTTGATGTGGAACATTCCCATGTGCGATTCCTGGGCAACCTGGTATTGAACCTTTGGGACTGTGGAGGGTAAGTGGTGGAACTCCAGTGACCAGTGGGTGTGACCTTTGCACTCTTTTGGGCAGCCTGCCAGTGGCTGTGGCCCTGTTTGTACTTGTGTGTTTAAGAAGTCAGGAGGTTTGACCTGCCAAAGCTGCGTCTTGGTCTGCATCGGTTTCAGGGTCTGAGCATCAGGCATTTGGAAAAGCTTTGAAGCCTGCAGAGAAGAAAAACCACTTGCATTACAACAGATTATAAACAAATACCCTGAATAATTGATATATTTCAGTTTTATGTTTTGAAAGTGGTGTTTGTCTTTTAGTAATAGGAACAGCGTTAGCTTTTCTTGATGTTTTGTAGAGGTACTTTCTATTAGCAGATGTCTGTGGACATTCACTGACTTGCCTGGTGCCCCACCCCCACTGTGCAGACAGGACACCTTCATGGAGAACTACTTTACTAGCCAGAGGGACAACATCTTCCGGAATGTGGAGGTGCTGATATACGTGTTTGACGTGGAGAGCCGTGAGCTGGAGAAGGACATGCATTACTACCAATCTTGCCTGGAAGCCATCCTGCAGAACTCGCCCGATGCCAAGGTCTTCTGTCTGGTGCATAAGATGGACCTGGTGCAGGAGGACCAGAGAGACCTGGTGAGTTATGCGACATGTACATCTGCGGAGGCTCAGTCTGTCCTGAGTTCATGCAGCTGGCCTCCTGAATTCTGTTGGTGGTTCTTTGGGGTGGTGACACTTGGGTGTTCATGGCCCTGTTCATCGGCCCAACGGGAAAACCACTCCGCTAACCCTAGGATTTGAACCAGCAACCTTCTGATCACAGCCACAGAAATGTAATATGCTGCGCCTCACACCTCCAGTACAGGGTTCCTGTGGATACTTAACATATACAATACTTTAAGATGTTTTATCTGTTCAATTTGACTGACAGTATCTTTTTACTCTCGGGTATTAAATTCTGATGTTAGTGTAATCAAGCCTTATGCCCAGCAGATACTAAAGTAGTCTTGCGTCTTGTCACATGATTACAGATTTTTAAGGAGCGCGAAGAGGACTTGAGGCGTCTGTCCCGCCCCTTGGCCTGCACCTGCTTCAGGACGTCCATATGGGACGAGACTCTGTACAAGGTGTGAGCCTGTGTGGCGTCGGAAACCCCTGCATGTTTCATTGGATCTCACCATCCTACTGGCCCTGCAGGACAGCTTTGGGAGGGATTGAAGCAGCCCCTCCCGTAGAGGTGAAACGTGCCACCACCTCTCTGCCCGGGAATAATCACGGGTGCCCTGGGCGATCCTCTCTCGTGTTTAGGCGTGGTCCAGCATCGTCTACCAGTTGATCCCCAACGTGCAGCAGCTGGAGTCCAACCTACGCAACTTCGCCCAGATCATCGAAGCGGATGAAGTGCTGCTCTTCGAGAGAGCGACGTTCCTGGTGAGAAAGGGAGTGTGGGGGAGAAGGGGGCGTGGTCAGATCGTAGAGTGGCGCGGTGTGCAAATGGGAAGGGGGTAGGAAGCTGTGAGGGTTGAGGCGGACTGGACATGGGCTCCATGACTTCTGATTGCTGTCTTTTTATTGCTCAGCTGGAGTCTCCTTCCTTTTCTCTATCTTCAGTCGCGTATTTTCAATAGTTTTCATTCCTGCTGCGGGCTGTTTTACTTTAATCCGTTTTCACGAGGAACAAAAGCATTCTTCACTGGTCCAGCCCAGAAACGGCGCAGCCTCACACCTGAATGTATAGTTCTCAGTTTTTTATCCTCTGTGCGTAAAGGCCTGTGCTGACCCCTCTCCTCTGGCACAGGTGATCTCACACTATCAGTGCAAGGAGCAGCGTGACGCACACAGGTTTGAGAAGATCAGCAACATCATCAAGCAGTTCAAGCTGAGTTGTAGGTGAGAACGTCTCTTCTGCATGGGAACGTCTCCCACCGCTCCCCGTTGGGTCGTTCCACCGTGCGTCGCTCTTCCTCTCACCCCTGTTCCTCCATCCGCTCTGCAGAGCCCCATTCGGGGGCAGCTTGTGCCTTTGATTGACTCCCCCGATCTCTGTGTCTTCTCAACTTTGCAGTAAACTGGCAGCCTCCTTCCAAAGCATGGAGGTGCGCAACTCCAATTTCGCAGCCTTCATCGACGTGTTCACCTCCAACACCTACGTCATGGTGATCATGTCGGATCCCTCCATCCGTGAGTAACCCCGGCTTGTGTGTGGTGGGGAACGTGTGCAGGGTACCAGTAGGACTCTAGTTTAGGACGGGCCTCAAGAAAGGAAGGGAGAATCGGCAGACTTTCCTCTCTTACGTGGGGTTGGATCTAAAAGGCTTCTGGATGACGCCAAGCCCTCTCTATTCCTCGCAGCCTCCGCAGCAACCCTCATCAACATCCGCAATGCCAGGAAGCATTTTGAGAAGCTGGAGCGCGTCGACGGCCCCAAGCACAGCCTGCACATGCGTATGCGCTAAGAGGCCCCGCCTCCGCCCACACTCAGCCAATCAGCCGCGAGCATCCCGCTCCTGCGGCCCAGCCGCCTCGCTTTAGGAGATGAAAGCTTCAGAAAATGCGTGAAACCAGCCCCGTGTTGCCGTCTTCACTCAATCATACTGTGTTTTCTACTGTAAAAGTACTAAAGAAAATTCTAACCTGCCATTTGTTGGGCCGGGGGAGGGGGGGCTGTGACTTTCTCTGGATTTCTTTTTGCAGGGGGACTACGTACATCACTTTTTTTCATTTTTCATTTTATTTTTTTTTGCCTATGTAGTCTCTGTACACTGTGCACATGTGGAGGATTCACTTAGAATAGAGCAGTTGCGCTTTTTAACACAAGGACTGTCACTATATCGGTCTGTTCTGTTCATTCTTTTCCACCAAGACCTGAGCGATGCAAGTATCAAACATGAGAAGTTAGTACAAGTTTTCTGTGCATCTTCTGCTAACGCTGACACCAGTGAGAAACCGAAACCTCCCCGAAAACTTTCGCCGCGTCCCTTAAGCGTGCGCAACGGCAACAGAAGTCCCATTAAAACCCACCACAGCGGATGACGTAACATGACTTTCATAACATGAGCTCCTTGCACAGTGTATTGAAACATGTTTTATGGAATTCTGCTGTGACAGGATTGTATTCCAAATATTTTTTTTTTTTTGGTGTTAAAGTTATTGATAGTATGATTGAAAAATGATAGTATGATTAAAAAGAATGGTTGAAGGAAGTTTTCGCAAAGCGTGTGTGTGTTCAAGGATGGACCCCGTCTGCCAAACGGCCTGCGTGGGTCCTGTGACCCCCCCCCAGGGGGGGCAGCCGGAAAACGGCAACACTGAAGGGTCACAAATGGCGGTGATATTTCACTAGGATTCTCATTGTTTTGGGTGTAGTTTTCTTAGTTACAGAAAGTGTGTTGTAGCTTCAGAAAGTACAAATACAAACCCAGATTTCGTAGCAAAGTATATTAAAAAAAAAAAGACCCAAGATTTCGTTTCAACCAACCAGTTGAATATAAAAAGTCACATTCACAGAGTATCTGATTAATGGAAGAGAAAATCTTGGTCTGGATTTGGCACCTGACCTTTCCGCTTCTAGATGCAGGTAAGATTCGGTGTGTTCCAGGCTCACCTCCGGTAACACCTCGACTTAAATGTTCCTCACGGTGTGCGACTGTTGGTTTTGGGTTGCCAAATAAATATGCAAATAAAGAAAATGGCTAGTAAGCTGGCATTAAGGCAGTAATTACCTTTTTTACCCACTGATCTCGCCTGTATTGAGGGGCCCCTTTTCCCAGAAATCCAGCTTGGGCCAGAACTTGGCCGAAGGGCTTTGTTGTTGTTTCTGCTGGCCCTCTTACAAAATACGATTTTGGTGCAAATTAGTTTATTACATGTTTTAGAGGAGCCTGACCCCCTATTAAAACATCTGCATATGTATCTGCATGACGAGCGTAACTCTGTTTAGAAGCCACAGCTGGTGCACAGTGGTGTAAAAAGCCTAATTATTAGAACATGATGTTCTCCAGATAACTATAATGTTACATTTTATGGCCATGATTTTTGCCAACTAATGTCTGTCAGCATCGTAGAGCATTAAGTGAAGATTGTCAAGAGTCCAAGAAGTATCGGTGCACTGCTTAAAAGCAGGTGATAGGCATGTTAAATACTCAAGTATGACATCTACAGACTTTAATCAAGGCTGTACCCATTTGTTCAACACTGGATTTAAGCAGTTACCCAATTTAAGAAATGTCAACATAGCCTGTTATGTTAATTCAGGAATTGAAATATACAACTCTGGAAAGAATCGAGACCACTTTATTTAAAAAAAAAAAAAAAAAAAATCTGCATTTTAGAATCCTGATTTTATCTTTGTTCTGCTGGGAGGAGGCTACACTGCGAGGCAGGCTGCTTCCAGGCTCAGAGATTCTAAGACAGCAGTACACAAGAACAAGGTGAAGCGAGAGACACACTGGCAGTGACCAAAAACCAAGCAGATAGAGGGCGGAAGCAACTTTCTATTGGCTGAGATGACATCAAGTGACCTTCAAAAAGAATGGGAAACATTGAAGTGCACTGCTAGGACAGTTCATAACAGGTTCCTAGAAGCACTTATAGCAAGGAGGAAGCCCTTCATTAATTAGAAACAGGAAAGAGCCCAAACTGGAGTTTGCAAAAAAAAAAATGTATATTTTACACAGACTCGTAACTTGAGAAATGAGTGAAACTGAACATTTTGCTGTGCTGAGTTGCATCTCTGTATTTCTGCTTAGAAGTGGTGTAATCAATTTTACTACACGCTGCATTAGCTAGTAGCGATGAACCAAACGTTTTTTTTTTTAAATACAGAGAACCTGCTTTTAAATGTTTTCCACTGGAGTCTTGTGGGGAGTCTGGGATGTCGGGAAGGACCCTGTGTCCTGGCGACTGCTGGCTTACGCCTTGTAGAGTTCCCATCTTTCGTTTTCTCTCTCTCTCCTAATTGTTTTCCCTCGCTAGTGGGAGGAACCTGGTAAAGTTCTGCTGATCCTCATCCTGGATTTTAACCTTCAGCTCAGCATTAAAGATATTTCCAGTTGCCTTTGTCAGTGAATGTTTTCACTATAGGTGCTCTGTTATGACTCAGTGGTAATTATAGGTTACACAGACCAGGAGCTGTGGGATTTATGTATAAATTGTCATATGTAATGGGAATTAAATCAGGAAGCCTGGTATAGCTTTGGCCCAAATGATGTTTGACAGGAATCCTGCACTGTGATGGACATGCAGCAGACGTCTCTACTTGTGCTGGCCGTCGGTTTTGCATTTCTAAGTCCTAAGATGTCACTGCATTAGCGTTGAGAAGTAAATATAAATTTCTCATCTGAAGTGTCAGATGAATGTCTGATTCTGAGCTATAAATAAGCGTGTAGGCAGAAGCGGAGATGTTTTAAATGATGTGGCGGGAGACATGCTGTCTTTGGGAGACACTGGTCGGAGATGAGTCCATATTTGCATGCAAAGAGGCCGATGACAGTGACAGGCACTTTTGTGAGAAGTGGAGGACCACCAGCTATCAGCACCAAGATCAGAGTCCACAGCTTGCAGATCCCCATATAAAAGGCTGATCACTCTGCCCTTAGCTGTCCATGCTGCCAATAACATGACCTGGAGCTCCCAAAGTCTGCACATGGCCTTCAAAAGAGAGCACATAGCCATATTCTGCTGCCGATTGCATAGATCGATACTTCAGAAGCTTCTAGGTACCCGTGCACAATTCCATCCATCCATATGTCAACCACTTATTCTGGTTAAGCAGAATATGCACAATTTCCCATAAGACATTTCAACTCATAGGCAACCCCCCCCCCCTTGCTTTAAGATGCTGTCTGTAAGGCAGTTGGATTTCTGTTTGTTATTTTACTCACCCAAATGACACATGAAACTCCTTCAGAGTAGCCACTTTGAATTAAGCCTGAATTATGTCTTATGAGGTGTATAGGAACATGTGGGCACTACTGCGGATATTTATGGCGGGAATAAGTTAATGACACTATTACGGGTGGCTGAATGTAATAAAAGGGGTAAATCCTGTGTAATTTAGTTAATTCCAGGCAGGGCACAAATGGGAATAAAAACTCTGGACTGTTGGATCCGCCCCATGGCTGAGCAGAGGGTGAGGCTGAAGGGGGCGGTCTCTTGCCAAGCAGAACAGTTTGCCATGATGCATTTTTTTCAAACCTATGGGCCCACTGGGAAAATGCAACAGCGCAAACCCTCATTCCAGGGTAAAAGTCATGAGTCACATCCGAGGGCTGGATGACTCTTTATTTTATTTACAACCAGCAGTTATACTAATTTGAGGTTTTACTCGAAATCCTTTTAGCGGAGCAGAAACTGAACAGTTCGACCCGATTCAAGCCAAATGTGACAGTGCGGGATATTTGTCTGTCGAAAAGGAAACGATTTCAGACAAAGAATACCAAACATAAACCAGCTATAACTAACTCGCAATATTCATGTTTAACATCATTTAGCATCATGCGATTAAAAACAATGAAACCAGGGTGTGAGTTAATTAGGAACGGGCTTGGCGGGCCGGGAAAGCCTGGAGCCGCCCCTGTGCGCCTTTAATCAGTGTTTGGCCTTTGATGTCAGCGGTGGTTCCTTGATGTCTGCTTTGTGCCCGACACACGCACACTCCAAGCCCCCCACCCTCCGGAAGATCCATCGCTGTGTTTGTTTCGCCATTTGCACGCTTGGGTGGAGGCTAATCGTGCGACACTGTTGCTCACCGACCGCGAGGGACCCCCCCCCCCCAGGCAGCCAAGCAAACATTGTATCTTATGACTTGTGTTTCAACAGCGTAACAGGACTGTGGCTGCCAGTTTGAGCCCTGCGCAAGTTTAAAAAGCACAAACGATTGTGCGTGACCATGGTGACCATGGAGTGCATTTTCCTGCTTGTGAAACGTTACCTTCATATCATCTGTCTGAGAGGAATACAAAAGGACAGCTGAAAATGCAAATAAAATACCAGCCTACATCTGAATGTACCTTATTTCACTGCACTAAAAGCCAAATATTACTGCAACGTTTTGGCCTAAATGTCACTGAAATCGTTTGGTTCCAAAATTTGCAGTTTTGGCTCACAAATAAAGTGAAATAGATAAAGTGTTTTCATTAAGTGTTTTCTACTCTGTCCAGAGTTGTTCCTGTACTTAGATGTATAACTTGTGTACTTGCCAGTTAATTTAAACCATTATTGTAGTGAAACGAAGCAATATTATCTAGCCATGCAAATAATGCATACTATGAAAAAGAATTTAAAATGTTTGGATGAAAGGGATGTTCTTTCAGACATTTTTCACATTCATTTGAATAACTTGACATTCCAAAATATGACATTAACAAAAACATACAAAGAATGACTTTAATCATTAATGAAAAAAAGTATATTTTCATTCACTGTAAAGTAAAACACACACTTTATTGTTGTGGCATTTCAGGTCATAATATTTTATAAAACTGGAAAGGAAATATATTCTGGGAGACTGGAACACAGTAGATTATTTGTGGATTTTTTTATTTTCATACACTTTCCCATAAACATTTTATTGTAAGCAAACAAACCTGTACCAGTGAGGTCAGAATGTTACATTGGAACTATTTCCCATCATGCTTTATTATTTTATTTATCTCATTACTCACGGGCCAGACCAGGACAAGCAGTTATAAGACCGGGAGACCTGCAAATTTTGATGTGACGGGTGAAAAATGTCTTACTAAATAATTTGGGAGTACGGGTGCGGTTGGAATTCATAAGGCCTCGCATGGACCGCGGGTCTAAACGGCGATGCTTATTTTCGAAACGCAATTTTCGAAAAATGTAAAAAATGATCCAGTATTTATTTGCACGGTCATAGGCCTACATACCAAATTGATAATAGATTCTGTTTTTAAATTACGTAGGCTACTTGTGACATTATTCTCTGTGACCTGCGATAAACATTTTTGTACAACTGACGTGGAAGACTGATTGTAATTTGGGTGCAGTTGCGGTCTCGGAATCTATTTGAAGAAGGTGGGGCCGTTTACGGAATTAAATTAGCATTGCTGCTGGATGTAGGGCCAGATGTGCAGTAAAGTTCGAGTATTACAGTATAGCCATGAATGCGTGCTATTCGCTTTGTTTTGCTCTCATTGATGCTGTAGTTATAGAGCAAAGATATATAGGCATCCTGGAGTCCAATTCATTAGGATTTTCTGTTTGTGAAGTTTTAAAACACACTATAAACGCTGTGGGGCAGTATGGGGCATGTCTTCCTGGGAGAAACAATTCCACTGATAGCAGCAAGGCCTCCACTGATAGCTTTGGCCATCTTCCTCTCCGCTACTCTTCACTTTAGCCAAAGTCTTATTTTGACTATACAAAGTTTGTCGAGCTGTTTATTCTTAAGTCACTCCCGAGCGACTTGGCTCGACCAGAAGCGGTCACACAAAAGGACCCCAATTCTCTGAGAGAAGCCTGCAGCATTTTTTGATGAGTAGACAGCGGCCCTGTTAACTGTGTTGCCGTACGTGTCACAGTCAGATAAGCAACAACTTACACAGTTGCTTTCATCTTTTCACTGCTTATTTTCACTGTAAACATTCATTTTTTCTTCATTTGAAACCTTTTTCCTGGTGTAGGGCCATTTAGAAATATCTGACCATAATGAAATTAAGCAAATTCCTAACCCCCCCCCCCCACCCCAGTTTGGCTTGCCTTCCACTTAGTGGTGGAATGTGCACAATGGGGCATGATGATGGATTAAAGTAATTACACACATTCAAAAGCTCTGTTATTTTCAATATACATTCATCCATTGATCTTCCAACTGCATTCTGGACTGGGTCAGGAGGGGGAGCCTGGAGTCTGTCCCAGACAGCTCAGGGTACGAGGCTGAGGGACACACTGTTTGGGATATATACTAAATATATATTTCTTAAATTTATGATGTGACAACAGCACGTTGCTCAGTGGGCAATCGTTTTCCTTGACTTTTTCCTGACCAGTTTTTAATTTTTTCATACTTACATTATAGTCAGATCGTTTTTGAATAGAAAACATAGGACAGAGTAATGGACTGGCACACACTCTGCTTCAGTGCCTCGGGGTGACGCTGTTGTGAAAGGCGCTGTATGAAAATACATTGAATTGATTTGCATTGAATAATCAGGAATGACCAGCACTGATTTGATTTACTCATAAAGGGAAAATAATCAACTGACGCTCTGGAACACGCACATATTTTCCAAGTGAAGCTTCAAATGGCTTGTAAGAGCAACTATGTTTGAACCACAGACCTTGAAGGTAAAGCTTCTGCGTTTTTTTGCATGAGTCTCCAGCAGGTAGCATGGTGCACATATACACAGGGTTGGAACTTGAACGCTGTTGTTAAGCTGACGGAAAGATCCTGCTCTTGGACCCCTGTGAAGGACACTTTACACAAATTGATTCCGCTAGGATTTTATGATTGTGAACGGGAAGGTTGTTGGGTCCAATCCTGAGGCTGACAGAGTGAGGCCACCACTGGATCCTTTGCGCTGGACAAAAGCATCTGCTAAGTACATTAATATGCTTCATAAATTAAAAATGTTCCACTGAGACCACAGCACAACTTTTTGTTTCACTCATTTCTCAGTTGAGCATCTGTGAGTAATTCTTTTTTGTTGCAAACTGCAGCCGGGTTCTTCCCCTGTTTCTCATTAATGAAGGGCTTCTGCTTTATGAGTCATCCTACAATTCATGAGAAACTGTCAAATAAATTAATGGCCATCTCTGACATTAGAAAGTTGCTTCCACCCTTTAGCTGGTTTCCGGTCGTTCCCAGTGTCTTCTGCTTCACCTCATTCTTGGGTACTACTGTCTTCTAAATTATTCTAATTTTGAACCTGGAAGCGTCCTGCTGCTCAGCATTGCCTTCTGCCAGCAGAAGAACGATCAAACCAGGATTTAGAAAAGTTAATTTTTTTTACAATGGCTATACTGTTATACTGTTACATTTGCGACACTCAGCTTTGCTAACGCATTTACTCATTTGAGCCAGAATTATCCATGCTGGAGATCATGGATGCTTCAGAAGGCAATAACATCTTCCAAGTAGGACATGGAAAGAGCAAGAGATGTAGACAGGACAGCTGGCCAGCTTGACCTAGATTTCATCACGGAGCTGCAGCCTCCACCGGACAGCTTGAGACCAGGGGATGATCGGCCACATGACACATGTGACCTTGGTTCCTCCACCCCTCCAATCAGATCCAAGTGGAGTGGAACCCATATGAGGTTTGCATCAGACACAGTAGGCTGGTGGCTAGGCCTTCGTGTGAGATGTATGGGCCACACTGCTATTGGTCAGAGGGGTAACATATGAGGTCACAGACCTCTCCAGGGATGACATAATTGCAATTGGCAGGACGGCTGTCGTATTCCTGTTGCAAGGAGATGTTCTATGTGGTCGTACTATAGAATTTTGGTGTTTTGTTCCTGGGAGGCTACCATAGTTTTTCTGCGCTCTAGATGGGCAAGAACTGAAATAAAGGAGTTTGTTGTAAATGATTTGGTTGTCGTTTCATTGTTGTTTTTTTTTCCCCCTCAAACAAAACCGCCGCCATTCTATGCTCAACTCTCTGGGCGCAGTCCACAGCCTTAACACTGCGGCAGCCCTAAAGGAACACTGCTCTTGCTGTTTTATCCTGGGTGTAAAAGTTCAGGGGCGATAAGCATCACATTGGACCTCACCTGTGGGAATCTGGCATGGTGAATAAACAGAAATGAGAGTTGCACAACCATGTGATAAGTCTCAAAAAAGCTGCGGAACAGGGATAGCCGATGGCTGTTCTGTTGAGCAACTGCACAGCCTAAGCATTGTCAACAAACAACAGATGGTTTAAGTGTCTCTGCCTTTGGCTGCATTATAGCCTAGGCGATAAGACTAGGAAACATATATCTAATTGGCCACAGTATTACTTTTCATTTAGGCATTTTATTCTCTCTACAGTTTTACACAAAAATGTACATCTGTCACACCCTGAGCAGTTTTTTTAAGCTGGGGAGCATAAAAGGGGCCAAAATTCATATAGAGGGACCGACCATAGCCAATTACGAGTTTGGAATCAGTGAGTGACAGGAGAGTGGGCAGAGTCTACCAATCAGCTTTCAGCTAGGGCTAGTGCCTCTTCGGCCTCGCCCCTTACCCCAAGGCAGGACCTGCAAGACAAAAATACCCACACACTTGCATGCATGCACACATAAAATTACCACGTCCATTTTATAATTCAACGTAATTAATTTATCTAAATACCCCGGATATTTGTCTATCTAAATATCTAATACTGATGCCATCGGTTCACCATATTCTTATCCTTAGCTTTTTTCAGGCCCTTAATTGGTCAGGCTGCAACACAGACAATTTTTGGAAAGAATGAAATACTTTGTCCCCTGACCCCTCCCATCACTTCAAGCCACCCCTGCCATTTCCACTAAGATCCTCCGACGGGGCCTGGGTGCGTGTTCAGCGCATACGAGGGCAGCCATGTCTGAGGGCCCGCTGTAGAAAGACGTCTTTGTTGGCCTGGAATTTTAACACCTGCCTGGGTTCTCAGTAAACTACTGCCCGTGTGGCTTTGGTTATGCGGTCCAAAGCGTGGGTGCTTGCCCTGCCCCGGCAGCCTGGTGCATCAGCTACTCACAGATACATCACAGAGGTTTCCGGGACCATGAAGCGTCTGTGTCATAAAGAGTGCTGCCGTGCTTTTCCCCTTTATTTTATGAATGTTTAAGAATTGCGTGTAATATGATGCCCATGGTTCAATTACTCATATGTGCATTAGTGTTTTTTGGTAATACTTTAAGGGGACACAAATACTTAGTAGTAACTCAGTTACTACTGAACTACAAATCATGAATAAATCGATTAGATACTTGAGATAAATGTTGCATTGTGATTCAAATGATGGGCAAACATGAGATCAGTGTTTCACTTGTTCCTTCAGTAGTTCCTCAGTAGTTCCTTCAGTAATCCACAAAGGTTCACAGAATTAACAGATATAGTAACAAATATAGCAACTGCTTGAGATAAACTATATGTCACTATTCATTAATGATGAATGACCATGATGTACCTATTAGACTTAGTCCGTGGTCAGTTGATACATAAGTAATAACTTAATAGTACATTACTTATGCCTCCTTCAGTAAAGTGCTACCATTTTTTTGGTGTTGGTTTTGTGCCGTTTTATTACCATTTTTCTGCTACTCATCAGCACCCGCTGAGCTGACTGCTGGTATCTCCCTCAGGTTGTAGCTGAGCATAGGCCTCAATATTAACCCCTCCCTCCGTTCCCTGAGCTCCGCCCATAAGAAAGAGATTCCAGGTTGAACCAAACTCTCCTTCATTTACCCACATAATTCTATTTTACATGTAACTTAAATATATATACTTTGAATCCAATGTAAATTTAATCCTGATTAACATAAATTACAGCTATAGGATAAATGAAAGGTTTATCTTAATCCTAATTTAATTGATTTAATTGTTTAATTTAAGGTTCATTCAGAATGGTCCCATAGCTCTCTGGGCAACAGTGTCGTCTCACACTTTGACAATGGGGGGGGGTTGAATTTCGGCATCCACATGGGATGGACATAGGCACAGGAAATAAGTTATAAACACTTTACTAGGAAAATACAAATTTAAAATGAGGTCAAATCACCGTTAGGTTCCCAGTGCTACTGAATTCACCCAGCTGACCCTCTTTAAATCCACGTGAGCCAGACATTCAAATCAGGGTGAGCCTGGTCTGCCTTCCCAGCGTATTCACATGCACAGGGCCGGTGATCAATGAGGCCAGCTCACAGCTGTGAGTGAGGTTATCAGATTTGGGGATCAGAATTCTTAAAATTCCTGACATTTACAGGAAATACACCTTGTTGTTGTGTTTCAGGTCAGCATGAAAGGGAGTGATAAACATATTCCTGTTTTATTGTAAAGCAGATTTCCACCCGCTTATACTGTTAAGAACTACAAGCTTTTCTTCTTGAAGAATGGTCCAGTATTCCTGCTACAAACAGTTCAGGGTTTATACGACGGTACTACAAGGAGCAAAGTCGTTCTAAAGGCAGTGGCCTGGAATTATGGCTTTAGATTTGAAGCAGCTATTACAGTCAAGAAGATGTCGACTGAAGGGGCTCCCTATCGCTTCTGTAAAGTGCTTTGGGTGTCTTGAAAAGTGGTATACAAATGTAACATTCATTCATTCATTCATTTATTCATTTACATTTAATGAGTGAATAGATTGGAGCTTTAGTACATATTCTTTTCTTCAAAGCCAGATGTGAAAAGTAAGGTGTTCATGAGTCCCTTTCATGGAAATTTGTTACATTGTCTATCATATCATATCATATCATATCATATCATATCATATCATATCATATCATATGGTCCATTGGACTAGTGATAAAGAGCTGTCCAAGGTGCTGATGAGAGTCTGGTGTCTTACAACATACATACATGACTGTGGTGCAGCATGGGCTATGGCTGATGTAGAAAGAAGCAATGCATTCTGGGATGTGAAAGGAAGTAAAAAGATAAGAAGTGCATTGTGGGCAAAATGAATGCATTCTGGCCTTAATGGGAATTTGAATCTGATGGTCCTACTAAGTCTCAGAAAGATGAAGCTTTTGAAACAAAACATTAAATGTCATTGTCACTTGAGAAACAGGGACAAAAGCTCCCACACACCTGAAATGCAAAACCATACTGCCACATGAGGTTATACGGCCAACTAGTACAAAAAATATTTGTCATTTTTTCTTTTATTTACTATGCTTTCTGTTTCTGTCCTCACTGCTGCTTCTCATGGAGCTGGATGCCATCGCAACACACTACTGTCCATCTTTATCCAGGCGTTACATGAGGAGCCAGGGAGAGGATTTCAATGCAGCTTCATTTCAAGCTACTAGGATGACTTTTAGCGTCTTTAAAGGTATCTATCTACCTGGAGTGCTGAAAAAATACTTTGCTTCCAAAGAGTATTAACTTACTCTTTTTTTTTATATTTACTTATTATTAGACATATGGTAGTCACTCAAGAATTTTTGTCGTCTATGTATGTCTATATTACCAGCTCAAAGCGGGGTTTTGTTTGAAAATAACAGGCTCTTCAAAATACATGTCATTCTCCACTGAACTTGCTCTTTTCTTTGGCCCAAGCATAAAAAGCTGGAGATTTATAAATAAGAAGGACTGGAACACAACAGAACATATTTATAGTCACAGAAGAAAAAAAAAAAGTGTTTTATGTGGCAGTAATTCCCTCTAATCATCATGAAAGAAAGAAAACTTATTAAAGTCTCCGTAAAAAAGTCATGAGATCCCAGCAAGCCAGGTGTTTTGACTTTATTATTTACTAAAATTCTTTCCTGCTTTGGATTTTTTTTTCTTTCCACTCATAACCTGCTGATAACATCCTTGTTTTATTAAAATTTCATGACCTCACTACATTCCTTTTCCAATGAAAAGGGCTTTACTTGCAGTAAGCTTATTGTCGCTGCAGCTGTTTCCAAAATTATTATAATGTGTTCATGGATACAGTTTGCATTTTTTTGCACTAAATGTCCGGAAATGGTGTGTCATCAGAGTTTGTACATTGACTGACATCACTATCAAATTCAAAATTACCATAAGACATTTCCAGCTGGCTGTTTGCAGAGACCTAAACATTCAGGTATATGTATGGGGAAACCCTGGATAGTGGCGATGATTATTTTTCGCTCTCATTCATCCTGTCCTTGGATGACAGTCTAATTCTCAAAAAAATATGATTGCAAGTGTTGGGTCTCAGATATCAATAGGCTGTGATTAGTAGAGGATAGTACATCTTATTCTTGCATCAAAAAGACACTTAGTCAGGTAATTCCATGTTAAACCAAACACCGACACTGATATGCTGCTGTCATTGTGAGGTACACTATATGGTGAATGTATGTATGTAGACATGCCTATAAATTAGAGGAATTTCCTAATCGAGACACCCTTATTACTGACCCACTTGTATAATCCATCCATCCATCCATTGTCCAAACCGCTTATCCTATCGGGTCGCGGGGGGTCCGGAGCCTATCCCGGAAGCAACGGGCA
>JABFEA020000002.1:13678260-13702879 GCA_019775915.2 Cyphomyrus plagiostoma | reverse complement strand
TGTGATTTAATCATTTTATGTATTTTTTGTTTTTATTGTATATGCTTTGTAAGGTGACCTTGGGTTTTTGAAAGGCGTCCACAAATAAAATGTATTATTATTATTAAAAAAAAAAAACCTGCTTGCCATTTTGACCAGATCATACTGCAACAACAGTTTAAAGAAATTTATCTGGAAGCACATTTCAGGATGTGATATCAAATAGAAGAGTAGATTATGTTGATTTCAGTTACACATAAATGCATTAGTCTGTCACACTTTTTAGATAAAGGACTTCACAGAATTTTACATGCATGGCTAGGACTGAAGATATTAACTGTTTGATCTAACAAATAGCACTATTGTTGCTGGTCTTGCTTGTCACCTGGGTCACTAAATGATGTCCCATAAATATGCTTAAGATAGTGATAAAGGGGGGTGGTTTGGAAGCGAGGGGGTGTAATTTAACGGGTTGCTGCGGGGCATTTCGAGGGATCATACACTGTGTCCTCTGTGCAGAAAAAAGGCGTGAGCAGGGGTCACAAGACTGGGTGCATGTGAGCAGTGAGCCGTTCACAGGGCGCCAATCCATTAACTCTCATCTCAGAGTCTGTACCCTGCTTTACCACACGCATCCCTCCACATAGCGACCCAATCAGGCCCCATTCAGGCTGAGAAAGTACTGCACAGTGTTATCGAAACAGGCAGGGCAAAAATGATGATATAATTCCTTTCTCTATATCACATTGGATTATGTAGCATTAAATACATCGACAAATGTAAAAATAAAAAAATAAAACTAAACAAAATGTTCACTGCAACACTTATTACTTACTGCTTGTAATGTGTTTATATTCATCTCAATATGTCTATTATTTGCCTATTATGTGTTCATTAAACTTCATTATCAATAAATTAATTAATTAGTTACATAAATCAATGAGGTATGGATTAACCGAACAAAGTGGGGTTATGGTCAAGTCAAAAGGTACATGGGCATATGGGACAGTAGTTGCAAATACTGGAGTGACTTTAAGTTGACACACTTTGATAAACATAAATTAAGATCATTTAAATATAATTTTCTTTGACTGCTTAGAGCAGTACAGTGTGTTCAATCATGTATGGAAAGATACTAAATAAATGTGTACCAAACAAATTGCACTTGCGTTTAAATATGAGGTGATCAGACTAACACACTAACACAGACGTTTTGGAGTGAGCACCTACATCACTGCACCTATAACATTGAGATGTCCATCCAGTCATGTCTGCTTGGCCCTCCTGTCTCCTCCCTCATGAGGCCCTGATGAACCACACCTGTTGCTACATCTCATTTGTTTTTTGTATTTAAGTACCTGTTTGTCTCATCATCCCCAGTCCAGTCACTGATGTTGCTCCTTGATGTCGTTCCCTGCACTCACCTTCTCATTTTGACCCCTTGAAGTCTTGTTTGTTTCCCTGCCCCCAGTCAGTTAAATAAAACCTCTTTTTGTTTGCCAAATGCTGACCTTCGAGTCCTTCGTTCCACATATTGTGACATTAAAGATGAAGACCAGAAAGAAACACGCGTCCGCAACCATATCTGGGCTTCGACTTCGCAAAACAGAAATGTATATTTAAGCACACATCATGTGAAAATGAGAAATAATGTGGTTCTATAACATTTAGTCAAGTCATGGTGTGATTTATGGGCCTTCCAGAATAAGACTTAGGCTGTGAGGGGACCCTGAGCTACAGATATCCTCCTGTTTTGTCCCAAACGGCTGTTTGTTGCAGTGTTAATTTTGACAGCAAATTTTAATTTAGTTTTAGTCTAGTTTTAGTTGACTAAATATCATAAGATTACAGTTGGTTTAGTCGACTAAAATTAAAAGTGCAAAGTGTAAAGTTTTAAGTTTCTTAAAGTCATTATGTTCACCAAGATGAAATGAAACCAATGCTAAGGAGTGGTATTAAGGTCTGACTGTGCAGTACACAAAGACACAGATTTTACTCTTATTTGAAACACAAGCATATACTATAAATATACTATATAGTACTATAAAATCAGTAGTGCAAAAATAAAGAAAAAGTGCATAGACTATAATGCCATCAGGTCTGCTCTTTCTGAATATTAAGATAAAAATATAAAAATAAATATTTGTAAACATAGTTTATTGATGATTTCATGTTCGTCAAAGTTTCCACTTTTTAATAAATGTATAAAGTAATGTTGCTATACAAATGAACTCAGGTGAAACGAAAAAATGTACGTTTTCAGGGTTTCCAAATCTGAAGTATCTGGCATAACACTCATGCTTTCAGACTCACGCAGGGAATCTTATGGCAATCTTACTTTATTATATCATTATAAATCTAAAAACACGGTTAAATACAAAAGCAGACTGTTTACAAGGTAAGAACTGTTACATATGTGTGCAGACATCTCGAATTGAAAATCTCACTCCAGCTAGCTGGCTGAAGTTGGCAACCCCGCGTTTTATTTTAAATTGAAGTTAAATGCGCTGTTTTTGCCTGAAGCGGCTCGTCATTCCGTTACTCCAACAAATGTAAAACAAATATGAGAAAAACACAACATGTCATCTTTTGGAAATAATAAGACCGCCCATATCATATTCTATTGGCGATGTGATAAGTGATAAGTTTGTATGTATTTATATTAAAACAAGACTTTAATTTTGTTACTGGTATGGGATAAAAATACTTAAATTCATGAACACTAAAATATGTGACAAACACGACTGTATTAGTGTTTAAATAGGGTTTTATTCAAACATGCACAATTTTCACATTTTATTTATTTTGTCTTATTTTGAAATGCAGCCCTACTTTTATTTACAAATGAGAAAACATTATACATATGGGCAGTCATACATATATGTTCAGTTCCATGTCACATAACAATAAATATTGTCAAAATGTTTTTGAATTGTACTGAATTAATTTGACAGTCAGGTATTTCATACATGCAATATTGATACTACTAATGAGCTACTCAAATATATATCACAATAAATAGTTAGACATTATGATCTTCCGGACCTTTGCTTCAAGAAATTCTCTAACTGGACCTCTTTAAATTTTAGTTGAATACCCCTGTATACGAACTTCATTAGTTCTGACTGGATCTGGTCTCTGGCAAACATTTTCATCTCGTTTTTATTCATTGACGAAATTGTCAATGCATTTCGTCATAGTCTTAGGCCTCGCAAAATCATTTTTATTTAGCTATTGTCTTGTTTTAGTCTGAAAATAATGGTTGTTGACAATGACTATGACGAAAATTTTCATTCTACAAAATTAACATTGGTTTGTTGTATATGATATGTCTTGCTGAGAAAATCAGTTCAGATTGAATGCTTGGTTAACTCCCAGCCTGGTCAGGGAGAGCCATGCAACGTGAAAACTTGCTTAAAAATTCGGACATGTTCTGAACTCCCCATGTCGCTGAGAATTGCTGCAAGATTGAAAGCTAAAGACACACAGGTTCTAATGGAAGTGATGAGAACCCCGATTTGCAGTCCACAGGGGTGGGCTTATTGTTTCTGGGGCGCATTCAAAAAGTCACGTTTCTTCAGTTGTCTCCTGAATTTTGAACATGTCTATTTAATATTTAATGTAGCAATGGGGGCCCCCAAACCTCAAAGGCCCCAGATGTTTATCTCATATGTTGTCTGAGTAGAGTAAAAACTGGTGTCAACCCAGTGTCACATGTTGCCTGTCAAGTCAATGTTACAGGCCTTCATTGTCAGTTCTGCCATATGTACAGGACACATGAAGGATTGAAACTGTTATTCCCAGACCCCACAATGAGTACTCCAACAATGACAAGCATGTCCACCTGATTCTCCTCTCTCCTCCCAAGCATGACCCTAACAAGTCATGCTTGTTACTTATTTGTCTTACCTCTCGTTCCTAACTCTTGTGTTAATCACTCCCAGCTGCCTCAAGTTAGCTCCCTCGTTAGTTAAGTATATATGTTCTTCCCAGTCTTATGTTCACCGGTCCAGTCACTGATGTCCTATTATCCTGTTGCCTGTGCACTTACTAATTTCTAGTCCTCCTGTTTCGGATCCTTCATGATCCTGTTTGCTTACTGTCCCTGTTCGCGTAATTTAATAAAACCCTTTTCGACACACCTGCCCTCGAGTCCTTCATCCCTCAGGGCTTGTCGCTTAGTTCCCGTTAGCCAGAGCTCTGAAACACAGAGTGGTATTCTCAAATGAATGGATGGTTAAATAACATATCCTGTGCTTTCTTTTTCTCACTGTTTTAAATACGTTTTCATCTGTGGTTTTGGAGTATAACCCACAACTGCAACCCAAGCACAAGCTTGTGGTTATGGAGAACTGGAAGCCCTTCAGAAAAATCTCCACCAATGGGACGTTATGCTGTACTGTCTCACAATGTGATATGATTGGAGAGCCATTGTCACAGGTGCAACATGTTAGTGTACAATGTTTAGAGTGAATTATGAAGAGTCTCACCTCAGACTGGTGAAGCACCTCAGAGCATTTTATCAGGAAGTCAAGGGCAGCAATTAGTGTGGCTTTGTGGGTTAGGCCTCTCTCCCTGTGATGAGAGTGTCACGGGTTCAATCACCATGATTGGCAAGAATAATCATGTGACTGTTGGGCCCTTCAGCGAGGCCCATACCCCTGAAAAATGCTTGAGGGACAATGGACAAATGACTCACCCTGTATTCTCACCAGCAAGATGAGATATGGAGAGATTGAACATAGTTATACTTCTTAGTAAATCAGTGTCAACAAAGGCATTCTGTTCTATAAAACACCTTGCGAAGAATTCTGTACTACCATCTGTCTCACATGTATGACCCATATAAACGGAAGCCCAAATAATAATAATAATAATATGTTAATATAATCGCACATGACATAGATGCTCGCATCAGCACAATGAGTCCATGCACAGCACATCATGCAAAGAGGGGAGAACTGAGGGGGAGATGAAAAGCCACAAGAAAGGGCCTGTCTGGAGACGACAACCAGAGATCCTCAATGCTGATAATTAAAATGCTTGCAGGAGGGATTCTGGGGGGTGGACGCCTACCACAGGAAAAACAGTCTGCCTTAGTCAGGGCGGGAAAACAAGTGGGGCCAAATGCAATCAATTGTTTTTGTGAAAATTGGTTCAAACATGCTGTACTTGGCAAGCTTTGCAGAAGAGCCATCTGTCACAATTTTTGCAAATTTGAGTAGGATGTTTGCTTTAAACCTTTGTACACAGCTGGCATTGTTGTGGGACACTACAGCTTACATTCCTCAGTGACACAGTTTTGCATTTCTTTCAGTGCTTTGTACACTGGGTTACATATTTTCTTGCTGTCATTGGCTGAATGACAAAATTGGCCATGGCTTTTGGAAGACGGGTGTGACCCCAACACACATATAAAATTTAATAGCGCCGGGCTCCTTTTTCTGACTTCCACAGTGCATCTGTTTTAACTAAACTGTTTGGTTCCTCACCAACCTCAGAAATCTTCTAGTTTCCTTCCTAGCAGGAAGGACCCACCGGATATGGAGGTGCTAATTGTTTGCACCTCATAACACATAATAAATTTAAGCTTTGTGGGTCAGCTGAGTTGCTGGTCATCATTCTGTAACAGTGATGTGTGACTCAGTATTACCCAATATTAGAAGACTGCTGATGCAAATCCTGTGGGTGGCAGAGTGATTTCAAAGTGAGACTCCTCATCAGAGCTTTAACTATCAATTAACCAATAATGTACATTTCTTTATTGCGGACAGAAACCGTAAAATCTCAAGGAAGCATGGGACTAACATGCAAATTCCATACACAGACACAGGGATGGGATTTAAACTCAAACATCTGGATGCATGAGGGCACAGGGTTACCTGTTGAGTTACTGTTTTGCCTTAACTTGGCCAATAATTATCATACCATGTAGCACATGGCTTAACATACTTTGATAGCTCCAGCAGTCGCCTTGGGTGGCTGCACAGTGTCTGCAGTTGAAGTGGAGTCATTCACACCATTCCAGATCCAAGTGCTTCTCAAGTGTTGGCTCTTAAGTGGGAACGCCTCTCAGCTGGGTCCAGAGAGACTCCTGTGTGTCTATCCAGCTCTCTGTTGGAATCTAGGCCTTCGAGATGCCCAGCAGATAATGTATTTTAGGCAGAAGGTAACCGTGACTTAGTTCATCCATATTTGAGCATAGCCATTACAGATTTCAGGCCTGAAATGAAAACTGTCTGACATCTTGTCCATAAGGCAGCGTAAACTGGTGAATGGTGATGTTCAAATTAAAGTTTCAAATAATTTTTACTGCTCATTCTAATTTGTCCTGTCCAAGTAAGATGAATATAGATTGTAAGTCTATAAATTTAAATCGGTATTTCTATGTCTCCTTTGAACACAGTAGACACGCAACTGCCCCAGATACCTATTGAGCCCTTTGGCAGGTGTTGATGTAACATATGTGAAATGCCGGAAACAGGAACCAGGCATGGAGGGGTCAATTCTGCACCACAAAAGCAGAATGTGGCCTTAATAGCAGGCACACACAGGCAGTAGCAGTCTCTCCTGCTCCTGCAATAGCATTCACCGTGCTTCTGGCGGAGATATGCTAAACCCATAATGCCCATAATATGCATGCCATGGTATATATACCACAAGGAAATAAAATAGACATATATACTTAAACAAAAACAGGCAAACATAATAAAAAACGTGCTTACAGACAAATTAGAAACTGTAACAAGAACTGCACCATAACCGTATGCTTTTAAGTATTACCACAAATTTGAAAACAGTTAGCACCTTTACGCAGAAACAATGCCAAAACTGCAAAAATTACAAATATTTGTAATAATTAACCCTTTTGAATCAGTGCAAATGTCGGTTGGCTCAATTACCTGCACCGCAAAGGCAGAATGGGGCCTTATTAAGAAGAACACGCGCTTCTAACGCTGCCACAGAAGCACGTAGCAAGGTGCACGTGAAAGGTCTTGCGTTAAATTAAGCCTCACCTGATAACTGGAGCTAAGGAACCTTCAATACGGTAAACAAACTCACATACACTTACATGTACAACTGTAACTCAGAAAGTCTTAGTGATGTTGAGCCTAAATAATTATAACATTGAAGGTGTGTATTTGGCCATTTTGACTGAACCATTAATTCAAGCAACTGTCCAATCGCAAATAAACAAGTGGAAGTGGCCAGAATTGTATACTGAGTACTCAAAAAGAGTGATTGCATTTGTATAATGTCATGACTAATCATAGATTAACTCTTTACTTTATTTGTATATATCTTGTGGCTGGAAGAGGCTCAGATTCCATCAAGAATGCAAAACCTTTCTATTTACAACAAGCATTAGCACACAGAGTGCTAACCCACTGCCTAGCATCGCTATCAAGCTGACCAACAAACAACAAATCTGACAAAGTAAAATGATGGTCTAGCATTACCGCACAGTCTACCAGCAGGAATCCTCTGTCTCGTGACAATCTGACTTTTTAATCAAACTTCCATTGAGTTTTTAGTCTTTATTAAATGTTGGTTAAAAAGTAGCTTCATTTATTAGTTACATATTGAGCTTTGTAAATGTGTATTGCAACGCAAAGACAAATAATGGAAGCGAATGACAAAGCCATGCGTCTTAAGTGGTTCACATCATTCATGATTACCCATTCATAAACTGGACAATCTGGTTCTTGTCCACGGTGGCAGTCATCTTCCATGGATGGTTTTCTATTTAGCCGATTCTTCTCAGACCGACTCTTGCCGCAGGATGAGGGCTAACTAGCTCTCATGTATAGCCAATAAGATATCCACCGCTGCACAATAGGTCATTGTGAAATACCCCAGATGGGAAAGGTGCTTGGGGTGACTCCAAGTCATGATGTTGACCCGGCTCTCCACCCTTTCCGTTGACCTAATGTCACTAATCTCCTCCCCCATTACCATGGAGCTGAGACGACCCCTCCATTCTGTAAAGCTGTGAATATGGCATTCTGTGTTTGGCAGCCAGGTGACCAAACCTTGCCTAGACCCTTGTCTGTTTCATAATAATATGGTACTTGTGGTCTTAGCAAGAGCAGTCTTGCTAACTTACCTCCCAATAACGAATTTGGGGCACAATGAATTATGGGAGTGGTCTCATTTGGCGAAGATCCAACAAATGCAGTGGCAAGAATGACATCTGGGGATTATACCCGTCCACTGTATTTTTCAATTCAGTTCAATTCAATTTTATTTGTATAGTGCATTTTCACAACATTTTATAGTCTCAAAGTGCTTTACATTGTCCCCACCCAAAGCCCCCAGTGAGCAAGCCAGAGGCGACTGTGGGCAAGTAAAAACTCTCTAGATGGAAGAAACCTTGGGAGGAACCAGACACAAAGGAGGAGCCCATCATCCAGAGGCCAGCTGAGGAAGTCAAATGTACAAGATAACAAAATGCTCATTTGCACCGTTAAAATTTTACTTCTATTCTAAGTAACTTGCCTTCAGCTATGGATAATGACATAAAACAAGTACACAAGAATACAAGTACAGTGAAGTACACATACTGAGAATCATCAGCATGGACCTTGATACAGATAGCATGGTGTGCTGGAAGTCTGTTCCGAGGGCCTGGTGTGCCCTGGTCGTCCCCTTCTAGCTCTGGTTACAGGTTGCCGTTTATGCACTCTGATGGGACATCCCTCTAGACAGAGATTACAGATGTTGTCACATTTGCATGAAATAACGTACAAAACAATCTTTGATTGCACTCTGCTTACAGCTTTGGCAGAAATAACCAACAAAATCATAATGCTGACGCCCAGCATCACAAATCATTTTTATTATTAACTGTTAAATTTGCACCTGTCTCGAGGTTCTTATGGTATCTAGATTCTGCTGTATTTTGTAAAGCAACCTTGAGCTCTGGAAAGGCACTATATAAATTACACTTATTATTATTATTATTATTCCAGAATGCTCTGAGTGCAGCTTAATACAACTGACTCAGAAAGCAAACAGTGACAATAACTGAAACTAAACCACACGCACATTATATTATTATAATATTATATATATATATTGGCTGCAGTATATTTTTAATTACTTTCAAAAACATGCTCCTTTAAAGTTGCAATATGATTTTGGAAATATGAAAAAAAAATTGTGAACCGGTATGTTGCCCTACACCTTCCTTTCCATGACCCTGTTCTCCCCTCTGCTCTTTTTATCCCACCATAGCACCCCCCCCCACCCCATCTTATGTGTTAATAATCACTTACGTTTGTAATGACTCCGGCCTAAAGAATCAAAAAGATGAAGCAGATGTGATGCTCAGATGTGATTCACAATAACAAACCAGAGACTTCATTGCATCCAGAGGCATCCAGGGTCTCTGTCCCTCCCAAAAGGTAGTCATTTCTGGCCAAGTTGAGGCCACTGCATGTTACTGAGGACTGTTGCTGAGACTGGAAATGTACAAACGTGAATCCAGATCTCCCCTCTGGATAATACCAGCAGTTTAACATCACTGTTCTGTTTTCTATTTGACTCTGTCTGGTCTGTGTGGACGACCGTTGACCAGCATGATGGCTCTTTCTGGCACATCGGTGTGCTGAATCCGCACACCTATAAAAAGTTTTGGACCACTTTGAAGGCATAGCGAAGCGTGTTTGCAAAGGGGTGACAGGCATTGATATCTATCTATGGTGTTACAAGCCTGAAACAGAGGGTTGGATCTGCATGGATGCATTGAGTCACTGGGAAATAAAACAGAAAGACGGTGAAGAGGATGCAGGAAGTCCCAAACAGCAAGGCTACAGACCGAAGATAAGATCAGCCAGGGGCAGGCAACACTGCAAGCTACTGCCAGGCTGGGAAGATCCAGTTTCCTAGATGCCTTTCAGGCACCAGTGTGACGTGTGAGACAGAAAGACCCCGGGGCTCAGCAAACATCCACGCAGACAGAAATCGGGGGGTTAAATGCTGACCTCTGCCACTGGGACTGCAGGAAGCCTCAGACTGACAGACGAAGAAGGTGAAGAGGTTTTTAATAAAACCGTGGTGCCCCAGCAACACAACTGGAGAACGTGCAAACAGGCAGCGTCAAGAATTGCCAGTGGTGCACAGATGCACCCCTCCCCTCTTCCGATGTTCAAACAGCTCCTTCTCACATCTGTCTCTGTGCTAACACTAGCCTGTTTTTGAAAGAGCATTCGTCATCAAGGAAGATAGTAACTAGGTGAATGATAGGTCCAAAGTTGACCTGTATCTATGCAGCTCAAGCACACCAGCTGCTCCCTTATTTGAGCAACACAATTGCCTTTATCTAAAACTAAAACGTTGACCCACCAAACTGAACTGGTGAAAAGCTCATCATTTGCTGTAGTGCTTTCTATAGTTAAATAGACACACTCATTTCATACCTATAATATTCAAATACTGTTGCGAAAGGGGAGTTTCTATTAGGTTAATTGCATGCACATGCTTTTATTTAACTGAACAAAAAGACTATAACATGGATCATAAAGAGAGAATTAAACAAACTGAACTTAAACTGACCTCATCTCAGCTGAAGTGCATATTTGAGATGCACTCAGATTGCAAGAATTGGGATGTTCAACAAAACTGACAATTTTGAACTGTTGGACTGAAAGTGAATGAAGATAAAGTCCATTTAAACTGCGGTACTTTAAATCCGATAAGCTATATGGCTAAGCAAGAAATCCTGCTTTGTGATATAGGTCCCAGGCCAGTTTTCACACTAAGCATGAAAAACAGTCACTGCAGAACAATGCTCTCAACAACCCAAGAAAAACAGATCAGACAGCTGCCATTTATTATGACATCATATGGGGCATAATGAGGCACTAATTATTACAAAAATGTTATGACTTGCTATAGATCCTGTGACACAAAACCCCGTTCAACTTAGGTAATGTTTCTTGTACGTATCTATCTCTGGTTCACCGAGATACTTTTGTGAAGGACATAACTTCACAGCACAAGCACCCCAAAGTTAATTAGTAAGCACTGAAATTACGCCAGACCAAAGGCCTGATCTAAGTGTTTTTATGAGCAGATTAATCACTTTGATGCAACTAGTTGAATTTTGACTCGAGAATTATAACATTTGTAAACAACAAATGCTAAACAGATATCCCATTCCTATAAGCCAAGAACTATGCCGAACAAACCTTCTCTTGGTGCTTAAATATACTTACCTGAGTGCTCTCTCTTCAGAAAAAAAACAAAGAATGCTTTATTTTCAGTTTGCTTTGGAATGTGTCTTTTCACATCCCAGTCTCCTTCCAGACACATGTACAGTTGAGAGTCAGAGCAGTGGGTTCGGGTATTTACCTGACACCCTAGAAACATTTTGAGGGATTAGGGCCTTGCTTGCTTCAGGCTCAGCAGAGCATTTGCTGAGACCAGGCTTAGCCTACTGACCCCCCTCCCAACAGTTGACTTGTCACATCCTGCCTGCCATGTCCGCCTGACCCTCCTGTCTCCTCCCTCACTTGGCCTAATGGGGGCCGCACCCGATGCTTGTTGCCCCTTGTCAATCCATGTATTTAAGTACCTGTTTGTCTTGTCCTTGCTGTTCCAGTTGTCGATGTCGTTCCCTCATGTTGCCTATGCCCTTCCTTGCTCCACTTCTCCCACTTTAATCCTTTGCAATCCACTTTGTTTACAATTTCTGTTCAGTTTTGCTACAATGCCTGGCCTCAAGTCCTTCACCCTTCGTGTCGTGACATGATTGATATACAGTTATATGAAAAAATTAGGACACCCTTTAAATATTTCATACTTAATTAAGAAATATCAACATATCAATATTGAATCTTGTTTTAAATTATATTTGTAGATAAAGGTGAATTAATTGCATGACCGATGAAAAAACAAGAAACAAATTCACTTGTTTCACAAAAGAAATTAACTAAGATGCCAATGCCTACTTAGGAAAAAGTGAGGACACCCTGTGCCCTAATACCTAGTATTTCCCCCTTTGGCTAAAAAAACTTCAATGAGACGTTTCCTATAACCATCTATCAATCTCTGACATCAACTGGCAGAAAGTTTTCCCCACTTTCTAGTGCAGAATTCCTTAAGCTGTGTGATGTTTGAAGGGTGTCTTGCATGCACTTCCACTTCAAATCACCCCACAGCATCTCAATAGGATTGAGATCTGGGCTTTGACTTGACTATTCCAGAACTCTTTCTTGTAAGCCATTCCTTGGTAGATTTACTAGAATGTTTGGAGTTATTGTCATTTGCATGATCCACCCCAACTTCAGCTTCAACTTTTGGACAGATGATCTCACATTGTCCTCAAGCACCCTCTGATATGATGAAGAATTCATAGTAGATTCTATGATGGTGAGCTGGCCAGGTTCTGCTGCAGTAAAGCAGCCCCAATCCATGACATTTCCACTCCCATGCTTCACAGCTGGCATTTGCATCTTTTGCTCAAAATATGTCTTTGGTTTACACCAAACTGTCCTCTGTTACTATGTACAAATAATTCAATTAGATATTCATTTGTCCAAAGCACATTGTTCCAAATGTCCCAGTCTTTGTGTAGGTGGTTCTCTGGCAAAGAACATAAGAACTATACAAACGAGAGGAGAGCACATTGACAGCGGCTCCCTGATACCCGCAAATTGAATAAAATATCCCGGAAAGAAGAGCAAGCCAAGAAGAGCATGCATGCCAGACAGTAGCGTGTGCATCGCTCACTTGAGAGACGCGTGCGCACAACTGAATAAATCTTCAGTCTTGCCCTGGTATTTTTTTTACAGCAAGGGTTTCCTCCTTGCACAGCTCCCATGTAAACCAAACTTGCACAGTCTTTTTCTGATGGTAGATGCATGTACCTTGACATCAACTGTGGCAAGAGCTTCCTGTATGACCTGTGATGACATTTTAGGATTTTTGGAGACTTATTTCAGCATCTTGAGGTCTGCTCTTGGGCTGAACTTGCTAGGACAGCCTACCCTAGCCATACTGGCAGTTGTTTTAAATGTTCTCCACTTGCAAATTATTCTCCAGACAGTGGAATGGCTGATTCCAAACGGTCTTGAAATCTTTTTATATCCTCCCCAGACTCATATGCATCTATTTACATGCTTCTTTCTGAAGGCCCAAGAGAATTCTTTGGATCTCATCATGGTGATCCCACTCATTTAAAAAATCAAGAGTAAACCAAACTAAATGTCTATGGTATAAATAAGACAGACTCCACCAAAAAGCTCTGTAATAATCTTCTAATCATTTTCACCTGATGTGGTGCCACCTGAATCTAACTCTAGGCATTTTAAATAATAATGGATGTGATGGTGTCCTGACTTTTTCCTAAGTGGAAATTGGTATCATAGTTAATTTCTTCTGTAAATTTGTTTCTCTTTTGTGATACAGTTACATCACCTTTATCTATACATATGATTTGAAAGAAGATTTAATATTCATTTCTCATTCATTTCTATGGGAAAAATGCTAATGCTAACTATGACAACCTAAACCCCTACGCAGCCCTAACCATAACCATAAGTAACCAAACAAAATACAAAACCTCTTGCATTTTTAGTTTTTTTATTGCAATCGCTAATTTTTATAAAATAGAATTTTAAAAAACTGGGTATTTGTGATGTTGTGGGGACATTTTGGTCCCCACAAGGTCAGGTATACCTGAACCACACACACAGCCAAAATTCAAACTCCCAACGCTGAAGGTGAGAGTTAGCAGTGCTACCCACTGCACTGCCATCTTGATCGGGGACCAGAACTAAAGCATGGTCATTACCTCGCATGCCGTTTGACTGAGGGATGGCGCCCGTTGACAGACCAGTCAGTTGGCAAACAATGTCAAAAATGTGCATTCCCCCACCCCACCCCCTGACCCCCAGAAGAATTTTGAGCCAGGAAGCAGGACCCATTTATTCTCTGCTGGCTCTAGTCAGGGCAGGATGTGCTGTTAAATCCCACTCTGTTCTTTTCCTGGTTTGTTCCCATTCCTGTTTTAGTAAGATGCACTGTTAATTAGGGCCCCTTGTCTCACTGCAGATTCCTCCTAATGGCTGAGTCAATTAGCCACAGGTGAATCTTACTGAGACTTATTTTACTCGCCAATTTTTGTAGAGGGACTGATTTTTAAAAATGCGACATCAATTTTATCTCACTAATCAAATTAAATTCTTGTTCATTTGGCATCTCCGTCTCCAGTGCCTTTAACCGTTTATGCTTCAGAAAGGTACTTTCCATTAATGTCGTCACACTTTTTAATATTTAATATTATCTCCAATTTAATTTCATCCATCACCACTGAACTAATGAGCTCCTTCACCTTTTAATGCTGTTATGATTTTGTGAGTTGAGCAGTATTAAACAAAATAAAAAGATGATGGGTTCACTAAATTTTCTGGAAGATACAGGGGTTCTGTTTGGTGATTTCCTAACAGTGCTGCCGAAATGCAATTGACAGTAAAGTGACTTGACTTGATCTGCCATATGACAGCAGCTGCAATGCTTAATAGCTGCTAACCAGATTTAATAGGAACACAAGGTAGGAGTAGGATGCCCATGTGAAAATGGCCTTAAAGCATGTTCACCAGAACATGTGGATATTGGACTGGTGGAAAAACATTTGCAGATGAGATAGCAGATACGGAATGGCTTGTACAGTCTAGAAAACATAAGGTAGTAACTACACACCGACGAAGATTGTTTTGCCTCTCTCCAAATTCTCCATATTTCCTGTTGCTGCAAGAAAAACTGTGTTACAGATTAATGCTTAAGGACTTTGATGGATTTAGCATCAGGAAGTGTCTGATGTAGACAGAGATTTCCCCTTGTTAACCTGACATACACGCTTCCAATTTTTCCCTTCCGCTTTTCTCATAAGGTACACTGATGTCCACGGCCTACAAAGGGAAGTGCCTTTCTCACAGGATCTGTCTTGTGATTGCCCCCCTTCATCCCACCTCTATCACATTCCTGTGTGCAGCAGAGCCCTAGCAGCTCCATGCTACCCCCCCCCACACCCCCTAAGGCCTGGCACCCACTTTCTCTGGATGTCTCTTCAATTCCAGGAGAGAATTTCCAGAAACGCATCATTTAGTCCCCCGGATGGAAGCATCTGGAACTTTGGCTCTAGCAAGAGGGTGAACGGCATACAAACAGGAGTTGGTCTTTCTGCAAAATGTCACTAAATAACTTTTTGAGGGAGGATTAGTAAACATGGAAATAATCTGGTAGCAAATAGAAATGATGAAAACTGGCCTTCGGTCTCCCAAACAAAATTGCAGGTAAGGGACCAAAAGGTGACGACTATGAGGTATGGAGGCAAACTGGTCACAGTGAGAGAATGAGGCGCTATAGGGAAACCTCGGGTTCACAAGAGAGGAGACGGGATGTAGCCACTCAGAGTGAGACACGCTGAGGACGGGGCAGGACATTCTTACTGGAGGCTTACAAGCATAACTATCCTGTTGCTGGTGCTGACAGAGGGTGGGAGCTGGAAGTGTGGCTGAGTGATATCAGTGGTTTGCTAGAGCTGCCAAGACCTGATAAGCCAACACCAAATATTACATACACAACATGTGCTGTACTCTGCCCCCTCTCCCCCACACTCACATCTAGGCCACATACTAACGGCATCTGTTTATGAACCTCAAAGGAAACCACATTTGAAAGCTGTCGTGACTATCAATGAGGCTGTGCTTGAAAAGAATGTAAACCAAAATGTATTATTATACTTCAAATTATGAATAGCTGCGCCGTGTTTCACACATACTTTCAGCACCACGCAAAATATGACATCATGAGAGAACAGAATGTTTTCTCTAACCGGAAATGTAAATATTCCTCCAATCTAGACATTTTTGACAGCAAAAAGAAAAAGAGAAAATCGACCGAGAGATCGACCGATGAGGGTTTGAACTCCCCTTGAAATTCGCTTCAGCCCCCCGCTTGGCAAAAGTCATGGAAGAGGACCCCCCCACGCCCCCCGATCTTGTAAAGAGAGGAACCTACTGGTGCTCCATGGTCACAGAGTACACTGCATGCCGTGCATTAGCATTTGCCCTGGAGTGATTGCAAGTCCAGTCTTGAAATCTCTTGCTCGTACAAGAATCCATTTGCATACGATAAATTTTGAACCTTGAACTATTGAACCTCGATCCTATGAGGGACCCTGTATGACTAAACCTATCTTTGCAGCACAACCTCTATGGAATTTCATTTCCGCTTCCATCTTGCGCTCGATTCCCTTTACCCCTTCGCCTCCACTCCCTTACAGATTTCCTTTCGCTGAGTGTCAGAGAGGGGAAGAAGCCTCCTTTCCTGGTCGCTACTCATTTTTACCCAAAGATAGCTGACCTTTCAGAGTCACCCAATAGCAATGTTGCACCCTTACAATAAATAAAAATGGGAGATGTGCACAGTGTCATGGCCTCCCCAGTTGACATCAGCCGGGACATTACCGGCATCCACTTTCCTGCAGTGGTCCAAAGAATGGCATCCGACCCCTACTCTTGGCGGTAACTCAATGGGAGGCAGGGGGGGGAGAACTTCCTGGAAGCATGGAGGTGTTTATCAGCAAAGATACCTGGGAGCATGAAGAACCTCAAACACATTTATACCTGGGAGCTTGAAGAACCTCAAACACATTTATACCTGGGAGCTTGGAGAACCTCAAACACATTTATACCTGGGAGCTTGAAGAACCTCAAACACATTTATACCTGGGAGCTTGGAGAACCTCAAACACATTTATTGCCCCCCCCGTAACCTCGTATGCTATAATATATGGCAGCAGATATCACCAGCAGGGTCCTACGCTCTCTCCTGATCCGCATTCCTGCAAGCTGTCTGCATGACTGTTCGCAAACCTTCAACCAAACAGCATCACAGTGGACAACTGGACCACACAGGTTGTAAAGGCCTATCAGAATAAATCTCCCATAGCAGACGACCTACGTGTCCGTCAACACAGACAATTACCACATCTCTGGGCACGTCCCCCAGAACAAACAACCAGAACGTCTCTCAGCATGGACTGGAAAATTAGCATATTTCTCAAGACAGGTGAGTAACACATGTCTCATCACAGTCAACATGCCGCACTAATAAACACACATGCAGTGGCCAACTTGACTTCATCTATTTGCTTTCCAATAAACCATAATTTACTTAGTGTCTCCTCTCTCACTCCTTGAGTCTTAGCCGTTGAACATCAAAGAGCCTCATTCATGCAGGCTGTTATATAATTGAAGGTCACATAGGCAGCTGGCATCTGCAACAGCATGTGACTTTATATCTGAGTTCAATCAAACCTAAATGCAGCCATAAAGCCCCGAGCCTCATGGTATAGCGAATAACAGGGCTCTAGACCTCATCCAATCAATGATCCAAGAGATACAGCCACAGTCAATGAAACACCCAACTCACAGACATTCTGAAGAATTTAAATAATAGGATCAACTTACCCAAAAGTGAAATTAAATTTAAAAAATGGGGGGCAGGGGTTAATTATATATTTAAAAAACAGTTCGCACATAATGTAAGAATGACATTATTTTTTGTGTTTTATAAAACATCTGCAGATAAGGTAACAATATTGTGAAATGCTTCTAGACATTTCATATGTTTATTCAGCTGGCTTTAGAGTTCCACACTGACACCAATGGTCTGTCCTTACAAAGATGACTGTGCGCTGTCTCACCCTGCTGACCCAAAGTAAAAACATAAGCATTCGCGTTCCAAAAAGTCTCTCTGCATCCAGTTAAATAAATGTCCATTACACGAAAGGGCATCACGGACACAAACTCATACACATGGATTTTTGAATGGTTTTTTTTTTCTACTTTTACGCAGATAAAGTAAAGCTGTTCGGTTTTCAGAATTATTGCGATGAATCTGAAGATGCTTATGGGGGGAAAAAAAACAGGGCATCCCCTGCTCTCCAGACATGACCTGGTCCGTGGCAAGTGCAGCCTCACTTGGCTGCAATCATTTATCCCAAAATTTGGGGTACAGCACCATCAGCTTTCAAGAAAAGCTATTCATCTGACCCAAAGTCCACTCTCAAAACCTCAGCAGAATGTTGGCTTTCGTCCAAACTGAAGATGACATCGATGTAATCTGGACTCTAATTTGTAATTCAATTGTGGGTGGAAACATAGTTTAGACAGGTTGCTTTCTGTGGTTTGGCGAACATGGTGGTGGGGAGGCTGGGTGTTTGCAAAGTGGAGCAAACAGATGTAAAGGAATCCAAACCAGACACGGATTTTTCTTTTTAGCCAAACCGGGAAATACACTCCAGACCGGCTTTTAAAACGTGCATCGGTTTGCATTAACCGAGTTACCCACAGAATGGTGGAGTGGTAATGAAATGAATCATTGTGCAGCACTCAGATAGGAAACCTTAACCGTCACACGTGCTGTGACCTCTGAAGAGGACAAGGACATGATCAAGGCAAACATAAATAACACCGGATGTCTACATGGGCCCCATAAAACTACGCACAAGGGAGTAGTAACAAAACCAAAGCTTATAGCAACAAAACAAAAAAAAACACACACACACATGAGCACAGCTGGGTGAGATGGATGAATCAGTCAAATGAGATAACATTTCAGTCAGAACAGCTGGAAGTGCTGTTAGACAATATGAAGCATGTCCAACATCTCTGAGCACACTAATCCACATGGATGCTCCACTCATCTGCGATTGTGTTTACAAGCGTCCTGGGAAAGGAGAGTCACTGCCGGTGCATTTCTGTATACTCTGGGATATTCCACGAACAGCTCGGAAGTATGGGAAGTGGCATTATGGGATGGAGTGAATCTGAGGGCTAACAGTGACAAATTCATATCTTCACTGTCTGATGAAAACCATATATGTCCACATTCGGGCAAAGGCGACACCTGTTCATCTAATATTTATGTTTGTACTAATTAACCTGTACATTTATGATGGCATTGCTAATTTTAACAACATAAAATAGCTGGATAGCTAGCTAATCATTGTTAATTGTGAATACAAAGCGAGATTAGTTTGTATCTTGTAGACACTAACATATTTGTCTTGCTGACAACAATCCACGTAAGTCAATTTAAAACATTAAGCCGTGCACTGATGCGCGTGTAAAGACAGGTTTCTATTTGTAGTGCTAAGGGAGCCCCAGTGTTGTTTTAGGTTTATTTTCTCAAGTTGTTTTTGAGAAGATGCATTTTTTTGTGCACTGTGAAATAATGGATTTTTGGAGATGCACGTTCGTTTTTCATTGGACAGCAGCAATACACCATGACCATGACACTGCAGGGACCTAGACCCCATTTTTAAAGCAGTGCCTCATACAGGATATGTTTAGATTTTACCTGAGGCAAACTTGGGTGAATTTTATTTTTTATAATAATAAACAACAGTATACCGTTACCTTTTCTGTATGTAAGATGGTCATAGCTGTCATACCATCATACTGTAACAATAACATTTATTAGTTAGTACACTTAACGCGAATCTTCGGTTCATGCTAGCTACCACACAAGACATTATTGATTAAATAATGTACTGTAACTTATAAAAATAAGATTTCAAGGAATTCAAAGTACACACTACACATTGTTAAGGGACAACAAATAGGTAATGTTGCGATGGCGGGTGTGCGCCGGGTGAACAGAGGCAGATCCAGGCAGGCGAACTTGGACGAACCAGGGTTTATTCCACAACACTCACACATAAACAACGTTAATGCCGCGTCTGCCGGAAGAGACGCAGACGCAGACCTATATACACGAGACAAGGCACAGGACTGGCGTGCGGCGGCGCCACACAGGTGGAAACAATGGGCAATCACAGGAGGTAATGAGGTGGGCGTGGCACACGAGAGGGGCTTGAACGGAGCGGACGTCGCAGGACGTAACAGGTAACATCTGTGACCATGATTCTCTAGAATGGATTGCAAAGTCAAATAGACATTGATGTGCATTTCAAGGGCAAGACACCAGAGGAAGGTCTCACAAGATCATGGGCACAGTCTGGACAAACACTGCGAAATGACAAACGACAAACAAACACTGCAAAATGAAAAAATGCCAAATTACTTTTCGGAAGAAGTTGACTTCAGTCAGAGTGGCTGATGACATGTCAGGGGAGATGCTGTGGAAGACCACTCGCTCCAGAATGAGATGCGTGTCAGGAGCATCACCCTTCCGAAGGTCTATTCGGACAACTTTACAAAAAAGCCCCGAAGATGTTACATCACAGGTCAAAGCCATAAGGCTCTCATGAGGCAAGAAGGGAGGGTAGGTCTACAGTCAGCACAGTCGAAGGAAACAAGAATGTCTCGTAGCGTTTCACTGCTGAATGACCTTGATCAAGAATTTCAGAGGGGAGTAGCAGTGTTAGGGAGAGCCCAGCAACACCAAAGCAGCCCTAATTTCTAACACGACATGGAGATACTGAGCACTGAGCTGTACATGTAAAATATTTAATGTTGTATATACAATATAACATTTTTTGCTATTAAATTAATCAAAAGAATGTTTTTCATTTTAGTATGCAATTATTTCTAAATATTATAATAAACTTCAACACTTCAGCCCACTCCCCCGCAACTCTGGCCAAGAAGCACTTAGAAGATGGATGGATGGATGGATGGATGGAAGATAAACTTCCCAATGAAAAGCAGTTTTTAAAAATTTTCTAAATTTTGAAAAGAAAACTAATTTTTGAAAATAAAGCTGATGGGCCAGCCTATGGGCAAGAATAAGGGAACAGAACGCATAGAAATCCCATAAAGGAAAGGGCCTGTTTCTTTGTCCTTGTTTCTTGTGGCTGTAAAACTTTGGCTACATTTAAGGGCAAACAGCTGTGGTTCGGTCCTAGAGCCACTCTCGTAGGCTAAAAGGGTCACATCGCCATCAAAACCATAAATATTACCATCGAAGGGAGATGGAGGTGTGTCTATTATTTCCTTGAGTGTTTTCACTCATTTCCTGACACAGTTTAACAGGCCATGAAACTCCCACAGTGATCTGAGCTTCCCTTAGATGTAGAAGGTCAAGCCAGTTCAAGCAAGAATGCTATGGATACCTGCAGATAACAGCTACAGCATGTATATTTGAAATTGCTACACTTTCAGCTTACACACGGTTAATATTGGCCGCGCTACACCCAGGTGTTTCGCCGAACAGCACCAGCATTTAAAAACTGTCACTTTCTCTCTCTCTCTGGCTCCCTGTCACATGATAAAGCTAACATGTCTCATTCACTTAATCAACAGGCACTTTTTTCACAACCGATGTTTTTCAGAAAGCAGGGTTAGACGGTCCCCGGGGCAACTAGGGGTTGAGGGCCTTACTCAAGAGCCCAACAATGAAGCCATTCTGTTGAGCATGGGATGTAAACCGGCACCCGTCCAATCACAGCCCCTGCATCCATACCCGCTAAACCGCACACTGACAAACACTCAAACACAATGTGCTGAAATAGCGCAGCTAGGCAATGTTACCCTGAAGATCTAAAGGTCCCCGGTTTGATCTCAGGTTTCAGGTACCAGTATGGAATATGATTCTTGCACTTCCTCCTGTCACTTTACTGGTAAATGTTTGTGTGGTTATTTATCTTCATTGCGTAATGGTCATAGTTTACTGTTCAATGTTTGTAGTCATGAAGTTAAACAAGTTTTTCACTACAAGTACAACTGGATATGAGACAAATAAGACTTTGATTTAATTTCTAAATGAGCATGCGGTGTAGATGACTTATATCCTCCTGAGACCCAAGGAAGAAAGTGTCCTTCGACTGTAGGTTATTTGTCTTTGGAGGAAATAAGACATCTTACAATTTAGATTTTTTCACATTTATTTTTATTTTTATTTTCACAGCATGTCATCTTTAGTGGAATAAATATGTTTCCTTACATCAGTGCAAAAACAAAATGTCCACTATACTGGACATAAATGAATGGGTGGCGTCTCAGGAGGTTATCTTACTAAAGCACCGCTTATAGTTGGTACCAGCAATTCACACACTCTGGGAGCACCACTGATTGAATTGTAATTTTTTAAAAATCACAGATCAATCTAAATCAGAAAACTAGTTATTTCAACAATGGAGGTACTAGTCAAATATTCATATCATAATGAATAACTATGCATCTAACATTAATCTAACCTGGTTTCTACTTAAATAATAATAATAAAAAGTTGTAATGACCAATTACTAAAAGGTCATACCATGCAGAAGCATTTTGGTTGCAACATCTTCTTCAATAAGCTATAAAGTTATTCAGTCACACATTTGTTGAATTTTGAAAAATCTGCTCCTCAGATGGCCAGTAAGTGTAAAGGAGAGTGAATCATGAAGAGACTCTTCGTTTTGCGCTGGGATTCAACTCTGAACTGCCCTGCTGCTGCTGTCAGCTGAGCTAGCTCACTATTCAATACGTTATGTGAAATATTAGTGCAAAAAGGCTATCAATGGATTCTATCCTGGATTTTGTGCTATGCACATACATGCAGTTTGAATTTCTCTCCCCACCAAGATCTTTCCTGCGTGCGACTGGCAGCATCACGGTGTCTCAGCGTCCACGGCTAACGCCAAACCGGTCGTACGGGAAGCCTTCAGCCTACGTGCGCCAAAATGCATGGCTGCGGTCACCGGCGCCCTCTCTTTCCTCGGGAGATTCGCATGGAGGCGCACGGCTTCGCTGTAAAGTCCCCCGGCCAGCCTGTGCTTGTGTGTGTGCATGTGTCTCATCGGTGAGCCCCACCAAAATCAGGCAACAGCAGTTTCAACCTCTTGCTCGGGACCTCGAATGAGCAATGAAGGGGTATTGTCACATTGGCAATATATAGGGGGCGAATAATCTTTTAATTAAATGGTAAGCGTGGGCATGGGAACCGGGGGGGCGGAGACATGTACCCCCCCCCCCAAATATTTAAATGAGCTTTATTTGTCCCCTCCAAAAAGATAAACCTTTACGTTTTAATTATTCATTCATGTACCCCACCAATATTAAACTCTCTCCTGCAGCCTTGTTTTTAAGAACTGGAGACCCTTTCAAACGCAAAAATCTGAAGTGTTACTTTGAAAAAGCTCCGCGAAACAGCGCCATCTATATCATGTGACTGTACAACAGATACAATCTGCCATGACAACAGGACTATGAAGAAAAAAAACACATGAATCTGAAAGGCAATTGCCCCAGGTTTCAGGAACATTTTCTGTTTAATATGGCTTTGGTATTACTAGCACAAACAGTAATATAGTCTAATTTCCACAGGTACGTACAAATGACTATACAAAGTCTCTTTATATATATAAGGGAATCACCGTGAGAGTGTCTAGTGATATTTCTGCTCACTTCCTTTGTTTCTGTTTGGTTTAAAAGTAGAAAGCACAGATGGAGACAATAGCATGCCCTTTTGAGAGAGGATATGAAATGTGTTTATTCTAAGAACAGGAAGACACCACCGGAATTAACTGTCCCTGTTCCATCTCTAGGCACCAGACTGAGGAGGGGGATTCGGCTGTGATGTCTGGGTCTCCTGCGGCAGCTCGGTTTGGAAAGGAGGGCGTGATACTGAACCAAACTTTTGGACAATGATGAAGGGGTGCAGGAGCTAAGCTAACCGCTAACTGGGACACGATTCCTGCAGGGCAGACAGCGAAAAATGTTGCACGGAGATATTAGAAAGGAGCATCTGAAAGTGAGGAAAACAAAAGATGGAAAAACACTGAAATAACACGCCGGTAAAAGTGCTGGTTTAGAAAGGTTAAACGCAGGCCAAACAGAGGAAGCCCAAATTGGACAAGAGGAACCACACTATCAAACAGGAACAGAATATACGTAGAATTATAAAGCACTAAAGGAAGTCTACACTGAATTACTCTCAAAACTGTTAAACTAGTTGATTTGAGTTCTCACACTTAATCAAAATGACGAATGTTCTTTAATTCTCCATGGATAGGCAATCACAGCCGAGCTGCCAAAAGAAGTCATTTTTAAAATAGATAGAATGATTTACTACAAATTCCCTTTTCAGAAGAAATTCACTTCTGGTGAATTTACATTGAAATTTGTTTTCTGCTGGTGATTACGCACTCTTAAAAAGCGGGACTTCACTTTAAATAGCTCTTGTTTAATATCAAGCTATCATTCTCTGTCATTCTGGATAATAATACTTTCAGATTTTTGCTACAAATGATCCCCAAAGAATAAAACTTTTACATTTACATCTTAAACAGCATCCCCCAAATGACTATATTTCTCAAAATGTAGATATTATTTCGACATTTTAGTTTGTTAAGTCTGACATATTTTATGGCATGCAATGAAAATCACCGCTGAAAACACGTGCATTTGATGTACCACACTGTACAGTGGCGGATCTCTCCTGGTGGTACATTAACTCCTGCTAACATTGATGTCTAATCAGACATGCGCCATTGGTTGTATTTGTGACGTAGAACAGTTCTTGGAAGTATATTTATTGCCATAATGAGAGCATAATGAGTTACAGAACACAATGTATTATAATATATTACTACATCTGTCAGCAGTGAGGGGCCGGCGCGCGCCCCCCCGCGGGAAGGGCAGGTTAAGAAAGCGGTGTGGGAGATGGGGGGGGGGGGGGG
>JABFEA020000002.1:13641000-13678250 GCA_019775915.2 Cyphomyrus plagiostoma | reverse complement strand
TTTATTATAATAAATTAAAACATCTGTCCGCCGTGTGGGGCTCCCCCCCCCCCCCCCAAAAAAAAAAAAAAAAAAACACAATGTTTATAAAATATAACGTTAGGTGTGTTACTCTTGGTGTGGCTAAAAATGCCAATGATAGATTTTTGCCAGGGAGGGATCACTGACGTGTTTTTGGAATGAAGTGCCACTTGGTCTGGAGTGACGAGCACACGCCTTTCAGGGTTCAAACATTTTCTTAAGAACATTCTGCCTAATTTGCACTCTGAGTTTTTTTTTTTACTTTAAACCTGAGATGTGGGCAAAGGCAGCGTGTTTATTTTCTTAAATGCAGCGTGTTTTCTTAAAAAATGATCTCCTTCTGTGAGGCTTCTTTATTTGTCTATATAACTGCTAAATGAATCATATAAGGCAGTATGATAGGATGTGAATTTCCTGGATTACCATTGTGACTAGAAAGCATCATTTGTAATGGTTTGGGCTCTTTTACACGCAACCAATGAAATTGTGGTTAATATGGCTTTATTCTGCAAATATGTTCATTGAAACCCAGTGATGATCCCAGAAAAAAGGTCCTGCAAATCCCCTTTAATACAATTTACTATACGCCAATACATTAAATATCCATACAGCCATTTGCTAGCCATTTGCTAATTATCATGGTTAGAATCGCAGAGAATACTGGTAATATGTCCTTGCAATCAACCAGTTAAACAAGCAAGCAAACTCGCAAATAAACTAACGTACTCATTTCTTTCAAATATACACATTCACCATATCATTTACACTGAAAACTGTAAGGCCATTTATTTGTTCATCTGTTATTGAAAGAGGCATGAAATTGTTATCCTCTTGCCAACTGCATCTCTATTTCCTTGGGAATTTTATTCTGACAGACCGCTGTCACGAAGCTATTGTAAATATGTACGAAGAACCACCAGAGTATTCAGTCTAACTTGATAATATAATTCAATGGTATATTTTAATATTGTCAAAGTATATTTACATGTATTTAAAAAAAATCAAACATATCAAACTGCAAACGCGACATTATAGTGATTTAAACATTGATGAAAGCTCATTGGCCCGCTGCTTAGAAATCCCGAGGGAACGCGGAGACTCGGCGTTATAAAGCAGGAGTGCACAGCTAAGGCGCAGTGGGAAGATCCGGAGCGGAGGCTGAGCACCCCCTGTCCGACAGACATCCAGCTGTGCGCGGAGTAACTTAAACAAATATAGGAATGTACAGATTTTACAATGCCCAGTGTCTGGAAAGCTCAGAGGAATACTAGACTGGAATAACTGTTTAGTGGTCCCCAAAGGACAAACGACAAAAGTACATTATAGAAACCAAGGTAAGTTATGCATTTTAACCCAAACGCTGCTCGGAGTATTTGCTTATGAATATTGCCAACGTTAATATCTTTAATGTGTTTATTCAGTGCATTATTCTAGAAAAAGGTAGTAAAACAGTACAGCCTCGGTAATGGTATTATTTTAAATGTTTAAAATAAAATAAATATTTAATATGAAGCAACATAGATTTGAATAGAATTCATCTTGTAATAGGGTCGAGGGTGACCGTAGGCAGCAAAATTACAATGCAAAGCGGACTTCATTGGTATGAAACTTTGCATGACTAAATACGTATTAGAATATAAGTGCAAAATTTGATTTCCTTGAAAGTTATTTCGCTGTAGTCATTTTGCGCTTGACGCATATTGCTAAATTTAATTTAGGTCCATGTAACATGTTTTAAGTCCTTTATGGACCTATCTAATTTATTCATATCTCATACTTCCTCTCCGGGCTAACGTGAACTCGGCAAGTCTGACTGCGCAACTCGGAGCCAGATTCTAATATGTGTGAGACTTGGGAATCTTAATATTAAATGGCACTTCATTAATAGTGATTGCAAACTTATTATTGCCTTGGATGATATTAGACTGTCGTAAAATAAATTATCCTCTTAAATCCCTCACACCGTCAAAGATCTTTGAACTTGATAACTTAAAACACGTATAGATCCAAATCTGATAAAGGGCTTCGAAATCAATCCTCTGCTGTGTATAATTGACATCAACAATGTGAAAAATAATGAAGGCAAACAATAATCAGTTCGCACACTGTAGAGAATATTGTAAAACTGCAGAGAACATTTGCGATACTGATTAACCGACATTTGCCAATGAAACTTAAAATTCCCGAAGAGAACGAACCGCAAACTGAGCGTTATATTAATAAAGCGCATTTTTAAAATTAGTTGCAGGCACATAATACAAAACAAAAGAATTATTCTGCAGCACAGAGGCCTGTTTTAGCACCGAATTAGAACCTACTTAATACCCAATAACTGTTTTTTTTCCAGATTTTTCGTCGTGTATATATTTAATCTTGGTTTGGCATGTTTTCTGCGCATTTCAAACCGTTTATAAGTAATTATAACACCAACCCAAAATTATTAAAGGTTTACACAATATTCCATGTAATTGCATTTGATGCATTCCATAAAGATATAATACATAAGCATTCGTTGTAACATAATATTACTTTTTATTATGAAATAGTGTAATAAATTGGGCGCTGTGAGCATTAGCTACTTGAAACTTCCATTAACATTGCAGCACTGTAGCTAAAATAACGTACGTTTATTTAGTCCGGTAAAAGTTTGTTAATATGTGTATCATTATTTTTAGAATATTATTATTATGCATCTTATGAGGAAAAAAGAAGAAGAAAACGTTTAAGAAATTTAAACTAACACTCATCTATGAGATATAGGCTACATCGGGCAGTTGTTACTGTGATAACTGGACACGTGGTATTAAGGTGTGCTTATTTGCAAGATTAATATTAAATGACACTGAAGATGAAGCGTGCCTTCCCAAATTCATATTTATGATCTACCAGCTTCTCTAAACATTAGCAAACCCCGAGAAAAACTAAATAATAAAATAATACTGAAAATATGGAAAGGTCTCGCAGTAAAAGTTACAGTAAATTAAGTCCAAGGCAGCCTAATCAAATTCAAGCCATTTCGGTTTTCACTGTTCTTCCAGAGCTCTTGCAAAATGTTTTGTAGCGTTAACTCTGTTGCACAAACCTCAAACGTTTGCTTAATGGACACTGCCATAGCCCACAGGAGAAATCCAATCAAGATTCTGACAGCATTCCAGTACTTCACTAAATAACTGCCGGCAGTTGAAGTGAAATCACTGCTGTCTAGCAGACAATGGCTTATCATTTGTTTCTTGCCTCATTTTTATTCGGTGCCATGTGTGTTCCAGTTTGCTTCTGCTGTCTCATTTTTGACAACTGATGCTCTGGAACTGAAGTTTCAGATAGAACAAATTTGAAGACACTTAGTCATATGGACTAAACACAACCTTGTTTGTCTCTAAGTGTGCTGTCATTGAATAAAAACAGTTAATTGTAATTTGTGACTCCCTGGGGATTTCACTAGGCTTTCGACCACTTTGCGTTTCCAGCTGTAGAAGTTCCAAGAGTTTATGAAGACACAGGGGGCTCCAAGGCACAGGGTTAGTTAGACTGCCTACCATATAGCGCCACTCACACGTCAGAGTGGCGACGGTTATGCTAATAAAAGACTAATGATTCTCATTGGCCGCTTTCTGCTGCCATATTCCTTTGCCAGTAAAGGATCTCCCAGTTATTACACAACATTCAAAGCTGAAACTCTAAGCAGCGTCCGAGAGCGATGCATATTGCACAGGGTTACGGCCTTAACTTGCAAAAGGACTGAACATAAAATCTTGAAGATGCTAGTGCATTGCAGGTTACATTGTATTTATTTTTCTTTTTTCCAATGTAACACGCAACTGGGAAAGCAGGGCCAGCCAGCCCCTGGAGCATTTGTGGTTAGTTCATCTACCAATCATGAGATTTGAACCAACGACCTACTGATCATGGGCCTAACCCACAGAGCCACGTGTGACTACACCTGACCTGATAGACAGACATATGCAAGTCGGAGAGAAACTGAACCATTAAAAAGCCTGATTCATAAAGCCAGACCTGCTGAGACCTGACTATGCTCTGCCTCAGTAGAATCACCGGTAATGACACTGGATTCTGTTGTTTGGTACTTTGCTTCGGTAGGTGAATTGTTCAAACACTTTTATATGGAGCACAGACCCAGATGTTTGCCCATATATGGTGTAATACAGTGGAGAAACAATGTGTTTCTCTTAGTTTAATCCTTAGATTAGTTTTTTCCTCTTTAATTGTATGGATTTCTGCCGAGACTTATCCAGGCATTGCCCTCGTCTTCAGCCACCCTGCACCTCTCTCTCACCCACAAACAAGTCCTTCCTATTTCACTGCTTCGGGTCGTACCTTCCCCTGACATCGCTAATCCAAACATATGCAAGCTGCTTGTTTTTCACACGGGGAAACATCTGCGTTCAATATCAGCCTTATCAAATGCGGCCACGGGCCACGTGCGATAAGAAGCCGCGTAGAGTCGAGCAGATAAGGCAGCTCGACTGTGGAGTTATGGAGTCAAAACTAATCTCAGTGTCAGCAGCTTGGATAGTGAAGAAAAAACTCTAAAGTTTTCATTCTAGAAAACATTATGCATGGAGGTGTGTATTACTCAAACGGGACAATAAAGACATCCTCTTCATTCTTAAAATGAATATCTTCAAGAGCACTACCATGTTGTGATAAATTATAGCTGCGTTTAGTTCAGTTAGACCCAGGATAGTGAGTTGTCCATTTAATCTCATTAGTAAAACATTCTTGTGTGACTACATCCAGAGTAGACCCAGAAGAGCCAGGCCTATGTGAACTGCCATAGAGTTGAACTTCCTTTGAAAGTGGTTTTTGTACGAGGGCTTCTCAGCAGTCGATAAGAGTCTTTCCTATCGATACTGGAACTGCTAAAACAATAGTAGACTCTCAAGAAAGATGGATTGTGTCCTGGGGCTACTGTCAAAGTGCCTAATGCTCGAATCAGTGATGTCATACCTGACCAGCCTTGCATGGTCTCTGTGTGGAACCGTCGTACTTCCCGGTGGTGTCTGAGACTCCCGCGTGTCTGCGTCTCCAGGGAGCCTGTGTTCTGCCAAGACAAGCTATCGCATTTAGTTGAGGTTGCGACCCCCTTCATCCACAAGCCTGTGTCTATTGCCAATGTCAGAGTACATCCAGAGCCCGGGGGGCCATTAATGGGTTTTTCTGACCTTGTCAGCCACAGGTGCATGAGACATTAGCTTGTTGATGGCTGCTTCCCTCTAGCATGGAGTCACAGTCTGAAATTCTCCCTGGAGAAAAGGGGAGAGGAAAGTGAAGATGGCTGGTGTCAACACCGCATGTAATGAGCGATGAACTCAACCACCCTTGAGGAGCAGAACTAGTTGTGGAAGTGGAGTGTGGGAGTGCTGTTTCTGAGAGTTGTCCAGAATCAGAGGTGATGGATAGAGCTTAATTGCACAAGATCTATTAGTAGATTGTGTTTTTCCCTCCGATTCGTGAAGACGTGTATGATGTCTTTAGATGCTGGTCTTTGGTCTTCTGTGATACGATCACAGTGGTTTCACAGACTTTCTTGGGGCTTAATGGATAGAAAAATAATCATGCATGCCATTCTAGCACACCGATTGTCTCTTGCGTTTAGTCATTTTGCCACCAGTCTAAACGCTGCCTGCAGATGTTTCATCGGGGTGAATTGTCCCATTGATACAGCCCATAGCTGCGGCATAGGATCGGCCAACGTGACCGGCGGTGCCCCCTACAGCCTGAAAAGACTCCTGGCAAACAATGTCTGTCTCATGACTGCCCTCATGGGAGCAGGACATGAAGAGGAGTACTGCTAGGGGCAGAGCAGCATTTGTTTGGCGCAGGGGGGTGGGGGGTGGGATGAAGGGACTCTTCACACTGAACTTCAAATACACCCGCAGGCAATTAGTGAGATACTGAGGGGCAGTGAGCGCGATATTACTGATCAGGGGGATCCAATGATGCATTCAGTACCAACTCCCTAAACAGCAGTAATGCAATTATATAGTGAGTCAGCATCTTATGCGGTTTTGAATCGTGGTTCTGTTCCTTATCATACTGTACTGTGCATGTACAATGTTTTTCATAATGTTTCCCTAAACAACATATTATAAAAACGACTATACTGTTTTTACATGGAACTTACATTATGTAGGTACAGGTCTGCAGTCTAGGCATGTTATTAGTATACGGCAGGTTGGGAATAGCTGAATATGCAAAGTAAATAGGCACTTTTTATATAGGAGCGTCGAACATATGCGGTTTTGGAGTAACGCGGTGGGTTGTGGAACCTACTGAGTAAGGTGTGGGAGTACTGTACTGCATTTGCATCATAACTGGCAGAAACACAGCCAGGCATATTGTGCGTGGTCAAGGTTTATATGTTATGTCTCAGTATGATTATGTAACATAAAATACTAATTCTAAGCTTCCTGGACAAAAACATTTCTCATGGGAATCGCATAACATTGATATTGGCGTAGCACAGAGGTTTGATCAAAGAAACTTCCCCATCCCATAATTTGATACTGCTTTAAGAATTCAATTAATGTTCAGTAGTATTGTTGTGAGTACAGGAGTTGGTTTCCTCTGATTCTGTACCTGTAAAAATCTTCCGCCCCCACAGGTCAGTCTGAAGCGGCTCCCCTGCACCCCGTCAGAGAATGAAAATCGCCGTGCTCCTCTGCCTCCTGGCAGCTGGTACGGGGGCCGCGCAGTTTGCCGATGGCATCACGGCGAGCACGTTAATGGAGGCTCCCATTGCCCCGAGCAACGCTTCCCAGTCTGAAGTTCCAGCGGCGAGGCCCGCCTCTCCCCGTGCCCCCTATCCACCAATGTGTGTCAAGCAAACTGAGATCAAGCACGCCTTCAAGTACGTCAACACAGTGGTCTCCTGTCTCATCTTCGTGGTGGGCATCATTGGGAACTCGACTCTGCTGCGCATTATCTACAAGAACAAGTGCATGCGGAACGGGCCCAATGTGCTCATTGCCAGCCTGGCCCTGGGGGACCTGCTGTATATTCTCATCGCCATTCCTGTCAATGTCTTTAAGGTAAAACCAGCTCCTTCTCAAAGGCCCTTTAGGGGCAGCAATTGTGTGTTGTTACATAGGTGCCAAATCCTGATCCTATATATGAAAAGCTCTCAACCACACGACCCCACCATGCCGTGTCAGCCTTGAATGCCAAAACCTGGATCATCCAGTGAAATGGTAAACACAATTATCCTGGTTTAGTAGGACTCAAACGGGTGGGACCTGGTTTCAACTTTCTGCCAGAGGTTCAATGTGTGCGGAGTTTGCATGTTCTCGCTGTGTTGTCATGGGGTTTCCTCCAGGTACTCCAGTTTGCCCCCCGCAGTCCAAAAATATGCTGAGATTAATTGGAGTTACCAAATTGTTTGAGTTTGTCCTGTGGTGGGTTGGTGCCCCATCCTGGGTTGTTCCCTGCCTTGTGCCCATAGGCTCTATGACCCTCAGCAAGTGGTTTTTAAAAATAGATGGATGGATGGATGGATGGATGGATAGAATTAAATACATGTGTTGAGTTTAGTCACTGAAGTGTTACTGGGAAGCACATCTGACCTCAGGGTGACAAGTCTGACTTTGGAAAGGAACTGAAGACAAAATGAGTAACTGCATTGAGTCCAGACTTGACAAAAAGAATTTAAATTGGGTAGTAGGTCCACATCCTGTCTTGATCTTCTTGCTTAAGTATCGACTTAGTAGAAAGGTAGTTTGTCTTTCAGAGATCAAAGACTGCATCCTCCCTTGGTTGTTTTTCCTAATCTCTGGTTGGGTGCTCCACCCTCATCCATGGGACAGGCGTGGTCAGGCAACCAAAGAAGGCTGAGAGTTAAGAGCCACAATAACACCACTAACCCCTTCATTCAGAATCATATTTTAATCACCAGCTTGCTGCCTTTAATGAATACGGACAGCAAGAAAAAGAAAAGCAGAAAATACAAAGGATATAAAACAACACTGATTTAGGCTTATCCCAGAAACCAAGGAATCAGATGTATTGTATCTATCTGCTCCATTAGACATTTGGAATTTGACAGAAATACTATAAAAAGCATGCATCCGTAAACCTTGAAGGCATTTGGCCTGCAATACGGGGTATTCCATTTGACCTCATTTCTTTTCAGTACACATGATATATTACATACTGACTGCATTTGCTTGTTAAAGCAGACAAACTCCTCATTAGCGCTTTAAAAAATGCAATAGCACCATTTTCTGAAACATGACAGTGAATCCCCATCTAGTTAGAAACAAATATGCATTGTACTGTTGAATAAGAAAAAAATATCGCATTTCATGCATACCAGCAGTATTTGTACACGTTACTATGTCAGATTAGAAAGTTTAAGTGCAAATGACTGATGCCCGTGGTCTGATCTCGCCCCTTCTGCCCCTAGCTGCTTGCTGAAGACTGGCCATTCGGGGTGCACATCTGCAAACTCATGCCATTTGTCCAGAAGGCGTCTGTAGGCATTACTGTGCTCAGCTTGTGTGCCCTCAGCATTGACCGGTGAGCGTGGTACAATGGCACCTGTGGGTGTTAACCCTCAGCATGTCCAGCTTATCTTATCATAGTGCAACAGATGTGTGCTTGAATTTCCGTCTTTACTCACTGAAAATCTCCCAGCCGGAAAGTCGAGCCGAGGGGCATGCTGACCAAGCCGCTGTCGCCCTGCCTGCCCACAGATACCACGCAGTGACGTCCTGGAGCCGGGTGAAAGGCATCGGCATCCCGCTATGGAAAGCCGTGGAGGTGACACTGATCTGGGTGGCGGCGGTTGTCTTAGCCGTTCCGGAGGTGCTGGCCTTTGACATGATGGAGATGCCGTACCGCGGGGCCAAGCTGCGTGTGTGCCTCCTCCATCCACAGCAGAGCACACCCTTCATGAAGGTACCGCCTCCGTACGCCCTTATCTAAGCACCTATATTCATTTAGCTTTATAGCACTTACCCAAAGCCCAAACAACTTCCTATTTTACCAGCAGCAATTAAGTTTCGACAAGGGACTCGTTAAGTTTTAAGGGACCCGTTTGTCAAAACACAGAGTACAAAGATGGCTGACATAGCTATACTATGTGTTATCTAGTCCTAATTTGCTTCATAAAAGAATACATGCTGCGTGAAGAAGGACATTAAAAAGAAACATAGCCACAAGCTTAGAAACAAAACCCCCTTGTTCTAGCTAACATTTCAACATCTCAAACTGGCAGAGACACGCGACGCTTTGACCAGCCCCAGAACATAGGGCTGATGCTGTTTTACTGATGTGTCACCAATTCAAGATGCCTGATGTAATTACACCCACAAGTCATAGCAACTGAACCACAAACCCCGAGTACCACTGAACTCGAGTCGCAGGCAGCGAGACGTGGCACGGTCTCCTTCTCTCCGCAGTTCTACCAGAATGTGAAGGACTGGTGGCTCTTCGGCTTCTACTTCTGCCTTCCCCTGGCCTGCACGGGAGTCTTCTACACCCTGATGTCTTGCGAAATGCTCAGCCGCAGGAAGGGAATGCGCATAGCCCTCAACGACCACATGAAGCAGGTACTGATCCTGTTGCCCGGAAAAGGGAAGACCAACTCAGTGTCACAATTTACAGTAGACAGCCCACTTGTGGAATTCACAGCGGACATAATGGTTTGAAAAGCACGATTTAAACATGTAGACGATGTTGTGAATGGGCGGGGTCTTCATGCAAGAGCTATTGAAAGAGTTTAGGCAGCATGTAGCTTGACTAGTTAGCGGGATCTGTGTCTGGGAGGTTGTGGGTTTGAAGCTTAAGGCTGGCTGAGTAATTAAGGGGCAAAGCTTTCCTCACTTGTATGTTATTTTGAACGAAAGCATATGCTGGATACTTGTAAATGTAAGGTCAGAGGCCTGGTGTTTTCACTAACAGTGAAGGACTGAAGCTACATTAGACATTGTTCCAAACAAGAACTCTGTGGTCAAATTTTTCAGTTTACTTTTGGTTACGTAGCTTAGCAGCATAGCTGTTCAAAATCCTTAAAAGGCTGTTGTCTTAATAAACCACAATCAATCTTTAAATCCTTCGCCAGCTAATCCCGGAGCAACTGGCCTCCATTATGTTTAATTTAGCTCCATTAGAGGGGACCATCTTAAATTGTAATTTTAGCCATGGCTTAAAAAATCCTTCTTAAAACCTTGCCAGAGCCTTGTTCCTTGTGGGCACTTCGACCTAAATTATTCAAGTGACAACTGAGAAAAACAAACTACATGTGTAGAGACAGCAGCTACAAATATGGGAATCACACACAAAATAAATATTACACAAATTAAAAACAAAAATCTCAGTCTGAGCCAAAGGAAAAAATGCTGGCTTTGACCGCAAGCTGGATTCCTTGCTGTGTTCTTTGACGAGGTGCCAGTTCAGCATCTGTGGTCACTGGCATGCAAAGAAGTAAACACGCTTCCTCTCTCTATACATCATCGTTGAAGTGCATCCGATTTTATGAAGTTGGTATTTAGTGAAAGCTGAGAATTGATCCCCGGCTAGCCGATTTAGCCTCTCATAGTTAGGCTGGAAAGTAGCGGAGACAGATCAGAAGAAGCCAGATTACACCAAACAGCCCATTGAGATGAACCCTGATATTGACCTCACTTTCTTTTTCTCTAGCGTCGAGAGGTAGCCAAAACCGTATTCTGCCTTGTGGTGATCTTCGCCCTGTGCTGGCTCCCTCTCCACCTCAGCCGAATCCTAAAGAAGACAGTCTATAACCAGAACGACCCAAACCGATGCGAACTCCTAAGGTAAGAGCACCTCTTCTTATGTCCCATCAAGGACCATTCTACGTCATACCCTCAATAATTTGTGCAAAGTCTGCTTCAAGAAATGATGCCCTGTAGAATCAGGAAATTCTTCTACAAGGGGATCTCGTGCAACTCAAACTGCATTGCTGACATGTCAGTGACCTTCTGGTCTCCACTTCTGTCTGTATTTATCTTCTTTCCAACCAGTTTCCTGCTGGTGATGGATTATATCGGTATCAACATGGCTTCCCTCAATTCTTGTATCAATCCTGTGGCACTGTACTTCGTGAGCCAGAAGTTCAAAAATTGCTTCCAGGTAAGGCTGAGAGAGAAAATTTCTTAGTGGTACTGAAAGACAAACTGGAACAGAGAAAAATATCTATTTGAGGCCTTGGCATCTTCTGAAATGACTTTGCCTTCCACCCAGTCTTGCCTGTGCTGCTGGTGCCAGAGACCATCAAGAAACATCTCCTCCACAGACGAAAGGATTATGGGCGTGCGCTGGAAGGGATACTGCCATGAGCAAGGCCTGGATCGCACCAGTTCTCGGTCCAGTCAGAAATACAGCTCCTCCTAAGAACAAGGCACCTGGGCTGACCGGGAGAGAAAGTGGGAAAATCAAACAGGTCAAACAGCAAAAAGAAGACAGTAAAATCTATACCAGCCCAGTCCTAACACTGGTAGACATGAGGGCTTCTGCAGTGTCATAGCCAAACTGAAGGGGACAGGGGGACAAATGTGAATAACTGGGACCACCAATCCAAGCGGCAAATAAATGCATCTACAGTTTGCATCTCTCTACCCTGAGACATTGTTTCCTTGCGACACCTTAAAGAGGATTCACATACACATACGGAAAACCGAACACAGGCCTAGTGTGTGTGACCAATGTCTCCAACAAAGACACTTAGACCATGACTGTGTTTAAGCAGAAGATGATTGCAAAAGAGCACACTGGCTGGGCCTGTGCGAGTCTGCGGGCAGCAGGCCCATGATGAATCTGGAACACTGTGATATCACCTCCATTGGGGCAATATAAGCTTTAGCCATTTTTATGAATGGACAACTTTATTTGAATTTCAGTATTACAGAGTTCCTTATGTACATACTGTATTGATGTATACTTCTAAACAAATGTTCATTGGAAAATAACACCAAAGACAAGAAGACATAGTTCAGGAGAAGATCTTCTACCAGCTACCCGCCACTATATATATATTATTTTGTTTCGGAATTTGAATTAGTTGACTTTAAGCGTAATGCTGTGGGTATGCAGATCAAAGCTGATGCCTTTCCCAACGAAAATGACCTTTCATGATAAGAATGTTTCGTTTCTGTATTATGTTGGCTGACATTCTGAACAGTATGGATTTTATTTATTTACAAATATCAGGCAACTGCAGCCCCAACATCTGGAACTGAAGCAGTAATGTATTAAGCACCAATGACTGTGGCTGAGAGTCTGTTCTTTTTCTAGAATTTTCATGGCGGACTGAGGGACACGCAAACCTCTCAAGCACCATGAGTAATTGTTTATTAATAGCATTCTCAAAATAAAATAGATCCAAAAATGTATTTGAATCTTTATGCCAGTATATTCCACTTAATCTGAACGAAATCCTGAACTCCTAATGTTTTCATTTAGGTTTGTTCAATGAATACCTACTGTACATATGTACATATTAAATATGACTTTTCCCGATCAAGTATTTCATCTATTGCAATGGTACATTTTTTTTTCAAATTGAATTTCTATGGAGACATTAAATATAAAATGATGTGATTTGCTGGAAAAAAAATATATAAACATTTATAAAGATATACCTATATGTCTGTACATACGTTTGTACTTTCATGTGAGATATCACTGCCAGCCATATGATACAGTTTTGTCTAAATGCCCTTCCAGATTTTATGTAATGTAAAACTATGTTCACAAGCTTAGCATTTCATTGTTGTGTGAAGGGTTAACACCGTGTGCCTGTTCTAAAAACAAGTTTTGAATATAAGCAAAGCTTTTTGTACTGTACCTAGTTGTCGGCCAATAGAGCAAATAAATGCTATTTTATCATTTTGTGTCTCAGACTTACTCTTGCGGCTGTGTGGAAATAATCAATGTTCCAAACATGTTAAAGAAAGTCAGCGAAGCACTTTCACAGAGACGCACCATCCAGATTCACCAAGCGATGGGAACCCGATTGAATCAAGCTAACTCAAATATGAGGTTTTCACGCCTCCACTGTTCTGGGAAAGCCTTGCAGCTGACAAGGCGAAGGCTAGCAGGCTATATGTAATCTACAATTAGCTGACCTGTACCAAGAGTGTGCTGTAACCTTGCTATCGTGTTGGGGTCGGCACTGACCCAAGTTTTAAATGCATAAAAGCACCACGTATATTTGTGCACTGCATCAAGGCTTTTTGACTTTGTCAGAAATCTCTATTTAAATAAAATGAATGAAAACTATTTTTTTTTCACTAGGCAAGGCATTTTATTATTGAAAACGAGAGGCATGCTGTCAAAAGAAAGGTCCAGAAAGTCACACCGAAAATATTGAATCCAATCTTTTAATAGATGAAGAAGCCTGGCAAGGTAACCAAGAGGTAAGAAACAAATTGGATAATAAATAATTGTTCTGAGGGTATTTTATGGCTGGTTTAAGACAAAGGTCGGCACCAACCAGTTTAACATAAGAGATAGGAACAGAAAGCTAACACAGGACTAAGGTTGTATTCAGCACGAACAAATATTTAAGTATCCCAAATGCAGTGCGCCGATGACTAATGCACGTTCTCCAAAAAAACAAACCATAGTGGTGGCAGAACCGGAACCGCCAAGTCAACTATCAAATGATGAATGAATAATTACAATGAACATATACAAAGATTAAGTCAATGCAATGTATATCATTTTTCATAATAAATGACAAAAAATGGATACAGGCTGCAAGTAGCCTGCAGCTGTGACCATGGAGCCCTGTGTCAACCTACAGAGGGCCTATTGATCAGAATAAAGAATTTCATGGTCCTTCTTTTGCCCTCAAATGAGCCTCTCAAACAAGGCACCATTTGAACTCCACCCCACCCCCTCCTCCCCCATGACCAATTTAATTAAGTCTCATGCATGGCCCCAAAAATACTGTTAAGGGGAAAAGCTAATCGAATGGGCTGAGGAATGGACAATGCAGAGTTCCATTGTGCTGCGCGGCAAATTCGCTCGACGTCAACAACATGGCTGCACCAAAGGTAGAGGTTTCATTTCCAGCTTTCCTGCTCTGCTCTGCCACTTCTCTTCTCCGCTTCTCCCCCCACAGGCTGGTCAGAGTTTGAAGTTAGGCAACTTGGTATAGTAGAGATATGGTGTCAAAGATGCAGAACCTCTACATTTTGGATGTCTTCTAAAACTCACTCTGCCAACTTACCTCAAAAAATATCAAATGATTTGCAGTGAGGTATTATGGGCGCATCTGTGCACAAGGTAAACATCTCAAAAAGCAGTAAAACAGTCCTTCAAATTTATTCTTGCCTCACAAAAGTATCAACATATACAATGTGTATGTTGTTGCAGATACCTGGTTGGACTCCAAATATGCTCCATTACGTTTTTAGTTCAACATCACAGATCCTTAATCTACAAGTGAAGGATCTGAGAACCCAAAAGAAAAAAAAAAAACATACCAAAAATATGTAAGGCTACCTAAACACAAAAAATGCCATGTTTCCGAGAATTCCATGAGGGCTGTGTGACATCAAGCAATCTGACAATTTCAGGTGTGAACAAATTAAAATCCTGTCTTTTTTGACCAAATGTACTATTGCCATCAAACCTCCACACATTTCTGGTCATTTCTTGTCATAATATATTTCAGTCCTCAAATTCAGACTATATCCCAATTACACTCAAACAATTGTTTCCTTTAAAAGATTTGTGTGTGTGTGTGTGTATTAATTGCTTTCTATGCCCTTTCCCCCCCCCCAAGACTGACCTGTGATTTATTTCTGGAAAAACTACCTTCTAAGCAAGCATAAAAGCAACAGCAATGGTAGTTAATAATTCAGTCACTTACTAAATTGCTACTGGGATAATGAAATAACTGACTGTAATTGCATGAGGGCATGATGACCGTATGAAAGGGGTGGGTGTGTGTGTGGATGTGCGAGCTTGATTACCCTGTGAAGGACTGGAATTCAGCAGAGTTAAGTGACCTGCAAGCCAGGATAGCTTTACAGTCTTCTACGTCTACGGCAGACCAAATGACTAAATCAGTCAAACAACACAATTTCAGCCCAGCTGAAAAAAAACCAGGAAACACAAAGGTTCTTCCAGAAGTAGGATTGAGAAATGCTTGGAAGAAAGACGTCACGGCAAGTTTCAATATGAAAAAAAAAATCTATATTTTGAAAGAACAAATAAGGCAACACAATACAGGCACGCAACATTCCTATGATGAAAGGACTTCCCCACCAGACAGAATGTGCCACCATACTTCCAACCCGGTGAACAGGAGGGTAAGAGGCAGGAGGCTTCAGGGCAGATGTTTCTGGGTGGAGCAGTGAATTAACCACTAACCCAAACTGAACTCAAAGCTCAGCCTCTGATAAACATGAAGCCAGAAGAGCAAAACAACGGTGATGATCTGCTTTAAATAGGGTGAGTCATTAGTTTTCTTCCAATTACAAGCTTCACCCTGATATCCTGCAAATGTTCCTCAACCTGACCCTGGACTACATGGCTACTATCGTGTCACGTTGAGGGTTTGAAGCATAGTTTACATTTCCCACCATCACACGCAGAAGTCAGACCTGACTCAATCCAAAAAGCCACAACTCTGACCTTTAACAAGGTTAAACAAGAGGCCGTTTATTATTATTATTACCAGATTTTGGGGCATTTTAGTTCAAATAAAGCCAGTAACAGTCCAAATCCTGGAACGAGACAAATAAATAATTTTGGTTTCACTCCGTCTTGCATCTTCACAGCCAGAGTTGATCCTGGCCCCCCTCAGTCCATGGATTCTGCCTGGGCCTTGAAATCCTTCACTTGGGCCTGGAAATCCACCATAAAACCACATTTCAAGTTACTTACTCATGCAGTGGTAGTGACTCAGGTCGTTAGGCGAGGACCTGGAACCCAGAGCACTTCGGATCGTGAGCTTCCCGTGTGGTTACGTGTTTAGATATTAACATGCCCCGAGACCTGGAAACATGTGGTGATGTCGCCTGCCGGACACATAAAGCAGCTTGGTGACAGTAAGCTGGCAGACAGCAGACCCTCTGTGGGAGCTACATCATCCACAGCTGCTTCCAATCCGCCTGTATCTGGGAACTGTCTGCAACAATCCATCTTCCTGTTAAAATGGGGCAGTGGGGCGGAGCAAGCCGTCACTGCTTCATGGAAACATCTACGTTTAGTTTTCCTGGCAAACGTACCAGGTTCACCACCCGCTCATCTGTTCTAGTCATAGTCATTTGTACCATCCATAAAGAATTTCCACCCATGTGACACTCATTCTAGATCTCATCACTGCCGATGCACGGCTGTGGCCCGCCCCCTTTTGACACTTCCGTGTCCCCGTACCGGTAGCAGTCCCGAACCGTGACACTTCATTTCGTTAAACGAGATGATGAATGACGGCAGAGAGGCGATTCGAGGCGGCAGTCCCACGTCGCGCTTCGGCAGCTAAGCCTTCGGGGTCAGTGGCCGTTTGATCCTCTCGAGAGATGAGAAGACGAAGGGCCGCCGCCATTAATCTTGGTTTCTCTGAACCCTGGCCCGAGTCCGTCTTATCGCCCATTGCTGACAGCGCAGATGGAGGGGCAGATTAAACGGGGAACGGGGAACATCCTGGGGTCTGTCTGGGGCCTCACAGTGTCAGGGGGTGAGTGAGGAAGGATGATGACGGGCGTGCGGGGCGGGCATAAAAAAAGGAAACGTAGGGGGGGGACGGAGACTGGGGAGGGGAACCAAAAAATGACCAAAGATAAAAGGGGGGGGGCAGCTCACCTGGAATGTGTTGAGAACATGCTGGCAGACGTCTGTGAGGTCATTGAGGCCCTTTCTGAAGGGTTCCACTGCTGGAACTCCCCCTGAGGAGGAGGAGAAAAGCACAGATTCACCCAAAGCCTGAGCATACAAATTGCATAGATACTGCTGCTGCTCCATTAAATGCCTCAATTTTGTCGGATCTTCTATAATAAATCATAACCGATATTAAATAAAACAATCCAAGCATTCATGCTAAGTGGCAGCATGGAACAACGTTCCTTGTATAAGCCTCGCGTGACCCGTCGGGGGCCACGTTCGTGGTGCGCCGTGATCCTCCAGCACCGCGGCCAGCTGATCTGCCGGAATGTCCTCCAGGCGCTATAAGAAGCACGAGTTGTTTGACGTATTCGTGCCATTTTTAGGAAGACTCACGGCTACTTCAGTTTATAGTATAGTCAGAAGCTTTTAAGACCAGAAAATTTTGCCAGACGTAGTGACAAATAAAGAAAAATACTTTTCATTAACACAGGAAGGTATTTATAATTACGCAAGTGATAAAACTGGAGATTTACTGATGTTACACTAAGCCAACATTTCTTCACACCTCCAAGCAAAAATGACATTTTGAAAAACTATCAGCTCCTTTCTCACGGCATCCCATCCCTCCAGAAGGACTAACAGATTTTCCTGAGCTAACGAATTGATGCATCTTCTAAAGGATTCCTCCTATGTACATCACTCTCCCATTTCTTTGGATGCTATTTACATTTAATTCAATTCATGTTTATATAGCACTTTTCGCAAGAGTTGCTGTAAGGCGCTTTATAAGGCGTAATATATTCCGACATCATTTATACACAATAATATAGAAAAAGGGAAAAGGGAACATAAATAAAGAAATGAAACCCAGCTTTTTCTATCTATTTATATAGCACCTACAAAACTATCCTGTAAATAGGGTGAAAGGTATTAATACTTTATTTAGATTAAGCATTACTTATGGTCTGCACTAGAAGGTTCTTTGTGTGCGTCTGGTGACCATGAAATGTGCATTACATGACAGGTCAGGAGATCTGGGGCACATGGGCATGCAGGGAGAGTCACTCACACGGTCAGCAGGAAGCCCGCATGGGATAACAAGGGTCACAGAGACACGGTCCTTATGGAAAAGAGCGTTTCACTACGACCGCTTACGGGAAACGGGCAGGGCCCTCAGCTGGGAAAACAGCATCCGGCTACAATTCTGCAAGGTTGCCGAGCGATTCGGATGAAGCCGTCAGCCTCTGGATAAGGAGTAGGTCTAAGCCCATGATGGAGAAGCTTTGCCGAGCCCGACGTAAGTGAGACGCCAGCTAACTGAGCTTCGCGTTCTGCTGCCGGTTCGAACACGGTACTCTAAGTACCCGCCCCCTGAGTGCCTAGAGAATGACTGAAGGCCAGCAGATTTCTCCATCATGGGCTTAGACCTTCAGCCATATCGCATTGGAACATCTACCAAGCTTGAGAAAATAAATAAAATCCCCACAGCTAGTTATACTTGTATTCCAAACACTTTTAAAACACTATTATTGATCTGGAGAAATTACTGAATATTTCCAGCCCAAGAATCTTACTGCAAGGAGCCAGAGCAGGAAAACCAGGGCCTTTGGGATCGGGAGTGACTCTCAGTCACTGAGCAGCAGAGTGCAGGACTGAAGGCGAGAGTAGCCACCTCCAGGGGGTGGTGTGGTGCAGTTGGGCCAGGGCACGACGTAGAACAGAAGCATCCTCCCCTGCCCCAGAATAAAGCATTGACAGATTCACTCCAAAGCCCCTCCCATGCTTTTCAGTGATGAATCTTTCAGGGAGGGAGGGTTTCAACAGTAGGCTTCAATCAGCTTGTTTGTTTTGGGTACCAAAGATTCAGACTGCTTCATCCGTCACCCTTTCCAGGCGCCAGAGTGATTAGTGGGGGGGGCAGACCCAGACCTGTTGTATAGTACTCTTGATTTTGTGCGCCCCCCCCCCCCACTAATCTAATTACTCTGATAAGCCCGCTTGCTTCCGCCATCACGTAAAGTTGGCCCCGACAGAGAAACACCATCATGAGATCAGCCCTTTTTTACGTCTCGTCCCTTGACGCCCGGCTCCGCCAGTGGACACTGCCGGCGTGGCCAAATCCTCAAAGCCCTTCTGTGCAGATCGGCCCGGAGCGTCACGCCACTTTTATTCTGTTACGCCAATTTAATTAAGGACCACGAGGACCTTTTCTCCGTGGTTGTCTGGCGCCGCGCCCCAAAATATACATTAAAACCACAATTTGTTAAAAATAATTTTCTTGGAAAAAGAGCTGCCGCTGGGTAACCCGAGGTGACAGAACGAAGAGGGGGAAAAAAAAAAAATCTTTACTAAAAGAGCGTGACAATGGACAACAGTGCATTCAGACAGGCGATGCCTTAAATGAATTTGTCATAGTGCTCTCCTCCTCAAGGCTATCTGAAACCCCCTCTGTCAGCATGCAGCAGCTGCCAGACCATAATACACCCCACGGGGCATTTGGCCGCGCGCAGGAAGCGAAGCGCTCAAATCGAAACCCACCACGAGTGACCCTGCAGGGCAAAATGGCCCCTACAAACAGGTCGACACACGCCTTTCTGATGCGGACAGGCAGCCAGGGCTGCTAAAGGATTCCTAGGTTTTGGTTCCTAAAAACAGCCGCGGGGGGGGGGGGGGCATGAGAACCGAGCCCGACGTTGCCACCTTCTCACCTCGCGTCTGGATGCGGAAGTTGATCTTGCTCTCTGACGGATGCGTGATGCTGTACCCACAGAACTCTATGTCGGGGCTGAGCAGACAGAGCAGGTTAAAATGGGTCCCCCCATGTTCGGAATCATCATCATTTTTAGAGCAACAATCTTCATGTGATCAGAGGAAAGTCACCCAGTCTCACCACCCATACGGCAGAGTAAAATGGCTGCCGGTCGGTGGGTGTGGCTGCAGTGAGCACTCACTTCTTCATGACCAAATATCTCAAGGAGTTCCCTAGAGTGTGGTCCTCCTCGTGCAACACGAAGGTGATGCAGCCCTCGTCGCTCCCCTCCGCCTGCACCTGTGGGGAGAACACGGGGGGGCATTCAGCCAGGGGTGGGGGAACACACTCTTACATTTACTTATGGTGCTTCTCCACAGGCATGCAGGAACCAAGTCGTACGTGACCCATATAGAGAAAAGACTTACCACACAGGTCCAGCTCATTTAGCTATTACACTACAGAAGGATCAGCTGGGTAAAGGTATTACCGGCTTGGGAGAGTGACAGTGGCGCTTATTTGCTGCACGCCGTGATTTCTGCTAGGCCGTCTGTGACAATCGCTGCTTAATGTTATTATCAAACACTAGCGGAATTACAATTTGCGCAAATTTGCCTTATGAATCCATTCCATTCAGCTGATATACAGTGCTTTTTTAAGTAAGAGGACGGACATTTTTAAGTTCAAAGTTATCGGGAATTGCAATGTGTAATACTACTAATAATGAATAATATACAGAATATGCTCATGTCTTCCTTCAGCTGATCACGCAGATCACCGGTATGTCCTTGCATTTCGACCAATCAAATGGTGGCGATGCCACCAGCCCCATGCTAGTAAGCAGGCCCAAGTCAGCGCAGGTACGGCACGCATGATTTACAGTGGAAAACGGTCCGTTCGCGATACGGCGAGGTTCTCGGTGGCGGCGGCAGAGTGAGATCATGTAGCAGATATTTGTCTCCAAAGCGACACAGAGTTGAGAAAGCAGGGTTATGCTGAAGGCTGAGGGCCTTGGCCAAGGATCAGCTAACCGCTTTGAGCTTTGACACCATCCACCATTCATCTCCCATAACCGCTTTTCCAGGAACGGCGAGCAGAGACACCTCAGACAGATGCTGGTCCATGACAGGGTGGATTTACCCAAGACATCAACACACCAACTAAGATGTTTCCAGCCTGCTGGAGGAACAAGGCCTCAGTGCCACCCGCTGAGCTTGCTTTGAAACCATGAACCGGGAAACAACTGGATAATCACTGGTTCAAAGAGAACCACAGTAGAAACTGGGGAGTACAGCTATCTATCCTATCAACTACGTTACTTAAGTGGAGTCTGGCCATGCGGCTCCCACAGGCAAAAACAAAGGGAGCGAAAGGAAGGTCCCCGGAAAAGGATGTCAGCTGGGGTGGAGGCCCCTCTACTCTGACGCAGGAACAATCAGTGGTTCTGACGTCAGCCGACGATAAAAAGCTGCGGGGTGTGGGGAGGTGTCTCCGGGGGCCACGACCGGATCGCAGACCCCAAAGCCCGGCTCAGCCAGGTTGCAGATGCCTGGCAGGATGGACCGATTCGTATGACTGCATGGGAGGCAGGAAGGGAGGGACAGGGGAAGGAAGAGATCATAGCATTCATCATAGGGTGAGGAGTGTGAGGGCACAGAGAAAGTTGGTGGGAAAATGCTGGCCGGGTGGGGAAGGAACAGTGGTTTGAACTGTAAGTACACGGACAGGAAGCCTGAATTAAAGTATCAAGGTGTCAGTCAAACATGCTTTCAATGGAAATAATTATGATCTTTAAAATCTGATTGTGTCTGTTGAAAAGGAAATGCAGAGGAAAACCATCAAGCTGGCAAAGGTCCTTTTAGGCTGTTGCAAAGGCAGCGCTAATTATCTGTCTCCAGGGAACTTCCTCAATAACCAAAGGAGACACTAAATGTATTCGCCTGTATTTAATTTAAAGTTACGCCACTAAGCTCTTGATTTATTTCCTTTAATTACATTAGAGGAAAAACAAATCTACTATTTTCTTACTGCATTCACCTTATTTCAAGGGTATGTTCAATATTGTTCTTGGGCAAAGAAAAAAAAGGGAGGGGGGATTAAATAACTGATAGAGCAAAATAAATTCTGTAATGCTGTAAAAGAACTTTAATGAACAATAGTCCAAGCATCAAGCAATGTTAATGCATTACAGCTTGGCAATCATGAATTTTCATTTTTTCATGGTTTCCTGTAGAAAATCTGACGCAAATCTAAATTACACAGAACAATAAACAAAATCCTACACAGAATAAATGTTGCAAATTTTACTTTCGAGACAATCCTTCAGTCAGACTGAAAAAGGGGTTGTGCTTCATTGACACTGAATACATGCTCCGCTGGAAGCTTCAGAGAACTCCAGGAGTAATACACATAAAAAGTGTGATGAGTATTATATCTATTATCTTGAATACTTTCAAAATAAAGTCAATTTAAAGGGAAACACGTATGGCGTGACGTCTTTGAACATATGAATCGTACGTCAATTAGCATAACGTTGAATTTACAGCATATTTTTCAACAGCGTGATAAGGTACAGGTTCTTTTCTACCTCCGAACATGCACGTATAATGAGATGCTCGACTCTTCACAGCCCCCAAGCGAAAGCTTGCGTGTACTACCACATATTGCTCTCGAAGGATCCGAACGCTTTCGTGAAACATAAATCGCACAGCACCTTAAATTTGAGCTACGTCGCAATGTGCTATATATATTCACTGTAAACTTTCTAAGTTTAACAGACATTTAAAGTGGAAGTAATATTTTACAGTGAATGATAATACTACCCGGGCATCAATTAATGACGAAATATCTGTAATTCGCGATTTAATTATTTCTAGGTTCGTGCATCTTTACTGTTAATTCGGTAATATGTCGAAGGAAATTAAAACTTCGTGTGAAATTAAATTAACATGAAAGCGCTACCATCAGGTAGGTAGTTAATCGTGCAGAGAAGACACGTGGATATCCTCCAGAATAGTGTCAATCTCACTGGGTTAAACTGCGTATTTCCCGAATGAACTGGCGCTGGCCTTACTTTTCATCTTTTGTCAAATGCACATTAAAGTCTTTAAAGTTAAACTTACCATTTCCAACACCGGTTTACTCCCCTCTTCTACACCAGCCATTACTAGCGTGTATGCTTTTCAGTCGCAAGATTATGACGTATAGCGCAATCTTGGTTCTGTCTCATGATTAGATTGTCATAAGTTTCTCGGGGCGGCTACAGAACAGCAAAGAGACCTTTGAGACTGTACTATCCATCACACAAAGACGACGCATAGTCAGTAAATTATCTTACACACATCTAATAGTGCGCCTTTCAAAGACTGCACATAAACGAATGCAACATGACACCAATCCGTAGCAACTGTGTCCCTATAGTCATTTTTAGGTTTCTGGATGGAAAAGAGAACTATCAGAAATAACCCAACCTAATATCGAAACAGTCCTAAGTATAAATGAGATCATGAATATATAAACGGACATATAATTAAAATGGAATTTGTAAAAGCACAAGATTGTTGCATACGCTCTCAATGTTACAGTGTCAATACAATGAGGTTTATATTGGAAACCATCGCGCCAATATTATGTTGAATCAAAAATGACCAGTGCCCTAGACTTAATGTAACTTTTGCAAGGACATTGTGTGGGATGAAATTCAGGGCTTTACCTTTTAGCATGTTGCACATTTCTAATTCAGCTTTACTTGCGTAGTATCACTTCCGCATAACATTTCGATCAGTATCATGTGAGCGTCATTGCTTCTCTCCACAGCACTCCTTGTATTACAGTTCATCTTATCACTGTTACACATTGCACAAATTACATGCTAATTACACATCAAAAGGGTGGTGATTATAAAGTTTAAAAATGGGATTTAGTAGAATTTAGAAATTGACTAATTCTTATTTGTCTATATGCGCCTCTTCTCATAACATTTACTATATTCTTCCCAGTATTGTAATGACCATGTCACGTAATTTCTGTTCCATATTAATATGGTTTACCCGTGAAATATAGTTTAATTAATGTGAATAAATATCAATGAAAAGTAAACTCTGTAGTGAATACCATGTACACAAACACACACACGTGGCACATACAAATGCGTCATGTTTTGGTAGCACTCTTCTCGCGGTTGCTTGTTCTTCCGGGTTTCTGGGCGGAGCGTGGTCTCATGGCCGGGGACGTAGAACGTCAGTCTTCCGCATGCCTTGTACATACCGAACTACACATCCCTGGGTCCCAGGCGAGAGGAAGCGTTCTGTACGACGCACAGCGGATTAAGTAGGAAAACAGAAGTACCTAAGGAGCGTGATCGAAGTCGCCTATAAATGATCGGCAAACGCAGATTCCGGGATCCGAAGTAAACAGCCAGTAGGTATGCGACTCTCGGTACATCTGCATCGCCCCTATTTGTGCCTCCTCGTTGCCGACGGCGATCATGGGATGACATGCTTAATAATAAACCAGCTCACTGGCTAGCTGTCGATCCACAAAGTGAGAGTAGTGACATTTTTCACTTGGCTGCTCGTACGCTGCGGGAATCCTTGTGGCTAGTCGCAGCAAAACATCGCTTCCAGGTTGATAAATAATTCATTTGAAACTGATGAATGATTCTCCTCGCCTTTTGATATTCGCTGACTAATAATCATGTGGACACCATAGCTGAGCAAGCTAGCTGCAGGGTGTTTTGGGCAGTAATGTTATTGCTTAATGTTAGCTGAGTATTTGAGCGTCGAAACACTGACAGTTGCCACGTATTACGCTTCGCGTTACGCCTTCCTAAAATAAGTAGCGTACACTGTCTGTTTGGCTAATGTTTTATTCGATGGATACATAACTCAGCGAATCGCAATAACTAGTTAGGTATGAGTCACTGAGTCACAGTCAGCTGTAGACCGCGGAAGTGCGGATCACGCGCGAAAAGAAATCCTTACTTCCCATAAAGACCCAGGAGTTAAGGCCCAGTTCCCTCTTTGTTGAAGAGTGTTTATTATTAAATCTCTTATTTTTATGCCAGTTGAGCTCCTGTCAGGACTGTGGCCGGAGTGTTCGCCCCCACTCCCCCACCACCCCCCAGCACTCCAGCCGTTCATCCGCCGTTTCGGTGACCGGTCCCTGGATTTCCCCAGTTGCCATGGCGATCCTGTTTGCGGTGGTAGCTCGTGGCACCACCATCCTAGCCAAGCACGCTTGGTGCGGGGGCAACTTTCTGGAGGTGACGGAGCAGATTTTAGCCAAGATCCCCTCTGAGAATAACAAGTTGACATACTCGCATGGCAGGTAGGAATTTGCTTTTCTCTCTCTCTACCATACGTCTTCCTCTAAACTCGGATTGACCATTAGCACGATATAAGATTAAGCTGACATTAAGATTCTGATGACCCATGCCTTTCCTTTCCTGTTTTGTTTTGGCAGTTACACAAACCGAAAAACACAGCTACAGTAATTAGTACATTATATAGATGCCTGTATTTCTGTGTACTAATTAAATGTTGTTCTCTCTGTTCGTAGCTATTTATTTCACTACATTTGCCATGACAGAATTATCTACCTGTGCATCACAGATGATGTGAGTATCAGCTGATTATTTGGGTGATTTTTAAAAGCATGAATGTTATTGCATTTGTTATGGCTAGTAAACGTTTTGTGTCAGATGTGTGTGTGTATTTTGAGTCAGAACTTTAGCTTTGTTGTGAATAAATTAGTGGCTGCCTTGCATTGAATCTTAATTTTTTTAATGATTGTATAGAAAATTCACTTTACCACCCTCAGGACTTTGAGAGGTCACGAGCGTTCAGCTTCCTGAATGAGGTGAAGAAGCGCTTCCAGACAACGTACGGGTCGCGGGCGCAGACAGCCTTGCCCTACGCCATGAACAGCGAGTTCTCCAGCACGCTCGCTGCACAAATGGTATGTAAACTGACCAATCAAAGCTCAGCTGTTGGATGTTCTGGGATCCTCCTAAAAACCATATGCTGCTGCTTTGTGCAATTTATGTGTTTGTGCATCAAATAATATGAAGTTTGCCATCATTTGTGAGGATACTTTGGAAATAGTATGGAAGGCCGTTCTTCTAAAGGCATCAAGTGAGAATCTGTAAGATCATCTTAGCATCAGGGTTTATGATGTCCCAAAAGGCTTCTAGTGAACCTGGTTTACTTTTGGAGGCCCCTTTTTCTCCACAAAGCAGGTTCTTGGGATCTCATGATGTTCATGTGACCACAGCCTCTAGCCCTGGGGGCAGAAGACTTAATTTTAGTGCCCATATGAATGTATGAGGAAAAACCCTTCAAGGATAACAAAAACCCACGTAACCTTCTGCATTATTTTATCCAGTAGCCTCCACAGTCTAGAGGTCAAATGAATAACCTTTGGGGAACATGGCTCTGGATCTGCTGCCCCCAGTGAGCGTGCAGGGCTGTCCAGCATTGTCTGCTCCAAGAAACCAGGAGATGGACTGTACTGTGATTCAGGCCTAGTTTGTTGTTGTTTTTTTTTGAAAGGATGCTATTCAGGTTGATAGACAGTGGAACGTGTCTCCCACCCAAACAGAAACACCACTTGGATCCGCGGGGGTCGGACCGCATCACAGAGACCCAGACGCAGGTGGACGACCTGAAGGGCATTATGGTCCGCAACATCGGTGAGATGCGTTCGACACATCTTTACTCCCAGGTGCTAGAAAACTCCGGTTGTTGCAGAGCAACGTGGTTTGAAGAGCTCCACAGTTCTGAGCTCTTTGCCTTTGTGTCCGTCATGCAAGACTCATCTGTTTTTCTGTAGACCTTGTGGCACAGAGGGGAGAGAAACTGGAGCTGCTGATCGACAAAACTGAAAACCTGGTGGACTCCGTGAGTAATAGTTATGGTGGTCGTTAACCGCACAGTGATCAGAAGAGTCATTTACAGTATGTAGAAATACTAAGTTATGAAGCCTGTTCCTGTCGTCTTATTGTCTTTCTGTCTTTTTCTAGTCTGTTACCTTCAAAACCACCAGCCGTAATCTGGCAAGGGCCATATGCATGAAGAACCTGAAAATAACACTCATAATTGTGCTGGTGTCTGTGGTGAGTATCAATGGATCAATGGATATAAAATAGAGAGTTCCATTCCATGCTGTGCAAGAGTCTTAGGCAGTCAAAGAGAGTGAAGTGTCAATGATCTTCATATTGGTGTCAGACTATGATTTTATGGCTGTCAAAGTGTGCCAACTTCAAAACCTCTCATAAAACCACTACATTTACATCCAATATTCCCATGATTTCTTTGACTTGACCACTGCCCTGCATTGTTTGGCTAATCAATACCTCATTGAACTATTTAACAAACAACGTTAATTAATGAGTGGAGCTGGTGGTGAAATTTAATGAATACATGGAATGGCTGAGGTGCCCCTGAGGAGAGGTTTGGGAACCAAAGTGGTGTTCATCTAGCCGTCCAACAAGATATCAGTACCTTGAAGAAAAGTAGAAATTTTACTTTTGTTGTGTTATTGTTTATTTGCATGTATTGTAACGTTTTCCCCGAGCACACATACACTTACTGCCTAGATAAGTAGCTTTAAACATTTTATTTGGCTGCCTTAAACTTTTGCTCAGCATCCTGTGTCCATGCTGTATCGGGACTCTCTCCAGGTCGTCCTGTACATCATCGTTTCTGCTGCGTGTGGGGGTCTCAGCTGGCCCAGCTGCGTGAAGAAGTAAAGTTGAAGGACAGGAGCCGACCCCTGATCCTCCCCACCCCCCACACCTGTAAAAGCCTAGGGGACTGGGCCACTCTTACAGCCAAACACCACTTGAACTGCACCCCACTACCCCCACCTCGTGCGGCTCATCCCCTGCCTGTCCGTCTCATGGAGCAGATAAAGTGAGCTGGGAAACACGCCAGTGAACGGCCTCCCCTCAGGCGTTATTGGCGGCCTGCTGCACAGCTCCTATGTACTCGCACTTATCCTCGGAATGATTGATTCAGTTCAGTGTCCAGCTAATTTGTATGCGTGAGGCTACATATTTCGTTAACCACTCGATAGACTTCTGAGCAAAAGTACGATTTCGGTCAACAAACTGTATAGTGAAGTAACTAAAATGTACCCGCTTTTACAAGGAGAGTCTTGCATTGCTGCCTTGATTGCGCATGTGTTTCTACTTAAAGACTGAAAATGTGTGTGATCATCATAGAAGCCTCCCTCCTATCCAGAATGCCGAGTTTGGGGGCAGTCACCTGGCTGTGATGTTGGGATTTGCACCCGGATGGATTGAGATACAGTTGAACCTTCCGTGTTGTTGCGGTTTAAATTGACCTCTTGCTCCTCTTGTTTGGAAATAGCTGCGTTTCGTGGGACGCAAGTGGAGAACGCCATTTAGCTAGTTCTGACCTGAAGCCTGACCTTTAACTTCTTAGATGGACTGGTATTGAGTCTATAAAAATGGTGGTTATGTCAGAGGTGGATTCTTTGTGAATACTTGTGTAACAAGTTAATCTGGTGACATGCCGGGTGTCACTAAATACTAGATCTAAAGTCACCTTTCATCTAAATCATTACAAGTAATCTTGTTGTAGTCCAGTGACTTTTTTATATATATATAGGAGGACTCACATCTTTTTTCTGCTTATCTAATAATCCATGTGGGAAGCGACTGGATGATCTTCATGCCAAATACATCACAACGATATCTGAAGATACCATTTATTGATCCTGCAGTGTGCCAGTTGTTTGTCTTCTGAGTTCAGCTATTAAGGACTGTGGAATTGATGAAATAGTCGTTGACATACGTTGACTTTTAATGACAGGGAGGTCTTGAGTGGGGGGCCTTGGGGGTTACGGAGACTTGAGGGAGCAGTAGTAGGTGATTAAAATTGATTTCCCCTCATGATTGGCTACAAGGTTTCAGCGGTTTTTCCTATAGAGTCTGAATGATAGGAAGGGGTGTGTTGTGTCTTCCCCAATGACATATGTCCAATGGAAGTATCACCAGGTCCTAAACTTGCCTTCTGGAATTGTCTGTAACGTCCATGCAAACATTAGGGCCAGAAGGACTGGGGCAATTTTGGGAGGGTGCCAACAGAGTACCGGTCTGCCCTAAAGCCTTCATGTTCAGTTGAGGAATTTACCATGCTAGAGCTGTTTCCTGATCATTTTTTTGAGTCCTCATGCTCCCCCGAAGAGGTGCCTGTGATGACGTAGAGTAGATAAGGGTTATGCTTCTTCCAGAGCATTTGGGACCGGACAGGATTTTAGCTATTGGAGCCATCAAGTATCCATCTAGTGACAAGGCAGGCTGAAAGGTACTTTCATAGGTTGTTGTCAGGTATTTATGAATGTACAATGTAGTTTTAACCTCATGCGATTCTCCTGCCATAATATTGTATGATATGTTGTACGTGTTTTATTTTATTACTTTCTTTTTCCACGTTTGAACAAATAAAGCAGACCATGCTATTCTGTGTTGGCATTTTTATTTATGGGACGGAGTGCTGCAGTATTTTTTTTTTATTTATTTTTTTTTTTTAAAAAGAGTGTGACCCACTTCTGCTTTTCCAGGTGCACTTTCTGGAGTCTATATTTGTCTGAAATGTGACTCAGAGAAGAAAAGATGTTCAGCAGTCCAAACAACACGTGGACATGTGGAAAGATTTTAAAATACTTATAAAATGCTGCACTATAATGTGTAGTGAACAATACGGTAAAAATAAAGTGTTGTGTGTAAAATATATAATTTATCGGAATATACGCAAAGTACATACGGTTCCTGGGAATGGAAGTTACTGCATGACCTAGTGTCATCTAACGAAATGTTTGCCGTTCCAGTTATTTGCAGTCTCGTCCTCTTCCGTCTGTGATCTAGATCTTGAAGAACTGGGTAAACAAGACTATGTCATCATAATGACATCATAAGCATGGGACAACAGGTGTTTCTCTGCTCTGGGACCCTCATGAAGATGTCTAGGACTGGCTGAACTTCTTTCAGTCTAAAAGAAAAATACGACGAGGAAATGATGTAGAAGTGAGGTATTTTAGAAGAACAATTATGAATCAGTCACCCAGCCAAATTACAAGCCCCCAGAAGAAGCACAAACAGCACCTATTTTGAGCTCCAAGTCAGCCTTTCTGTTGGCTTGCTGAGTCTCCCTCTTCCTTGAGCTGGTGGTTTCACCTTGGGGGGAAAAAACCAAACATAAGCTCATTCAGATTGTCCTCTGTGAGTGGTAGGGAATTCTGTGTTACAGCACCTACACTCTGGAATACACTCCCTCACAGTCTGCGAGAGGTACAGCCTGTTAATACTTTCAAGCGTCAATTGAAACTTCAATATAATGTGTCTACCAGTACATAACATTCTCATTGTAATTGTTTTGCTGTTGCTCTTGTAGCTGTATCTGCATTGCAATTATTGTTTACATTATAAAGCATCCTCAAATGTGAGAAAGGTACTATATAAATAAATTATATTATTATTATTAAGACATCTGATTTGTCAGATTTTGCAGCCATGACACACCAGGATATCCCATCACTGAAGTAACAAAGTCTGGTGCTACCTTCTTAAAAAAAATTAAACTGCACTTACATACTCTATCTTTATTTATAATGATTTAATTCCTCACACTTCCTTTCCAGGATATTCTGTTTGTACTCTGTACTCTCGTTTGTCTCTGCACTTTGGATTTTTTGGGACTACATGATTGTTTGCCTGCACTTTATGCACCTTGCCGCTGTATGCGCAAGAATTTCCCCCTTTGATCAATAAAGTTTTATCTTATCTTATTATCTCATTCACATTTGGAATAAATATGTATTGAAAGGTTGATGGTCTTACTGTGAGTCCATAGACCTGGGTCTCGCTCCGGGTCGTGGGGGCTGTCAGGCTGTGGCTTGTCAGTCTTCTTGTAGCAATAATCTTGGTCTGGTGGCCCAAATGTCTGGAGAACATTTTCCTTCTGTTTTATATTATTTCTATTTTTTTTCATGTTCAAGTATTTTATTTACCTATCTTTCAACAGTTTATCCAGCACAGGGCTGTGGGGTCAGACAGTTATTATTTCAATTTTCGGAAACAACATTCATGGTATTACTGTATATTTCGGAGAATTGTATTTTCTTTGGCTGATCTTGTGTTAATTTGCAAGTCCATAGTAGTGAACTTTGACTCACAATACACTGAATCCCAAAAGCTCATTGCTGTTCTTAATCAAATTGTTGCTCAGACACATGAGTCAAAGCAGACATGGATTTCACCATCAATGTCAGAATAGTGAGCTGAAGTACTGAGAGCAAAGTGAGACTGCAGTTGCTGAAGATTATCGTAGAAGCCGCCTTACATGCCCTTATTATCCTGTTAGATGCGTCGCTTAGCATAAGCCAACTTCAGTGAGAGTGAGGACAAAGGCAGCTTAGCTAATGTTTGACTGAGTGCCTAAAAGAACTGTTTTGTAGTACTGAGTTAAATATAGTTCCGAGAACTAAATAACACCCTCCTGCATGGACAACGAGCTACTGAAAATGGATAGATAGGTTATTGAGTGTTATATGGCAATGGTGCTATAAAGATTAGTATCAGCCCTTCCTGCGATAAGCGGTAAGAGACTGACATCTTTGACGCTAGAACTGAATTACAACAAACGGCTGTGCAGTACAAAGAGACCTTTAGTAACCCATCTGCAATTTGACAACGTGAGGTATATTTCCGCCAGCGATACCAGCAAGGACTGGATTTGCACTGATGCTGCAATGAGCCATTCCACCAGGGGCGTTACAGAGATTACAAAACGGAATTTAACTTAATGTAAATTAAATTAATATTATAGACTTGCATTTTCGGTTTGACCCAGCATCCTGGAAGCTAACACTATTCATGTAGTGTGAAAAATCTCTTTAATTCATATAAAAATCCTAGGTTGCTGAGAAAGTGGTCAACTAATACGGCCAGTAAGGCTGCAAAACACCAATTGCCGCATATTAGTAACGTTAATTTCAGTACAGCTTTTTTTTATAATCCTGATTGCACTGCATGAGGAAACGGGGTGGAGGAATGAGCCGGGAGAGGAAGTTTCTGAGACACCCTACTAAGCTCTAACTGAACTAAAGTGGTCTTGGAAACCAACAGCATATGATCGGGCCATTAAAAAGAACAGGCTCTCTGCAACAGCGGTGGCTTTTAACAGAACATAGCATGGATCCTGACCTTGTCCGGCCACATGAAGCTGATGAAGAGGATAGCAGGCAGACCCACGGTGAAGACATACAGAGCCCAGAGCCAGGGGCGCTGCTCTGTCGCCATCAGAAGCTGCGTCAGCAGGCCAGGCTACAGCGGGGGATGGCAGGACATTTACATTAGCTTAGTTAGCAGACCATTTTGTCCGAAGTGACATACAAGTGAGGGAAGCTTGAAGTTACTGGGCAGCCAGCATCCCTGGAGCAGTTGGGGTTAAGGACCTTAGTCAAGGGTCCAAAGGTGATATTATTACTATAACAGCTACGTACGAAAGGTTATATAGATTATAATAGATTCAAGGCTGAAAGGCTTCATGTTCGACACAACTGTTAAGCAAGAGTGAGCCATGGTTATTGTGGGCCTGAAGTCACTCTCACAGCCTGTCTCTGCCCCCAGGTGTCTGTCGTCCACCGTTGGGCCACCATGATGTCGGAACACAGCAGTATGTTGTCAAAGAGCACATCCCCTGTCGTTGACCACAGCTCCAGCCCCACTGCGGCTACTGGGCTCATCTGGAATGGCCGTGAGTCCTCAAAGTACTCCGGATTAGTGACCATCCTTGGGCTCCACTGCCCCTGCGGGACAAATCAGTAGCATGGGGCATGATATTCAATCTTAAAGTGCCAGCCTTAGGAGAACGCTGTAAGGGCAATAAACAGAAAGTGAACAAATGGGCATCAACTGGACAAACTTGGTACCTGGTAATTAGGGTTCTGAATAAGTGGAGGGCACCACTTTCCTTTATAGGCTGGGTTTGAGATTAATGGAGGTTCCCATTGACCACAGCCAACCGCATCAGAGCAGGCTGGATTGGGAACCAGAGGAGGCTCCCATTTCCCATCCATGTCCTCATCCCTGTGGAGCAAAGGGATTCTGTTTTGTTCCTACCGCTCTTTTTGCTGAGATGACTCTGGAGTGCTTAACAGATGCACATATCACCAAAATGTCCAGTGGTTAAAGAAACTGGGACTTCCGTATCAAATGTTGCAAGCACTAGTCCAGGGGTAGGTAACCCTGATCCTGGGGTGCCGGTATCCAGCGGGTTTTCCATCCTACCTGGTCTCTGATGAACCACACCTGACCTCCGGCAGATAGTAACTCATCAGGTAGGATAGAAAACATGATGGAAATTGGCACTGCAGGATCAGGATTACTTACCTCTGCTCTAGTCTCAGGACGGAATTTGATATAATCATGATGAATAGGTTACTACTGGTATGGTCAGTATACAGCCGTGTGAAGGGCCAAAAGTCCCCTACCCAGAAAATAGATAACGGAGGTTACCCTGCTGGCAGACGTGACAATGACAGCCGAACTCACCAGTCATCTGGACGTTGGGCTTCTGGATCTGAGATGAAGGGTTGCTCGTCCTCCAGCCAGCCATGTGGTCTCTGGGCTGCAGGGTCGGGGATGAGCTCGGGCGTCTCCTCATCCCTAGGAAGATGATAAATATGTCTGAACAGAACCTTGGTGTTAAGGACTCCATCAGGCGTTCACAACATCCACTGAAGACCACTGATGATGGGGAAACATTGTTCTATGAGATTGTCAATGGCTCCATGACTTCACAGCGTTTAGCTCTGTTGGTGTGATGTCAGAAAGATCTCCAATGGTTCCTGACGTGGTGCAGGAATGAAACATTGATGGCCACATTGATTGCCACAGTTGGTTGTACAGTTTATAGTTTTCCCAAAACAAATATTCACAGCAAACCTTCATATAACTCAACTGCATAAAAACATCAATTGTTTCCGCCTTATGTTTCTATATAGGACTAGGGTTACAAAACACCTGTACTGATCTTATTGGCCTGGATTGATTCAATCACTTTGGTTTCCCTTTGAATTCCGGCTTGACAGACAGCTTACCAGTCCATTGGTTTTGTTGCCATGGGGTCAGGGATATGCGGTCTATCATCCCAATCTGCAGGCTTGGTGTCATGGGGATCAGCGACCTCTTGAGGTGGATTCAGAGGTGGGTCCACATCCTCCAAAAGGCTGCCCTTAGTTACCAGGTACTCGTCAATCAGAATTTCATATCTGTTATCAGGATATAATCCTACATGCAGACAGAGCATAACACAGAAAGGTGTAATATTGTAGAATCCCATTGTTGGTTCTAAAGGAATTCCAATAGGAATAAACATGTCTTAACCTATGAAACTCACTCAATGTGTACAGATGAGGTTGACGGTCAGTGAAATATCTGCTCAGGTCCTCTGCTGATTGCCAGGCATGTTTCTCCTGATATTTTCCAGTTAGCGGGTTCCGGTGGCGAAAGATGAAGTATATCTTCTGGTTGCCACCACACTTATCCGGACCAAACATGATGGTGTATGGAGTGGTGTCACAAAATTGGCTCTGAAGGAATACAGAACAGCTGTCCCTGAAGAAAGCACAGCGACATCTTTTAACGATGCTCTGAAGATGAAAGTATAGTTCCTTGCGTAAAAAGGATTGTACTTCTGTTCTGTCAACCTCAAAATGGCAGTGGTTTACTGAACGCTATGAATCACCTGAGGGAGAGTTAAAGCCGTACTTACAAGACAGAGATGATCTGTGTGGGTAAGCAGTTTAATGTAGGCCCCACCACAGTCAACCCCGTTCTGGAATAGGACTTCATATCTGTACATGAACACGCTGCAGTTAGGCCAAGTCCAAGCAAAGGCCTTTAGATAAGCCAGAGTGGCTTATTTTTTGCCACAGTGCTTTTATGGCTTAATTGTGCAGGAGCTGTGAAGTCACAGAAACTCACTGCAAGATGAGAGGCTTGTCTGTGAAGTCACAGAAACTCACTGCAAGATGAGAGGCTTGTCTGTGAAGTGGAAGACGGTGCGTAAATATGCCGCAATGGCATGGTGTCGACCTGGGGACTTCAGCACCAGACCCCCGTTTCCAGACGTGTCCTCCTCCACAGCCCACCGGCCTGTTTCCACAAGCAATCAGCAATTTATCCGTTTTAACCCTATACATACCATTTCTATACCCATGTATATCTTTTAAATTTTTCTCTATATTTGCATGTGTGTGTATATTTCACATATACAACTACACCTATCTTCGCTTTAATATATATATATATTTTTTATCTATAATTTATATATTATAGATATATATTTATGTCTTATATACTTAACTGCTGTGCCATTGTTTTTTCTTTTTTTGCGTCATCTTGAGAAGTGACCAAACCTTCATTGCATACTGCACATATGACAATAAATTCCTTAAATCTTGAATCAGTAGTTGAACTGAATTTATGTTCTCTCAAAATAATGTCATATTTTCTGAAATCTGTGAGATCACCACAGGCATCTTAACCCAGACTAGGTGGTGGGAATATAGAATTATAGTACACTACAATCCTGAGCGAATCTGAACACTGCCCAGTACCTACCATCGTACTTAAGGATGTGCTCCTTTTCAGCTTTCAGTGCTTTGGACAACACCCATTTCCTAAAAGAGTGATGTTATCTGGCATTATCAAATTAGGCTTTTTATTAGCAGACATCAGTTTCAGACAAGCTATGCAATTCCTGGATTATATTACATTTTTTTTCACATAATCCTGAGCAACATAAGACATTGACGTGCACAAGAAATTATATATATCAACTCTGCAAGCATTGATTATATGAACTATATTTATCCCAGAGGAAAATTCTTGCACTTGTAGTTCAAAAGATGTGCTGCTATTCATTTGAATTACTAAACACATTTCATGCAGGATTTTGGAGATGAATACCTATCCAACGGACCAGAGTCAAACGTCTCTGCAAAATGAGCTTCCTCAGGAATCGCAGGAGATCTGTACGTATTCTGGAAAATACATAGGTAGAGCACCAATGCTAAGACTGAAGACACGTCTGGAAAGGTGAAATAATGACGACACTGCAGTATGAATGAACAAGAGCAGAGCTCCGAGCGCCAGACCTGCCTTCCTTCTGCTGCCAAGGTCAAGTAAAGACAAGCGCAGAGAGAAATCGCAGATTGCAGTTTCATTATCACTGCGGGGAAACATCGACGGTCACCGACAGATAATAGAGCAAAAGTCTGAAAACAACTCAGTAAATTAAACACACTAAGAAAAACCCCTAAGTGATGATTTAAATACAGTACATCTGTTGTGTATTCAGTGCATCATTTTTTTTCCCCCCACAAAGGGGCGCTGTTCACAGCATGCCATCAAAAATTAATTCATAATTAATAATCTTTGTCCAATAAAAATACCATGAACTATTAGAACCCCAGGCTATTCATTTGTAAAAAAAAAAAAAAAAAAAAGCTGCATGTTAGAGGAATGATGAAATTACAAAATAATTTGCCATTCAATTGATTCATATAATCACCAAAAGAAATGCACCTGTACTGTACCTGAGGTTCCAGCCAAGCCGATCCTCAGCCTTACATTGAGGAACAGCTCTTGAAACCCTGTGTAATTCTACTCGGACTTTGGCCCTTAGCCGAGTGCAGGAAAGATGCTGGATCAGCCATTTCAGCTCATAGGCTTAATTATTACCGGCTTTTACACAGAAACTAACACATAGTTAAGCCAAAACAAAAGGTTGTAAGTTGCATTCATGTTTTAATTAAAATTTCACAATTATCAACTGATACATCTTTGCATTATTGTTTTTGTCTTCGTATGTTAATGTACATTAAATATGTTTGCTGGGTATTAAGAAAAGAAATGTGTCATACCCTAAAAATTATACTTTGCAATTAAACCACAACTCCCAAGTGAAAAGTAAAACCCTTTATTGTAACAAAATCCTCAATCCAACCTCCCCCAAACATATTTTTAGCCAACTACAACTCTCCCCCAAACTCACAAAATCGCACACCGATTTCTATACATTTTAAGTCACTCAAAGTTGATATGAAAGCTCTTCTCCTGCTCCTTTCGCCGGCTCTCACACAGCTTAGACACTTCTTCGACACGCCTCTGTAGAAGAACTGTAGAGATGAAGATATTAGATACTACACCAGAAGCACCAGAGGAGAAGTCAAATCCAGTTGGACGCAGGAAATGTCACTCTCTAAGCATTAAGTAACCCTTTGAATTAAATGTAAATGAACGTGAAATTGCTCTCTGCTGGAGACAGCCCAGCAAGGCAGGGGAGAAACACCTACCTGAGTTTTGATCAACCCACTGAAGAGAATCCATGTGGGCGTTCAGGATTTTGCAGATCTGTTGAAGCTAAGGGAGATACACTTTGTTACAGTGGATTTGGTTTCATTTTTATTTCTACTCACACACAGCAATAGCAGGTGGTGATAACACTTCTGGTCTATTCTTCTGCATATCATCTCCCCACTAGCCTTCTCTTTTCCATCTATGCCCCCCGGTCTCCCTGGGGGGGGGGGGGGGGGGGGGGGGGGGGGGGGGGGGGGGGGGGGGGGGGGGGGG
>JABFEA020000002.1:13597832-13609359 GCA_019775915.2 Cyphomyrus plagiostoma | reverse complement strand
TTTGCAGTTGTGAACTTCACCTCCCCCCCCCCCCCGACAGATCAGAGAGGCAGCTCAGGTGCCCGTCCTCGTGGACTTTAACACACTCCCCCGTTTTCACGTTTACGTGCACCGTTCCTCAAACCTGCCATCAGAAACAGGGCAAGAACCATAAGTGGTTATCGGCCACAACGGAAAGAGAAACACAAGTACTTTTAAATTGCTGTAAATGCTTAAAATATGAAAAAGAAAAAAAAAAAAAACAGATAAAGACGTAACTATCCAGGCTAAATGAGAATGGATTTGTGTCATTCCTAAGCAGAGGAGTTACGAGTTTTACATACTTGATAGAGCTGGGTAAACAAATCATGACTGCAAGAATCGGTGTGAATTGGTACTCCGACAGCGGTTACTAACCGTTAACTCGGGGGTTTGTCTGTGCACGTTCGCATTAAAGGCGTGGTGTGAGCATTGTAAACTAATGATTCAAACTAAAAGCCAGTCTTTGATGGGTAATAGCTAGGTAATGCCAGCCCTGCTTGGCAAAGCTCATTGTCAGCATTGCCAGCCCTGCCCTCGACAATTTAAATCTGCCCCTGACAAGGGGTTGCAACGGGGCCCGCACCTATTTTCGGTCTCGTCTAAAAAATAAATTTCTATTAAAAAAAAAAAAAAAAAAAAAAAAAAAAAAAAAAAAAAAAAATCATCGCCTATCAACTATTTAGTTAAAACGGAGCCGTTTTATAGCGACTTATGCCTTTTTTTCTTTTTTTTTTTTAAATCCAAAAGCCTGCACTTAAACCTGCTCGGAGCAGGTTAGGCATGCAACGTAAATTACCATGACAATACACTGTGTTTAAAAGTGAGCTATGATTTATAGCACCCAAAACTCAGAAGTAAGCCTCAATAAACCTCGGTAAGCTAGTACACCCCTCAGACCTTCATGAGAAGTCGAGCTGAACTCCGATTGGCCGAGACCAAAATTAAATTTAAATATGTTAGCCACTAAGTTCACCAGTTATACATGCAGTAAAACAGCGGTTTGATAATAAACCGTTTTAATGACCGAGGCATTCCTCTTCAAGGCGCCCTGAGTGACAAACGCATGAGCTGAAATCAAAACAGGAGTCTCTCTGCTGACTCCCCCCTATCCACGTGCGACACAAGGCCGGCCGAGGCGGGGCCCCGTGTCGGAATACCAGGGATCACTCGGCCAAAGGAGCCAGCGGTGCTCAAACGTGACTCTGTGCTCAGCGAATGAATCAAAGTCCCAGAAGAGAGCCGGCGTCTCCTCAGGAAAGACGGAGCAGTAAACAGGTCCCAGCGGATAATGAGAAGCAGGCAGCTTTGAGACAGCTACTCCGAGGTGTGCGGCCCGCAGTTTCTGCATGACAGACTCCTCTCGGGGAAGCTTCCTGCAGCCGTGGCAGCAGTAAATAATGAATGTCCGAGACGGCAGAGGCGTGGGATTATTTTGCCATCCTTCTCCTGTGACACACAGCAACGTGGCTTGTCAGTTCAAAGTGACCCATTTCCCTGCTGGTATAGTAGTCTGCGTCCCCACAGTCTCCCGGACCTGGACCGTCCTCAGCCACTGTCATTCTTACCGCATCAGATAGGCCGCGCGGGGTGAGGAGAGAATATTCTAGCAGAAACACTCCCTGGATGCCAAACAACGAAGGCCACGTCCCTTCCTGAAAAGGCTTCTCACATGTCCCACTGAAGCTACGTGCCACATCCTAAGAAGTACACGTCACCTGCCAAGGGACACGTGTGCTACTGTCAGGCCAAAACGACTACAGCCACTAGAATGAGTGTCAAGAGTTACCAAAAAATAAAAAAATAAAAAACACACACACACAAAAACTCTGTCAGGCAAGATCCGGTTCCATTGATAAACAGCATGGCTTTGTGAAGGACACCCCCCCCGCAGCTAGTGGTTATCCTAACAGTGGCCTCGCAACAAGAGAAGCCAGGCCAGAGGCAAGGAAAAAGTGACAATCACAAAACAAAAACAAACAAAAGGAGCTAATCAAAATACAAGACAAACAGCAATGCCGAATAGACGCAATAAACGCAACAAAAACCACTCTTCCTCCATCCTTCAGTAGTGACCACACAAAGAGACAACAAAGGAGCGCGCAGCCCCCGCCGCTGCACTCATGCAGATGGGTCGTTATTACGGAGCACAAGGAGAGAACAACTTCCACACGTCGGGTCCCCCATCTCCGCCTCAGAGCTCCAGATCAAAACCGCAGAACAGCAGCATGTCGTGTCACCACTAAATTCCGATGCCCCCCTCCCCACGTCACGACCACCCCCAATGGGCCCCGGACCTGCGGAGCTGAAGGTCCCTCAGACGGCGGCGAGCGAAGAAGCCCGTGTCGGCTCCGAAGGGTGTGGAGGGAATCTGGAACACCAGCATTCCTGTCTGGCGCACAAAGGCTTTGGGCAGCAAGTCATAACACTTCCTGCCAGGGAACAGGCCCTGCCTCCTGTGTGTGTGTGTATGTGTGTGTGTGTGTGTGTGTGTGAGAGATGAAGTGAGGGCGGGCTTGTTTTCACTGTTACCCTTCACTCCCAGGCAGACTTGGAACGCGGACCCATTTTAAAAAGTGCCCCCATGTCAACTCGCACACAGTTCCTCCATCTGAACACAAACACTTGGAAGGAGGGAGCAGAAATTAACGTACCAGGCCCAGCTCCCACCCCAAACAGCCGCCACCCCCACCCCCCCTACAGACAGCCCACAGTTGCCTCGCCCCCACAGTCTGGACAGGCGGATTTCAGCTGCCAGCTTCTCTCTCTGGGTTTGTGCCGGTCCACTCACGCACCCACGGATGAGACACTCAGCTCTCCATTCATCTGAGCCGCTTCCAACCCCCACACCCCCCTTTGGGGTATATTTTGTTGCTGTGCAAGTCATTACGGTGGCAGTCTTGGACAATACCCCATTTCTTCAGGATGGGGTGGGGGATTTAAATGAAGGATTCCCCCACCCCCCATTAGTGATTTTTCCTTTACCCTTAAACCTACTCCAGCTTCCAGCTCAGTGTCTGATACAGTCTCTGAGCATATCTTGGTTCTTGCCTTGTGACCTTGATGTCCTCACGGCCCAACACAGATCAGCCCCAGCAGCTAGGAACACTCAACAAATTAAGCTTAAACCGAGGGTGCATTTATTTTCATGGTCTGTCTCTCTAGATCATGGCTTTATTTTGCACTTGCACAGCTGTGGAGGGTGGCCACTTCTCTCCTGCTAGGAATCCTGAGTCATTCTTTTTCCCCAGGAGATACTAACCTACCCTTTTTCTGCAAGGGCTTCTGGAAAGCTAGTCATCTAACCCTACGTGTTAAAAGAAAAAAACCCTGGTGTCTATAAACTACCTTGGAGCTCTGGAACGGAGTGATTCATCTTCTGTGCTTTGCACTCCCCTCAGGGGTACGAGATGTGATACCCTACGAGTGCAGGGCCGAGTTGGCTGCTCCCCTGAGGCAAACACACACAGTCAGCCTTGCAGTCACCTTCCTCCACCTGCCGTGGTACCAAATGATCGACGTGCGAGTTCCGCCCCAAGGAGACCTTTCCCAAGCTTCTGCATGAAAGGCCAACATACAACCCAAAGTGAACCTGCTCTGTCCACAGTACACAGAGTCTGAGACGCGAGAAGCTCACAGAGGGGGAAACCTTGAAACACGGTTACCACTAAATCCAAGCTGAATAATAAGACCCAAAGCCAAGGAACAAGTGCTAAGCCTGTCGGATACTCCAAAAAGGAAACTTCAATCCAAAAAAAAGGGGTGGAGCCTGCCCCCCTTGGTAAGCCCCTGCCACAGCCTGAGCCTGACTATATCCAGCCCCAGATGTGCACAGTGGATTCACATCCTGCGACGAAAACAACAGGCAGGCGTCCAGGATGCGGCTGGGGCCCCATGTCAATTGCCAGCCTGCACATCTGCGCCAGCCTTAATCGGCATTTTGCTGCAACTAGACCTGCGCAAACCCCAAAGCAACAATTTCAAGACCTTGCACCACTAATCTGAGCAATCCTCACAGCCTGGGCTGGGGGTTGTCCCAGGCTTTAGAAGAGTACCTTGGGTTGACCACTTAGAGAGCCTGCCTCGCACATCCTACATCACAGAGTCTACATCAGAGATCTCGTGGGAGTTTTACTTACACAAAAATGTTCTGAGGGCAGAACTTTAGTTTGGAGACATAACCAGATTCTAGAGGAGAGTCCAAAACAACTAGAGGAGGTAGGACCAAGACATCTGATTAGCTGGTCCTGCCTCCTCTACAATCTGATTGATTATCTCTCGCAACCAATTATTGTTCCTTCTGCTCTCAGAAAAATTGTGTGAGTAAAACTCCCAGGAGCCCATAGAGCCATTAGCACTAGACCAGCCATGCCACCTCTAGATTCTTATTGATACCCTGCAGTCAACACAAAAGGGTCTTTTACAAACATTTAAGCACAATACGAAACAATATTACACAAGTCAATGCCCAGCACTGTATGGAAATCAATATGGCAAATGAAGGTGAAAGGAGAATACCTGTTAACATGTACACAGGGTATTTCATCCAGACACCTACTCACGTTATAACACTACACACTGGAGGGATTCCAGGACATGTTCCACCTTGACATTTGGTACAGGAACTCAAAGAATGTGCACGGGAATAGAGCATGTACACGCAAAGGCCACGCGTAGGAAGCCTTATTCACCTGAGATTTAAAGGGTCCCAGTCTAAACTGCTCCAAGTAACCATCTGCTTCAGTGCATTTAATGAAGGGCTTTATATCCAAAGCTCAGTCTGCCTTCATTTGACAAAGGTGGAGCTCCTTCACACCCAGTCAGTTAGGCGTGTCAGGAAGTCAGAGAGGCAAATTACTGCTTGGCAGCATAGGGTATCATGCCCAATGGAACAGATCATGCTCAAAAATAACCCAAAGCCAGAGAGAGGACGACAACCTTATTCAACAGAACCATCCATTTTATAGCAGCCACTATAGGAGCCGCATGCAAAATGCGACATCGGCACAATCTCCAGCGATCAAAGTCAAGAGAGCTTTCTAGTTCCTGCCACTCATCCGAAGAGGTTTCACCACCTACCACCTTAGAATGCAACACTCAGCATCACGTGCTGCTTTCCCATTTGCAAATTTAATCTAATCCCTTTCTAGCCACATGCAGAATCAGAGAAAAGCTTCCTACTGTAAGTGCCAAGCTGTGTTTTCAGTCATTAGTATGGAAATACAGGAAATCGCATTCCATAGCTCTTCCCGGGGATAAAAAAAAAAAACATACCATTCTCACAAATTACTACTATGCCTTCAGGCCCATTTAAGATGGAGAGACTGAGCTTAGATGATTAAGTAGCCTACATACCATTATACGCGCAAAAGTAAAAACTAGTACTCAAACAGCATAGATGGCATTAAAATATCATTCTGCCAAAAAGCATACATGTAAAAGGCTTTGAGGGATTCTAACATGTAAACAGGGGAAGACGCCGATCGGTTGTGAAGAACCTGAGAATGTTACTATAGTAAATATGGAAACGAACAGAACAATATAGTATAAATAATATTTATGGAAAATAGTTGCGTCAATTAAGAAGGTACAAACAAAATAAAATGAGTAGACAAGTCCAGTTAGGCAATATCGTCATATAAAGTCTTCAGACCAGGAGAGGGGCTGCCTTTGCCGCTTGAGACAGATAAAAATGCATCAGCTCCTCACACAAGGTCAGGTTTATCTGAGCTGCATACCCCAGACATCTCATCGTGGAAGACGTGCTGGGAGAGATTGAGCGGCAAAGCCAAAAACCAGTCAGCCGCAAACAAACATCTCTTGCAGGATACATGGGTTGAAACGGTTCAAGGCGAAACTTCAGAAAGTCATACTGAACTCAATGCAAGCTGCTCTTTGAATGATACAACAAGAGTGCTGTGTTAGCTTGGTGATCTGGAATGACACACATGGAAATTTGGCCACAGACAGAGGCATCTCACACGCATGTCGGCACTCCGATCGCGTGGAGGTGATGCAAGGCAACCCAATCGTAATTGGATTATTACCCAAGATCCTTATCAGTTCAACTGTCACTGCTCCAGGAAGAAAGCATAGAAAATTTGAGTATGACAGACGTTTCTCTAGAATAAATCACTTTTCTGGATGCAAATGGTTTGCACAGGGATTGAAGACACTGGACCTGCTGATTTTACCTATTTGCTCAGGTATTACACATTATTGACATTGCTAGTGTTTTCAGTCTAAGAGCTGAAAGAAAACAGCCATTCCTATACAACTCTACAAGTTGATCATTGAAAAAGATATTCAAATGGCAGGAACAGCACATGTCAGAGAGAGACTGAAAACTTCCATCTTGTATTTCAAGCAGCTTGTCAGGTTCTTTTTTTGACTTGCTAATTTCAAGGGTGCCTCACGCCCTTTCGCCTACCCATCCCTGCATGGCATCTGTAAAGCGAGTATCGGCAGGCTTCGACTTAGTCAGCATCCAAAAATGGGCCGAAGCACTCAAAGGAAGGGGAACAACACTAAAACCAAACAAACAAGAGCTAGCCTGGTATAACTATTTATTATGCAGCTCTGTTGAATTTCAAAACACAGCCATAGAGGTTGGTGGTCATAACCTCACAACAGTAATTTTAACCACGCATGACATGAGCATAAAGACAGAAAGAACTATAGGATAACACATTTAGTTCCCACAAGACTGGAAAACGCAACTGTGCATCCGGAAGTGCCAAGTGAGGCCATTTCAGCGAACGGACAATGAGGAATGAGAGCTGGGGAGGGTCAGCGGTAGAATGAGATCAGTTTAGGTTTCCTGGAAGAGATGGGTCTTAAGATGCTTCTGGATGGTTCTGAGGCATTCAGCAGACAGGATGGTGCTGGATCTCTGGTTTGAAGAACCACACAGCAGGAAAAAAATAAATACAATAAGTCACCAGGTAGTACAGATCATATAGGGCAGGAAGAAATATAGGTCCGGGTGAATAACTCAATATTATAGGTAATAATATTTTTGGCTTACAACTGACTGGCGTCCCATCCAGGGTAATTCGCAATGTTTGAGACCTGTCCTCCCCGGGACAGGCTCCAGACCCACAGTGACCCAGATCTGGATAAGCGGTTATAGAAGACGGATGGTTACTGGATACTTTCATTGGGTCCCAAGTTGTCACACCTCATAAATGATATTATAGGGTACTGACAGCTTCATTCCACTCCTCAGCGTGATAATGAACCTTGTCATTACATGGAACATCAAACCCCAACGAGCTTTCTGAGCTTTCTTCAGCGAGGAAAATGTGATACGCATTACATTGAAGGCCTGCCCGGAGACGCTGGCGTAACAATGACACCGGTATATCCTGGACAAACAACCCAACAGCGCAGCCATTGTCTTTGTACAGTTTAGCCCACAAACAACATTCAGGCAACACCCTGCATCGGTGTCACCACTGAAGAGTAAACACTGCAGCTTCCATTCAGCCACACAATAAAACCCCACTGCTCACCAGACACTTAAACCCTCACGGCACCAAAGCCGACCCCATGGTTTAATCACACGCACAAGTCTACGTAGACCGCGTGTAGTACGCTGATGCAATTATGCCACAATAACCACCCACCTGTAATAAAGTGTGACCAGCGTGGACCAGAGCAAACACCACAAACGACATGAGAACAGAGCCATCTGAGCTTCTCCCCCGAACGCTTCTCGCCACGGACGTTTTTATACCTTCTTAGGTTTTCTTCATTTGTTCGTCGGTCCTGAAGCTACACACCCCTAATTCACACAATGCTCCTCAAGTTGGCCCCCCGCGCTCCTTATATTCTCCCTGTGGACTTTCAGACATCCCTGCACTTCACTCAGAAGGCAGTGACTCCTCCTCAACTGAGGGAAAAAGCATCTGCTGCTATGGGTCGGGGGAGCAGACATCATCTGAAAACGTATTTTTAAATGAGATCTTTCTGCTCACAACGAAGTCCATCACTACAGCTATTCTGCCGCCCTGGCATTTCTGCGGACGCGGATTGGTATCCCTCAGCCTCTCTGCTCAGTCATTTTTCTTCCAAGGAAAAATGACTCACTCCTTTTTTTTTTTTAAGAGAACATTTGGAAGTGAAATGATCGGAATTTGCTTTGAATTATACCACGGTGAATTATGGCTTCACAGTATAGCACCGACGGGAGAGGCCCGCTGAGATGAAATCAGGCTCCACTGATCGCTGGCTTTCTTGAACATGCAAGCTTAGATACACAAGCTCCCAGAAGTGCGTGCAAAATCAAAGCTGATACTTATATTAAAATACCATTGATCTTTAAGGAAATGCTCATTCTTACCAGACCTGTACCACTGCACTGTCAGGTCAAGTTTAAAAATAAACTTGGAGGAAATAGATCATTTCTAATGCGCTTTAAAAGTACTGTTAAGTAAACAGACTAAAAATTGAGTGAGATTTAATCTGAAGACATTTTTGATGGGTTTAGCAGATTTCTGCGCCCTTAAAAACATGCAGATTAATAGTTCAGTTTCTTGGTTTTTCAAGTGCAACAGTAAATATCATCCAAGACATTAGATCATAGTGGAGCCCTCAAGCCAGAATTTTTTTTAATACACAAACCCAAAAAATAAAATGATAAAAAAAAAATGCCAGTGGTCAGGAGCCTGGAAGGCTCTGACTGTATTTATTCTGTCGTGCATCACCCACGACGACATTTTGGGACAGCTACTCCCTGCAGTCTCCCTTCGGCACTGGACAGGCGTGTATCCCGCCCTGGGCGTGCCGATACCGTCCCAGACGGCCCAGGAATTAAGATCCTGCCATTTCAGACTCGGTCATCTTCCAGTTTGGTGGTGAGAGAGTTCACGAGTCGCTTTATTGGTTACTTTCCACTATACCTAACCCTTCTAACCGGAAACTTCCGGCGCCGATGTCTGAAGACTCGCCCGACGCAGGGTTTTGAAACCCAGCTTTGATGATTAAAGCTGCTCAGAAACACCTATTAGGCATTTTGTTCCAGTCATAACACCCCCACTGCCTCTGTTGTGGATTCATAAAAAAAAAAAAAAAAATCTGCTTTCGATTCCAGGCTAAACAACTCATTAATGAGCATTACAAGCCTTTCTGAAATATAAAAACAAACACACATGTCCTTCACAAACTGATGAGTTAACTCCTGGGGGGGACAGGGGTTAAAAGGACATGCCATAACCCCCCCCCCCCCCCCCCAAGTACATATACCTACCCAGTGCTCTGTACACATCTCCCTCTGAATCCCGCATGCATTTCAAACACCACAGAACCTCATGTGAACTTCCTCTCCTGAAAGGATCTAATGGTTCTGAGCCGCTGAACCGCTGGGCCGGATGTCCTTCAAAAGAGCCTCTCTTGTCTCTGGTCACCCCCGCTGTGTGATCTGCTGGGAAATCACTACAGCGCAGAGCATGCCATCTAACCAAGCAAATGGGGGGGGGAGGACCATCGCCACGATTCAAACGCAGACCTGCAAGCCAGCGGCCTAAGGATCTGTGCCGTTGCACATCGCGCTTTTCCATTCACCCGAAACGTAACGAGCGCGATCCACCCGTTCACTTATTCACGTGGAATGTTCTGCAGGAACATCTGCTGGGACACTCTGCACAGGCCGCACTGTCGGGGGGGGGGCGTTTAACGGTCCAGAATAGAATCTGACTGCAGTCCAGGACAAGCACATTTGGTGAAGAGACCACAAAAAAAAAAAAAATGAAGGTGCAGGAACAGAAACCGTGCTGCCTGCCTCCCAACATCACATGGAGGGACCATGCTGGCTCTAACCAGACTGGGTCATCCGCTTCCACTAAACCAACAGCAAATTCCTCCTCGATCCAGCAAACGCTGATAAGACCCCACGGTGTTTGCTATGCCACGTCGAGGTCACTAACATTTCTGACTGGGGAAAACTGCCTGTTTTTGAGGGCTGTGGAATGAATATGACCTTGCTGTAGCAATAGGGTGTCAAGGTCTCTCTCACATGTAGGGGCGCTGTAAGGGGGGGGGGGGTATTTAGCACGACTCCAAGGGCCACCAAGGGACAGGGATCATAAAAAATTTGGATCCTCAGTGGATTGATCTGGGCTGGAGTCACAATATTATATGGGGCTCCAAAGTCTCGAGCAGCACCCCTGCGCCTCTTTCTTGGGGAAATTCCACGTGCAGAAAAGGACTCACAAGGCGACCAGGACCTCCGCACCCCCCCGATGGCTAAGGCCAACAGTGTCGACCTGCCCACAAGCAACCTTTCATTTTCACCGAGCTACACTGATTCAGGGCCAGGGATTTAATTCCGTTTCATTAAAATGGATAGAATTCTCATTCAGAGTGACTTCAGAATGCACCCCAAAATCAACTGCAGGAGGACAGAAAGCCCACAGCCCTGTGATAAACTGAGGCCCCAAGGTCTACGCTCTCTGTGACCAAACCTGGAGAGCTTACAATAAGCAGATATGGCAGAAGTGTGTAAAAAAAAAAAAAAAAAAAAAACCTAATCCTACATGGAACAGTGCCACTCTGGAAGGAGACCATAACTGCATGTTCTGCCAAGCAAGAAGCTCAACGGCTGGGTGTGGCACGCCACAATACCAGTCGGGCAGCCAATCAGAGAGATGGACAGAGAGCGACCCAACAGAAACCATCCAATGAGGGACATCAAAAGGCCTCATTGCACACGCTGACTGAAAAGACAGATGTGTAGGTTTGGGCAGTACATGATCTGCTAAAAACAAGGAGGGACAAAACACACGTATAGCCAAAACTTCCACCGTACTAAGTATGGAATGTACTCAGGAATGCTCCGTGCATGGGGCGGCCGTCAAACAGCTGCCAGGTGGTTACAAAACACGTTTGAGAAGACGCTCATCCTTATTGATTTAGACGAGCCTCGGGACAGCGAAAGCATTCCGACTATCAACTTTTGGAATTATGTCTCTTTTATTGGCCAGTACTTTTATAAATAGTCATGAGTACTCTCAATAAAACCTCAGATTAGACATCAAATACAAGCGAAGAGAAACACTGATCATGTTAGACCTGCCATACAAGCACAAAGACACAAAGTCGGAGATGCATATCAAATGAGGCTTTTTCCTGAGGGACATCATAATGTCTTCAAAGCTATTAGACCATGACTTTACATAGAAGCCAAGCAGAGAAAGGGATTAAACCGAGTTACCAAGACACACAGAGCAGTCCATCAGCTCCAGCGCAAGCAGCATGCCAATCGTGGATCTTAAAATAGATGCACGTAATACGATAAAATCAGAATAATTTGAGATGGACCAACACAGAGAGAGCACAGCCAGAAGGACTCCCTGCCCTGCTCTTCAGCCCGCCGAATGAGGACGCCCTTCATTGCAGAAGGCCCTAGGAGCCTAAATCACTGCTGTCATGCATCGCATGCTGATTTTCCTTCAACGCAAAACATCTAGCCACAACTTCCACTGATGCTTGAGGGTGGGGGGGGGTGGGG
>JABFEA020000002.1:13544108-13596454 GCA_019775915.2 Cyphomyrus plagiostoma | reverse complement strand
CCCCCCCCCCCCCCCCCTTAGTAGCGGTGTTGGTTTAGATGCAAATGAGGAACCACAATAAACGTCTTGTTTGCCCAAAGTCAAAATAATTGTTTTAAATAGTTTTAAATAGAACCCAGGGCTGCCAACACTCACGCATCTGGCCTGACACTCACGCTTTCCAAGTTTCATGCTCGCGCAAGAAATCTTTTGGAAAATCAGTATTATTGCATCTATGAACCTAACATTAGCTATGTCGAAAGTGTAGGGGTGGTTTGCAAACCCCGCTGACTAATTTAGAGTAATAAAACTGTTCCATACATGTAAATGCCGGTGGAGAATTAAAAAAATTTCACACTAGCCAGCTGACCAAAGTTGGCAACATTCTGACAGATGAAGCTTCAAAAAAAAAAAAAAAAGGCAGGGACATTCCTACCTAACCACAGCAATGGAAAGAAAGGCGTCTTTATGAAGCTTTGACACGGCCTCGGTATACCGTATAACCTGAGGCTAAGCCCCCGTCCCCGTCTCACTGCGCCACGCGATCGCGGCCGTCGGCGCTCATATCAAGTTCCACAATAACGCCGGCGAACTTCCTGTCAGCTCAGCTGTCTTATGGTGTAACAAGCTGTTGGGCTGCTAGGATCCACAGCTGGCAGCTGTTTAACAAAGCGGGAGGAAAAGGCCAAGAAAAAGCTACAATGATACCTACTACAGGAAGCGGAGGGTGAAACTACACGGCAAAAAAAAAGCAACAATAGGATGGCCACATGGAAGAGGTGCTCTCCTGAACGTACTGGTTCGGCAGGCGTGCAAAATAGCAACTGTCCATCTTCATCAACTATGTTCACAGGCAACCCGACGCCGGGTGCAGGAACGGAACCGGGAAGCGCCTCGTCAATTGGGCTTAAAAAGTGATGCGCGATATATTATTAAATCACAGGCAAAACTTAAGGGACTCGCACAAACGCACAAATATAAAACAGCACGTTAAATTTACTCATTCACTATACCCCCCTATGGCCGATGTTACTTTTATTATTGTGTGGTGACAGCTGATCCTGAGGTAGTATTTTTATAAATACCAATAACACACAACGACGGTTTCTTATCACATTGGTCGCTGTTTACATCCGCCGTTACATTTTGCAAAGCGTGCGCCTGGATCTCCAGATCGGATGATAAAAGAGCCCCCCGTACAGAATCCATGATGTAACCGTTCCATAATAATCTATAGGAAATGACTCGGGCTTGAAATATGTTAACAGATGCCGCTCAGCCTGAGCACGGTATCTTTATCTAAAATGCAAGTGAAGGAAACGGATGGTGCCACTTTTTTGTTCTTTAACCACGATACTGGCTTTAGTGACAAGACTGGAAGCAGAGACTGCACGCCTACGTGGGCAGGTAGGATGCATTTAAAAAAACAGAGAGCAAACGTCAGAAATTATACGTAGCAAAAGGAGAGCGGCTACTTTGTAACCGGAGATATCCGCTGCAAGATCACGGCGTTTAAGCGGCTGCGCCGGAATCATTCGCATCGCTGCTGCCAGGAGGAGACGCTTGGTAACTGCGGCAAACTCATGTTCCACCGCTTTCTCCGGACAAGGGGTGCAGCACCGGGCAAACAAAACTAATCGAGGAAAGACGCACTCCGGTCTCACTGACCGCAGTCAACACATGTATATTAAAGCCGAGCCCTCGCCACCGCGCTAGGTAGTCTTGACAGACAAAAGCCGTCAAAATACACCCTTTGCTATGTGACTTAAACTGATAACTGCTTGGTTTCTCGTTGTACAAAAAGTTACAGAAGTAGACAGAGATGCGCCCCTTTAACCTTCCAGAGCGCAGCAGCCAGTCGATTAATTAATTGCTTAACACATCCCGTACAGCTGATCCAAAACGTTTACTCCCAGACGGGATTTGGTATCAGTAGATGGTTTTATAACTGCGATAGCTGCAAATTATGGAAACAAATAGTTGTGTAGGGAATAAATCTCAATCGGTTAGTAATAACTAACATCACCATTTGCTTCACCTGCAAATCGGACAAACAAAAACATTTTCTGCAGAAACTCAGCGCACCCCTCACCTTTAGATCTGCTTTGAAGAAAATTCTTGCCGTCCTGCTACCAGTTCATCCAGCGACTTCCTCCCTGTTCCAGGACGCAAACCAGAAGGCTGAAAAAAATGGGGGACCATAGCCACCGCCCTCCACTGCTCTGATTGGGCGGAAGCCCGCGGAGGTATTCCTAACTTCCGCCTGTGATTGGACCCTGTCAACCCATCAGGAATTCCTCGTCCCTTGTAGTGAGCGACTAGGACTACGCAACAGCAGTTTTAAAGTTCGTGAAGGATGCGTTTGTGGTAATTTTGATCGGGCTGGAAAAGTAATGTTTTCCATCCATGCAACGTTCAACCGTTTATCCTAAATTTTTTATGTTCTTATGAGTGGAGTATGTCTTATCCCAAACAGCAAAAACTCGAGGTGGACTACCCCCTTGATTGGATGCCATTGATACGTACACATACTCTTAGACTTAATAGGATAATGATGTCGGAAAATTACATAGGATGGGATGGTTGTCGTATATTTTAGTCCGACATATGTATGCAACTTTATTTCTTACAGTCAGAGTTTACTTGCCTAGACATGAACGTAATGTTTGTCGAACTTTGGTTCCACACACTTGCGTTTAACATCAGCTGCATTGTTTTAGGTGATGTCATTACTTCTTTGGAACCATTACCAAAAAGACTGTGGTTTTCAGTTCTCCTTTTACTCTGTAAGGGATTAACTAAAGAAGGAACCATCACCGCTTTCTGGTCAGGCCCACAAAGATATAACCATCTGCGCTGGCATCCAGCATACAAGGAGATAAATCACTGTCGTTTGTGAAACTGATGAGCATCCGAAGACACGGCACACAGGGGAACTGAAGCAGTCGTCTAGCAACTGAAGGCACGGCCAGAAAATCAGTGTATTGAGTCAGCATGGTGGGAACCAGCTGAAAGAAATTGTGGTGCGGTGGTGGCTCTGCTGAGGTGGCCATTCGATACTTTGGAAAGGAACACATACAGCTGTGATGTTACTTGAAGGCAGCAAATACCCAAAGAGAATCGCTCGCGTGGATTACCTCAGAATTCCTCAACTCTCCTGGGGCGACCCATGCCTCTCTGCACGCCTTTTCCTCTCCTCCGCCCCCCGCCCCCACTAACCCCCCCCCTACTTATTTAACACAGCTTGTGAAAATGGAACAACTGTGGAGTTGACAGTATATTGGATAATTTTTCTAAACATAATTATCTTTTGTCTGGGGAGAGTGTGGCACTGCGGTGGCAGGCGCAAACTGGACCTGTAGGCTACTATGCAGGGTGCCGTAATTGGGCTGCATTTCCTTCGACAAAATTGGAGGAAATACCAAGATGTGGGGTGGTGGGTCAAGCAGCGGGGGAGGGGGGGGATGATAATTTCAGAATAAAGGTCTCTCTGAACCCCCTCGTTCACTCACCTAAGCACTTCCCCACAGCTGTCCCACCCCAATAACTGTACATTCCCCGAAGAACGAAAACTGGCATATCTTTCAAGTCATCGACACTCGTTGCCGCAGTCTCTGCCGGAACCTCTGAAGCCTGGTCTCCTTTGGGCTGTGAGTTGGAGTCGCCGTTTTGTGCAGATTATGTGGCTGCCTGTGCTGGCCACCGCATCCCTGTTCACTAGTCGGCTGAGACCTTTTATATGTATGCATTGTTTTTAATAGTGTGAAATAAACGGGGACAGCAAACTTAATAAAACAAAGCTGAGAAATGGAAGGAACGTGTAATTATTGTTTTATAAGTTCGGTCCAGACACCTCTAGTAAAATCTTTCATACTGAACCATTCCTCTGTGACACGCCTTTGATCTTGCGTTCTGCATTTTAATGGTGAATTTTGTTCCCACATTGGGTGCTTGTTATAGCAGCGACGGTAGGAAAAGGGGTCAAAAAGCAAAGCCAAAACACCACGGATCTTTACAAGAGCTGCCCTGAATGGATGTCGTCGTATTTTTGCGACCTCCCAGTTAAAACATGGGTGGGTCAATGCGGTTTGACAGTGCATCTAAAGAGAAGCGGCTCCTGCTAATGAATGACAGCCATAAACGCCTGCAGAGGTCAGCCGTCACACAATCGACAGTGAAGAGAGAATGAGAGTTATAGTACACCATAAAGCTGGGGTAGGCAATCCTGATCCTGGATGGCTGGTATCTAGCAGGTCTTCTATCCTACCTGATGAACCTCACCTGATCTCAGGCAGATAGTAACTCATCATGTAGGATAGAAAACCTGCTGGATACCAGCATTCCAGGATCAGGATTGCCTACCCCTGCAGTAAAGTTTTAGGTGAAATTTACAGAGTAATCTAATAGTTAATACAAACATGTATAATTTTTTTGTGTCATTATGCATCAGTAATAATCTTTTCGTGCATTTGAGCTATAAACGGGCACTGAAATTGATCTAATCTTGCCTTGCTTCTATAGATGCTAGCACCTTTCGTCTTTGAGTTTGCTACCTCGTGGTTTGGCTTAGTTGAAAACGTTAAAATAAACTTCAGCGTTCGATACCCCTGTTATACACATCATCCGAAATACTTATGGAATTTCATCTAAATGGAACTGGAACACCTGAAAATTAACGAGAAATGATGAAAATTACAAATCACTTTCTACACCCATAGCACAACAGGTAATATTTATTAAATTCAGTTTCTGCATATATAACTGTACTTTTTATTGATAAAACATTATTGGTAGTTATACGTTCATTCATTTGCACTTATCTTAAAAGCAATGTTATTTTACTTAATAATACTGAGCATATTTATCTGTACTGTATATATAAACTCTTGAGGGGAGGGGTTATGTTGGCTAAAGACTCAGACTTTTAACCTGGAGAACGCTAGCCCAAGTCTATTGAAGGCGGTCTACATGTTTACCCTGGACTGAGTTACTTCTTTCTGCTAAAATATTCGGCTGCATGTCTTGGGAGGATTGTGCAAAAAAACATTTTAAAAAAACAACATTAATGGAACCGGGCAAATTATAGATCTGCAGTAAGCATAATTAATTTGTTAATTCAGTTGTCCTCAGTTTAATAAGTGGTCATGACATTAGTGTTTTTGTTTCTCAGACTGTCACCTATCAGCAATTGCTACACAATATCAAAAATATGTAGTTTTAGTTTAATTGCATAACTCACATTTTAATTTACTGTACTTTGTGTACATCTATACACAACTGCTTCTGTAAGCCAAAGCAAAATTCGACAGCCACAGTTAATGGCTGCTCAAATGACCAGTATGGTTGCGTTACTTGTTATTGAATCTAAACTAAATACACGTCGCAAATCAGGCAGCAGTTCAGGTCTAGTGACTCATCGGTCTCATGAAATTGCTTGTGACATATGACTGGATGAAATCAGCATTTTTGCCTCCTCCGTATCTGATAATGGCAGGACAACTTACTTTTGTAGGAAACAGGCTGTCTTTATGTGGCAGCATGGACAATGAGCATGCAGGACTTTTTCTAAGTGCAAAAGAAGTTCAGGATTAGCCAATGGCACAGCTGTCAGCAGTTAGGATCTTCTGCCACCATCATAGCTGTAGTGACATTAGCAGCAAGAGCTTGCGGGCTTCACTGAGGCTCTCTGAGAACCCAGACTTTGAGGCCATTTTATGTTAAAAGAAACTGGACTGTAGAACCCCAATCTGAAGAAGCATGACACCTAAAACGACAGGATTCGTGACCAGTACAGGAAATATAAACGAAAATGGCTAGTGTACACTTTAGGAAGTGACTTAAGCTTCAATAAATAACCCCCCAGGGGTCTAAAACAGGGCTCTTCAAATCTGGACCTGGATTCCAAATCCAGGCCTTGTTTTCAGTTCTCCCAGGTAGATATTTTAATAATTACTGATTCTGATTGGTCAGAGGCTTCACTCCTGGCTCACGGGTAAAGGAAGGCTGGAAAACCAGCAATACTTGGACCTTGAGGACTGTGATTTGAACAGCCCTGGTCTAAACTGTGATCTGAGTAAGCTGTTTTGCACAAAAAAGTCAGAAAAAGCCAGCGGTCAATATGTGATTCAGTAAGACTTTCATGTAGCTGACTTCAGTGTTAATCACCAATAGCTGTTTAGATTCGTAATTAAATTCCATTATGTCCATCACCCAATTCAAGTCATCACTGATACGCTTAAGCAATGGTACACTAAGAAAAAAAAACAACGGAAATTCAGACGAGATGTTTTAGGGAAGGTGCAGAAAACAGGGTTGTTTGATGCGAAGACGAGAGCAGGGCTGCCCCGTGTGAGTTGTGGCGGTCGGGGGGAACGGTGCACTTCCATTACCGCATGCTGTTTTCCAGTACTGATGATTTCACCATGCTCCCGGCCCCGTCTGGAAGCAGTATGGGAGCCATGGAAGATGGCGTGGGGGGGGAAGGGAGGTTGTTCTGCAGCGCCGGAAGGCCCAGATGTGGGACGGCCGTGATCAAGTGCACGAGTTGCAAAGAATAAACCTCCCTTAACATAATTACCCCATACCAGGGCTATCTGCCTCATGCAGCCTAGGCAACAGCAGTGTAAGGTTCACTATGAATCGTACGGTATTCATTTACACCATATATAATTTGCATAAAGTAATTATTGTGTAAATTTTTATCTTGAGCCAGCAATCTATCTGTATTTGTATATTATTGTTTACTCTATCCCAGAAATCAAGGGGGAGGGGAGATTGCCTTGGGGTGGCGGATACACTATTACAGAGTAAGGGGTGGCTAGAAACACCAAGTCACCTAGATCATGATTTTGATGTTGTTTGCATCCTGTTCTTTGTTATATGTCACTGCAAGCACCATGTAAAGGCGAAGTCCTTATGTGAACATATACATGGCCCAATTAAGCTCATTCATTCATTCATTTACTCATCCATTCACTCGCTCAAGGTGTTCAACAGGAAAAAAGTAATCGCATCTTTACAAGTTAGATTTTTGCGCATTTATTCATGCATTTGTTTTTGTACATCTGAAAATGTCACTTCCACAAGGACAGGAAACGTGCACAAAATTTAAGGGTCTATTGGGGATTTTACTGAAAGCTTTTATCTAAGGGGAGAAACACACCTATAAAACTCTCTCTTTCAAGGTACAGTGAGATCCCATTCATGCAGACTAAATGCTCACCGTTGAATGGAAGTTAAACCAAAGTACTGTCAGTTAGCAGGAACTACTTAAGGCTGTTGTGTACTTCTGTGTCGAGTCTAGCAGAGCTTACGTTGTGGACTCCACACGTTCACCTACACTGTTGCAAGCATTTCAAATTGTGCGCGGCCTGTGTCATCACGATGTGTAGTTGCATTTTCGGGGAAGTGTCTGTCAGGCTATGGCATAGGGTACTCAGATTCATACAAGTATAAATCAGCCTTTAGAGGTAAGTAACATTCTTTTGCCCTGGGCCATTCCTACCCTACTCCTTGCAATTTACATATCTTTTTATTTAAAAGGCTAAACCCATATTGTATGAACAATCTCCTACCCATGTCACAGGACAGGAGGCGGGATCCTAGTGTGGTTTATTGTTAGTCTGGCCCTAAGCGGCACATTTCACTTCTCTTACTGTTGGCTTGACTTCCCAACACTCCTGGAACACATTTAACATATTTTCTTCTCAACCTCTATCTCAGATCCTACCAAAATGCCACCATTGAAATGACTTTAAAACAAAGGCGAGGTGTTCAGACTCAGTCACATTTCAGCACCGCAGTGCAGACCTGTTATGTTTTGCGATCTGCCCGACGGTGTGCAGGCGAGTGGGCTCACGGGCTGCAGGGGGATGCAGGCAACTCAGTCCATAGCACTGTGACCTCACATTCAGTCTTCTGTGTGGTTCTCCATGTGTTTGGCTGGGTATATTCCAGGCACCCCTGTTTCCCTTAAAAGTCCAAAGATATGGGATTAATGTGAACCAGTGCTTCTAAATTACCCGTAGTTGTATGTCGGTGTATGCCCGTCAGTGGACTGACATTCTTTGGGAAGTGTGTCATTTGCTATGTGCCCCATGTCCCTCACCATAACCAGAGTACATTCGGGGGCCGTAGGCAGAAAATGTCATGGGGCCCTCCAGCTCACCCTCCCCCACATGGTAAAACTTAATACCTTTATTTTACTGTGAAGTGAAAGTTTATAATATCAACAATTTGATAAAAACAAGAGCTTTAATTTCACTTTTGTGAAAAACAGAATACACAAATAAAGCAGATTTGTCATTGTCATTGCGATGTACTGTGTAATTGGCCCAGCTGGGGGGGCCTGGCCTTTCCCTGCCCTGCTTGTCCTGTCACTGTACCTTTGACCATAACCCTGCATTCGATAAGCGACTGCGGAACATATATCATCAGTCATTGTTCGCCATTGCTAATTTTACACTTAGAGTGTCACTGTTGAAGAAAAAAAAAAACAGCAAAACTAGGGCAAAGGTTATACGAGGTCTTTCTGTAGACAATGTCATGAAAAAATGCCTCATTCTTTAAATAAAAATATTCTGTGGAAGAAAAATTAAAAGTTAATAGGGTTGGGATGATTATGGGATTGTTGTTCTGTCTTAGGCCTTAGGCAAGATGATCACAATTTATTTGAGGGTACATGAATAATGTAGTAGTACATGCTTACGTAATGCATTAATTAATCAGTAACTAAGTGTTAGTTATGTACTGATCTAATGTTTGTTCATCATTAATCAATTATGAAGTTCAGGTATTCCATTCAGGCACTATTGTTACTCAGTAGTTAATAATGGTAATTACTTAACTCATTTACTACTCAAGAACAGATCATGAACTAATATAGGTTTCCCCATGAAATATGTGAGCTGTCATGATTGATGAATGAACATGGGATCAGTACTTAACAAACACTTAGTTACTTGTTAAATCATGCATTAAGTAAGCAAGTACTACTACATTATTCATGTTACTTCAAATGTGACCGGCAAGAATATGTTGGTTTAGGGGATTGTTGTTCTATCTTAGGCCTTAGATAGAGGAACTCCAGTGTATTGACAAAGTTATGTATCAATTTTTAATCACAAACATGGCAATATTTATAAGACAAGTGTGCAGTTACTGTATCTTATCTGATTAATGTCATGTAAGATATAGGTGGGTCTATTACTAAGGTGATTTTGGTTAAAATCCTTAGTGATAAACCGGATTGTAAACTGTAAGTACTTCAGCCACGTAAAATGATCAGCTCAGTTACAGTGCTGAGAACCACTGAATAATTCTGAGAACCATAATCATCAGCTGGGTTTGCATAGTATGGTAGGTCAGAACAGAGGGTACTAAGCAAGGTTCTGAACCCAACCTGCTACAATGAACTATTATTTACATTTTTGGAATTTTTCTTTTTCTTTTGAGATAAAAGTGTCAGCTTAAAGACAAAATATCCCCCCTGACCAAGGCTGCGGGTCACCCGCAGCCACATCCGTGTCCATCTATGACTCTTCGTTATTCTATTCCACCATCTACACTTTCCTCGAATTTCCCTCTGTAAGCAGGCCTTGCTGAATGATCAGCAAGACGTAGCATCTCTACAGTCCACGTGACAGGACAGTCAAAAAAACATGGAGAATGAGAATAACAGGCAGCGCCCCTCCCCCCCCCCGTACATGTTGTTGCAAGACAGCCACATACTTCTAACATCTCCTCATTGCACACATTATCACAGGTCTCTCTTGTGATATTTCCTGACATTTCACCCCCCCCCCAGTCCGCCTTGTCCTCATAGCCTCATAGTATTACCGTGCAGTCAACAGTCAACCCTGTGCTTGGCCCACGGTTACAAAACAATGTGGGAAGAATGATGCATGTTAGCACATCGCTGGGATGCCTTGGGGTTAAACCTGCACAGTGATGAGGGCACAACATATGGAGCAACATCAGTAGTGATACCACAGGGGGGTGGCAATGATAAAAGTTGATGGGGGGGGGCTGTTGGGTAGGCAGATAATCTGTGACCACGCTCATGGGAGAGACTGGGCTTATTTGTAGGAAAAATGCCTTTATTTAAAAATAAGATTAAATAAAATATGATGTCCTTGGTGGGTGGTGTTTGGGGGGGGGGTGGGCATGGCCTGTAAACACCACCCCCCTAAATGCCAACCTTCACTAACATCCTTCCTCTCATCCTTCCTGCAGCCCTTCATGCTGTAGGCCTATGGAGTCAGTAAGGCGCACTATTCAGTTTCTCAGATGTAGGTTTTCTTCTTAACAATACTTATGCCATGAAAATGAATGAGGAAACACTGCACCTTCAAAATACCTTGCTGTGTTCTTTTTAAGTCAAATCTGCATTACTGTGTTTGGCAAGCAGCTATGTATGACTAAGTAAATGATACAAGTATCAAGTATCAGGTGTATTTTGCGTTTAGAAACTATAGCTAGACTTGTAACCGAGATGTTACTGGACATGAAAAGCCCTTTCTCTAGCCGGTTCACTCAGCCTTTCAACTGAGAAAAGGTTACGGCATGTGAATACCTCAGACTTAATTTCTTAACGGATTTAACTGGCCTTTGTTATTGAAAATCTAGTAAATATTTTAAAGGCCCGAAATACTTATTCGCAGCGATTGCTTTTGAGTGCACAGTTGTCACACCCATGAGTGAAAGGGGGACTAGTATCACGGCTATTCTGAATCGCCAACTTTGGTCAGCTGGCTGGCGTAAGATTTTCAGTTCCAGACTGCTCACGCATGCACATGCGTCTACATGTATGTAATAGGTTTACTACCTTGTAAATAGTCTGTAGGGTTTCCAAACTATCCCAATACTTCTGATGTAGTTCGTTTTAGATTTATAATGGAATAATATAGATTTGCCATGTCGAGTTCTTGCGCGAGAGTCTGAAGGCATGAGTGTCACGCCAGATGCGTGAGGGTCGGTGACCCTGCTGCCGTGGTCAAGGACCTAGAAGAGCGGGACCGTGGAGCTGCGGCAGAGCGGCTCAGCCCTGCAGATGGTGCAGACGGGAGCAGGCGGGCAGATGTGCAGCAGCCGTGCACCTCTTTTGAAGTGAAAATGTGGTTGTGGAACATGTGCTCCTCATCCAACCAGGACATGCGCACACACACAAGCGGGAGACCCGCCTACCAAACTCAAATCCATGCATTAATGGTAGAGGACTTAAACACTCTCTTAAAAAATCGCTTTTGTTGAACCCAGCTTACGTTCTCCTGTGGTTACGTAAGATTGTTCCCGCTAAAACTTTGCCTGACAGGAACATCAACTGCCCAGAGCGCAAACAAGTTTCCTTTACAATAACACAATGGACTGCCCCACTCAACGCAGTGTCCATCTCTTAACCAAAAAATATATATGTTACTATCAATTGGCAGTTAGGGAAGAACCATTTCAATTAACTAATAAGGGGAAAAAAGTAACAAGCGATGTCGTGACTGAAGGGTGAGTCAGATGTTAGCTGGGGAGGAAAATTTTTTACATTGCAAAGAAGGATCGATGGAGGCAAACAAACCCCGATTCCCTTCTAGCGAGCTGTTTTTACAGCAAAGAGCTGTTGATTTAAAGTTATAACAATGAAAGCTGCAACACGCTGATTAAAAACATAGCATCATGTTTCCCTTGCTACTGAAAATTCCCAAATACTCCAGCAATGTATTTAATTATTATTTACGTGCCAGAAACATGTCGAGGATAATTGGAGCTACCAAACTGCCCGTAGGTGTGCATGTGTGAGTGAATGGTGTGTCAGAGTGCCCTGCAATGGGTTGGTGCCCCATCCTGAGCTGATCCCTGTCTTGCACCTGTAGCCTCCAGGATAGGCTCCAAACCCCCCCCCCACACACACACACACACACACACACACCCTGCTTCGTCATCAATAGGATCAGCGGGTACAGAAAATCGATGGATGGATTATTTATGTAAAAGCTCCATTTCTATCTTGACAGAGTGTGTGCGCGTGTGTGTGTATCGTTGGTGACTGCCTGTGTGTGCGACGCAGTCGGACATGATTGGGTCTCGTTGGCGCTGTTTTGACCGAGTGAGCATGAAGCTAGTCAGTAATATTGAGTTCTCTCATTGTGCTGTATGTCATCTGTTACCTCTGGTCATGCCAGTGTGTTCCAGTGCCGATGGGTCACTGGTCTAGCCTGGCACTCCTTTCTTGGCATTGTCTTGGTTTGTACCCATCTTTATATGCATGTGTTATGCCACTCTGATTCACTGATTAACTGCAAGCACCCCTATTCTAGATCATGGATTTTATCTGACAGTATTATTATAGATAGTTGTACCACATGAATGGTTGGAAATCCCATTAATTCCATCAGCAGACTAAATATGTGGCATAAACTGTATATTTATTATGGTTTGGGTATACAGTAGCTAGGGGGAGAACATGGTGAAGTCCTCTCAAATTCCCCAAATTCTTAATCCTACTTTTTTCAAGATTATAAAAATATTTTGTCCGTGGATCTTCTCCCAGAAACATTATTTTGTATTTTTATTGGTCAGTCCCATAACATTTTTTTTTTTCACCGAGTTAAGATAGAACTCTTATTGTCCATACAAATGCTATATCTAAAGCCCAGAAAATATGTGGTATTGTCATTTCACCTTTGTTCAGTTATAATACAGTGACATTGAAGTGCCTGGTGGCGTCACTGTTCATCCAGCACTCTATTCTTTGACCAGGAAACACCAACTGTCTCGTAGCTACTGGCCAAACTTAAAATAATCAGGTATGACTGATGAGCTGCAGCAGAATGGAACAGTTGTGCCTTTGGCTGGGCCCCTCTACCCAGCTGCCGACAGCCGTGAGCTGGGGGGGGGGTCTTTGCCTTTCACCAGCTGTCACGCCTCTTTCAGCTTCTGTTTTTGCCTCGACGAAGGAGGAACACAATTCCTTCTCACTCGTGTGGTTTCTGCAAGCAGGTGATGGAGACGTTTCCACTGGGCTCATATTTATAATAAAAAGGGCACAAAATCGACAGTCTGACTGCGTTACCTTAAATCTGAGCTATTAAAATCCTAAAACAAATTTACTTAAATACCATCACAGGCAGGCATAAACGTTGATCACCACAGTAAATTAATATGCACCAAAAGGTTGACCTTTTCTGTTACTAGATATCAAGACTGTAGCCTTGCAATCAACATTGGGGGAGACCAAGCCTACCATAATTTATTTTTTATTTTTTAAAGAAGATATACTATTCAGCTCTACATACAAATACTCAGAAAACTGATGCAGGGTGTGACACACTGGCGAATGCCAGCCAGGAAAAACGATTGGGCGTTCCGGAGTATTTTCCACTTCTTACGAGCTATTTTAGAAAATAAGGAAATAAAGAACTGAACAAAGCAAACCCATTTACAGCAATAAATCTGCACATTGTTTCAGGTTTCCTGCAAGACAGTCCGATTTGTTTTCTCCTCTACTAAGCCACAGCGACTTTTTTTGGGGATTTTGTGCTTATTTTATGACGTAGCTAGTGTTTGAAAAAAAACCTGCGTGCTATAACTGATTAAATTTTATTTGAAGTTTACGTTCTTTGTAGGATGGAGCATTTTAAATTCATTTGTCCAGGAGTTTAGAATCGCTAGGCAGAAATTGACTTTCCGTGGCTACTGAAAAACAAACTAGTTTATTCAATGCCTCTGTTGACAGAACTGTGAAGTATTTCACAAATTTGATAAGCAGTTTATAACTTCCTGCTGCACACTCACCTGTCCAGTATGTGATGAAACTTAAATATTTGTCATAGAATCAGCCTTAACAAAAGAATGGAAATAGTCAAGGATGTTTCAAAATTCAGGTATGCTCTGTTTACTGAAAGCTAAATGAACGCTTCGTGTATAAACAGGGATGCACATAACTGGTACGCAAGTACTTGTTCACCTTTAAAAGTGATACATGCGGCAATTTATTATCGTAACAGCGCAAATGCGTATGCATTTTATGTGGAAGAAACTACCATGCATTTTAACCTTTATACCACAAATGAAGTATGAATTAGCATATAGATTTAAATGCACAATAATTCATTTTATGTGCATTTGTGCTACTACACAGTCAATTGCTCCATGTATCGCGTTTAAGTTAACACAAAAGGAGCTGAATTAATTGAAATTTTTACTTCAGTTACCATCCCGTTTACACAATGTCTGGACGACACCCATGATCCACCCTGGTTTGTTCCATGGTGTTCTCCTTGAAGGACCACACTGGCCTGCAAGGCTAGTTAGCCAAGGTAAGGCTTCTCTACCCCTCACTTAAAATGCTTTTGTGTTGCATAACAGAAATGCTCTGCCCCCCCCCCCCCAACAGTCTGCCTGCAGGCACCCAGCAACATAGCTTCCAGCTGTTCAGGTGAACAAAAAGACAAGCGTATAGAATTCCACAGATGCTGGCCTAGATACAAAAGGCAGTTTCATTGCCCTGCTGATGTCATTTCTTGGTGGGGCCTTTTTTTTTTGGTTAACAAAACAGCATACCTCAAGAACCTACAATGCTCCTTTTTAGATTTCCACAGACCCCAGGCTAATAGAGAACGCGTAACTACGCAATCCATTCACAACACAGTGATGCGCATTTCCAGGATTTAAAGTGGTGTGGCTACGGCTGTTGCGGACAAGCACTTGTGGGACGGACACTTCCAGCGCCAGCTGTGCATGTGCAGCTTGCATGTTCTCCCCATGTTTGTGTGCTTTCACTCAGGGTGGCTCTGGTTTCCTCCCACAGTCCCAAGACATGTGGTTTAGGTGAACCGGCGTCTGAAAATGACTCTTATTTTGTGTGTGCTTGCTCCCTATAATGGTCTGGCATCCCATCCAGAGTATACTCTGCCATTCTGGGATAGGTTTCAGGCTGGGATAGGTAGTTACAGCGGTAAAAATGTATGGCTGAACAGTCGGGATTACAATAATCATGCTCATCGCCATACAAAATGTTTGATATTTCCATCAGTTTTGCCTTTAGAGTTTATTTTTACAGTCAATGGTGGCACTTCAATAATGTGTTGACAAAAATAACCATACAGACAAAAAGAGAAACAGAATAAACCACTAGCAACGTCTACTTATAACCATCACTTACAGGATCGTGAGACTGACCACGGGAACACCAGCTAACCTAGTGATTAAGGGCCCGGCCTTGTAACCTGAAGGTTGCCAGTTCCCGTCCCAGATGAGGCCCGGCTATAGCACACTTCAGTGAGATATTTGACCTGAAATACTCCAGAGAATTAACCTATTGCATAAATGGGCTGAAAGAAAGAATGAAATATGCAAATGTGATGCAGAGCAGCAGCCAGGATGTGTAGCACAAGGGGGGGATGTTTGCATAAATGTGGTAAATTTAAGCTCCCATTTACAGGTCAGCTACCTCATCGCTGCCCTGACTAGGGATAGTCAAGTGTGTCTGTTCATGCAGAATCTCTCTGCCAGAATGTCATGGCCCTGAGTGACACGAGCTCTTCAGCAGGAAGAGGAAGGAAAGGTGCGATAATTGCACCGTAGGTATAAAGTGCTGGATTTTTTTCTCAGTGGAAGGTGCCGTGTAATTGTGCAAAAATGCCATGAATGTTTTTTTTTTTTCTGAAGCATCAGAACTGCTGATACTTAAGGAAGGGAATGTAGCACGTCTGGCGTGTCACGCGGATTTGGGGACCGCAGAGCCGACCACAGGTGCTCACGCACATAGTCTCGGCTGCCGCTGAGTTTGCTGGACTCCCCATTCCGGGCCGCCTATAAACCCCACAAGTATCTCATTTCACAAAGGCACATTCTTTCACAGCCCTGGGCACCGGCTCCCTCTGTAAATGTAGATTGGTCACTACTGGTTTTGCTCGGTACAGAAATACGATGCCACTTAGACCCAGAGCTCGTCACAGCCTTGGCGACTGCCTTGGGGGCTGCAGGCGATAAACACTCAGGGTGATCTCTTTCTTAGCATACAGGAATTTCTAGGTATCAGGTGTTGTGGTCTCTTCTTTCGCACTGCCACACGGCTTCGATGCGCTCCCACCATTTTATTCTCATTCTCCGCTTTGATACTCTCCCTCAGCGACTGACTGGGTCACGGTGAAGAATAAAAGCTAGACTTACTTTGAATACATGCTTATGACGAATAAATGCACCGTCATTCCCAGAATGCAATGCATTGGGGGCAGCTCACCATGCTGCTGCCCTAGAACCACTTTGTTTTCATTTCCTCCCCAACCACCATGCGTTGGTGCTCCACAGGGTCACAAATGCAGTGTTTGAGCACAATCTCATACAGGAAAATGTGGCAAAGTCAGTAACAATACGCGGGACACAGAGGTGGCTCTTGCCGATGATGCCATCCCGTCTGGCTTGCTGATTGATTTAACCCAAAACATCCAAGCATAATGACAGAGGTATGAGCTGTGATTGTTGGCTGCGGGAGTGTGTACTGTCACTGTGCTTTGACCCTTTTACCATTCCCATCTCATGAAGCTCTTCAGACGATGGTTTAGATATCAGTGCTGCCATCAACATCTTCATTCCCTCAGCCTGTCAGCCTTAAACCCCTTGGGCATATTTGTCCATCGTTGGCATTGCGTTGGTGTTGGCATTACCTACTCTTCAATAAATACATGCTATAAGCAGTTTTTAAAAAGGTGTATACTTTGGGGGGAAATTCTGGATTAGAACAGCAGATCATAATCACTGAAATACCAGTCCTATTAATGCCCAAAAGGATGAATTATTATTCACTGCTGAGTAATGGCATGAATCAGTAAGAAAAATAGTAACATATATTATTAATGATCAGTAACATTAAATGTAACAATATGCAAAGAACAATTTTAAGTTTTTCAGCTGAAAACTTAAGAAAAAAACAACAATGCTAAACAGGGTTCTGCTGTCATTAAAATATTACAGTTTCTATTAAATTCATACTGCAACTGTAGAAGATATTGGTGCCCCTTCAGTCCATGATTGACAGGAATTAATATGGATCTAACCACATGGTTCTGAAAGAGCTTCAGTTGTTGAATCCAAATAAAACTTGACAGGACAGCCATAGAGCTAAACTCTGTCCACCTTTTATTCCACTGAATAAATCACAATGCCCAGCTTCCTGTTCTAGCATGGAGTGTCACATACACTACTATTTATGGAAGATAACTTATTGTCAGCAAGCATAAAAGATACATTAGTAGATAAGATATTGTATGTATTATTTGGCTGAAATCGGCTTTCATTTTTTGGTATGGTCACAACGATTGGCCGACTGCATGCGCTGTTATCTGAGTAACACCGTATTTTTTAGCTAACCCAAACATCCCACGTAAAAACTCCGCTACTGACGCTGACACCGTTACTTTTTGCTGTGTTTTTAAAAAAATATCATAAAAATGAACCCTAAATTTAGCGCGCACAGAGGCGCGCATCCCGTCCGAAGGCGTGGCCCCTGGCATAACAATGCGGTCATTCTGCCGGGAAACCCCATCGCCGTCCGCGGCGCGGCGCGCGGCGAGATTGCCTTATATGGTATTTCACGGCAGGCGCGAGCGTGATTGGCCGGTTCTCGAATGACACCGGAGCCTCGCCGGCGAGTCTGCAGAGGCAAATAAACAACACCTGTCCCGACATGCAAAGACGGAGTGCGGGAGGTGCCCCACACAACCACCATGAAAAACCAGATATTCTATGCATGCTTTAACAATGCTTTAATGATTTAACACTGGGAAAAAAACTTAAATCGTTTCACTAATGATTGATGTAGATCACTTAGACATGCACAACAACTATGATGAGTATTTTTTTCCCCCAAGTACCTGAAATAACATTTATAATGATATTTGCCAAACCCATTCATTCATTTCTTTCCTGATGCGGGCCCGAAGCTTATCCCAATATCCCAGGATGGGGCGCCAAACTATCAAAGGACACTATTCACACACGTACACTATCACCTACTGAAATTTGGTTACCAAAATTCTGTTAATATACTTGTAAAAGATATCATCAACTTCTAAATTTATTTTAATTTTGGGAAGTATCTAAAATGGAATGTTTAAATAATCAGGTTTGGCAAATACAACTATTTTAAAACATATAAATGAAAATAATTATGCTCTGCTGCCATCTACTGTTCATATATGGTTTCATCTTCAATAGTTGCATATGAAGTACAAACCAAAAGAAGCTGCTGTAAAAACATCTTCGTGTGCAAAACTGACTTCTTCGACAAAACTACTTTAAAATACCTTTTTATAGACAGTATAGTTGAACAAAGTTAGTTTTACTGACTTTGAATGGTAAACACCATTCCAGCAACTAGGCTTGTATTCACTGACAGTGCAAATTAAGTAACCCAAGAAAGTAAAAAATTTGATTAATAAAAATAAAAATAAAAAAACGCAAGCAGTTAAATCATCCTAAATAAAGTGCTTAAGATTTTTAGTTTGATAAAAAGTATAAAAAATTAAAGTGATATATTTGCATAAGGGAGTTAAAAGAATGACAATAAGGTGTGCTTATAAGAAAAAGGGTTCCTGCATGTAAGGCATGCAGGTGGGTTACTTGAACATAGAGGGGATACACTTTACTATATTTCTACCACTGTTAGTGTGAAAGATATTAGCACTGGCATATTTTCTAATCAAGCAACATCTTGACTACAAGTGCAAAGGGCATATGTATATAAAACACATCTGCAAAAATGACAACACATGCTATACGGCCTTCTGAACATCCTGGATTGATGTTTGTACGCCTCACACATACATCTTTGGCGAAAACTGCAGGAGGGACCTGGAATACCCCCAACGCTAAAGGTACGAGGCCACGGCACGAGACCCTATATGGTCCAGGGGCACCAGACTCAGACCCCTCAACCTGCACTCACCTGTACACGTGTCTGTGTGTCTCATGAAGAGCAAGATGGGAGACAAGGACAACCTCCTCACAGAGAATCACCGTTACATTCCAGACCAGCACGTCCAAGAGTGACAACATACACATCACACTTTAAGGCACTTTTAATAGGAAAATCTGCACTGCCAAACATGGTATTAGTGACAGCTCTACCCAGATGAGCCAGCCTGCTCCGATAAATAACCATAAAACACAGAAGGATAGCTAAACCCCCCCCCCCCGCCGCCCACCAAAAAGTCAAGACCAAACCACACTGAATATTATTTATAAACAGGGATGCGTATGACTGGCATGCAAGTACATTCACCTTTAAAGACGACTGCTATAACAGCACAAATGCGCACATATTTATGTGCATTTTCTCTGCAATGACAATTTGCCATGCACAAATGAAGAACGAATTAGGATATAAACGTTAAAATGCACAGTAATTTCTTGTCAAAGCAGTGTAAATGCGTATTTATTTTAATGTGCATTTGCATTGTTACAACAAACAATTGCAGCATGTCTAGCTTTTAAAGGTGAATGTGCATCATTTTTTCTTTTGTTTGCAAATTCACAGGTGCCAAAGAGAATGATAATCAACCCAGATGTGTTTTTTTTTTTTTATTTCAGCCAGTGAAGTTAAGCTGAATTTAATTACCTGAATGATTGAAATACCTGAATCCAAAGAGGATATAATTACGATGATATATTTTTTTAAAATAATTACTTAAATCTGTTGAAACTGGTTAAGTAAATCCTGACTGGAAACATTCTGAAAATCGAAGGAAAAAAAGCACAAAGGGGAGATGCTGAAAACTGGGTAAATTAAACGAGAACTTCACAGATGAACGAGAAACTGTACAAGGCAGATCATCCCGCCGAGTTTCCGTACTTTGTGGACGTGTGAATAAATTTTCAAAGAAACAATTTGACGTTAAAAGTGTCTCCCAAATGTCACAGCTGATGCCTTTGAAGGAGCACAGAAGAGTTAGACTGATACGTCTCCTATCCTGAGCCAAAAGTCACGCGACAGGAGAAGAATGATAATGGTCAAATGGGTCATATGATCACTGAGCATGAAGGCACATTGTTTTTCCAGTGTTTGGCACAGAGCTGCATGCTGCCCCCTACCCTCCGCCTTCGTCATCCATCCAGATGGATTTTCAGCTCATCAGAAAACTGTGAGATGGAACAAGACACAAGGCCATCATGAATGAGTGAGAGGGGACGTTCATTGATTCACTGCTCTGCTCCTACTAGATCAGGTAGCGAGCACAAAAATACTGGATTACGCCAACACATAATGATGAGGGGATAACAGTCCATTATCATTATGTTCAGGGCTGTATAAAGACCTGGCTCGGCCCCTGAAACATTCTAACAAACAGGCCCCCCCTTCTCTGAAACAATGCTACTAATTAATTTAAAGACAGACCCCTGCTAAATGTGCATTTCGATCCGTTTTGCAGTTTTAACAAAGCGTCAGACTCCGAGATCGAGCCCCACGTCATGCTCAGCAGCCGCAGATTCGACCGGGCCCTGAAAACCTGCCCGCTCATGGGCGGCCCCCGGTTAGGTTTAAAAAGGCCATCAGATAAGCCTCCCCTCCAAATGCATGGCGACTAATTACGCGGGCGAGGTCAGCTAAGGTGGAAGGACGGCTGACCTGTATGGATACCCGTAGTACTTGCTCCTGAAGACAGACAGCAGCCAGCTGAAGAACAAGGCGACGAGGGCGATGCCAGCGACACACATAACTGGGGGAGGAGAACCACATACGTCATTCACTTCATCCAGTCGCATCACATGCAGGTACCCCTGGAAATCGCCGAATTTCCAAGTACAAAGAACGAGCATAAAGAGCCGGGTCGGCCACAGGCGATTCGGCGTGACCGTTAACATGCTGGAGGGAGACCTACGAAGCGGCTGCCATCATCTCTTAGTCCACCTTTTCCGCAGGTAGCATTTTTCGACGGCGGCCTGCCACACTAAAATCTTTTCCTCCATGGTGAAAAAAAAAAAACAAAAACAACATCTATCGATCATCTAATCGAAAGCTTTGGTGACTTGCCCGGGCAGTCTGATGGCTGGCCCCTCCTCTTGCGCTCGCACTAAAGAATTCGGCAGCCCTAATAGGCCACATAAGTTGTCATTTAACAGACACACATAAAGCTCCAATGAGCTTTAGCAACTAAACGAAAACAGTTATCACTGTCACTGAAAAACGACGAGCCCATACTGCTTCATAAAATAACTTCAGTGGCTGTTTACCTTACAGAGGGAACATGCCATCACTAAAACAATTAAAAAAAAAAAAACAAAAAAACCTATGTACAGCATTGGTGTGGTGTCTGCATGTTTTTTCAGCAGTAATCACCCCCCACGTGCCAAACCTGTTGATCCACAGCAAACACTGTAGTCCGTTGTTGCATTTCCCACCTACAAAACCCCTCGAGTGTGACATAGCAGCACGATATAAACTTATATCACGTGTGCAAGATGACGGCGACGATAAGAAAAAGCAGCTTACTCTTTCTCTTGCCCATGTCCATATCAGACGTCGCAGCCTCAAGAAGGAGAACCATACCCAGGGTGATGGCGGCATCTAAGGAGCTGCGTTAAGGGACGTGGATGGGGAGGGGGCACGGACACTAGGGCACATCCCTCTCTGCTACTGCAAGTCCAAACTCACCTCGGAGGGGATTGCAAAGCATAGCGACAAATTGCTCTGAAGCAGACATAAGGGCCTTTTACTTATATTCTCTTTCTAGTTATATAAAAGGAACAAAAAGGGGTGGTGCAGTGGTTAGCACTGTTGCTTCACACCTCTGGGACCCGGGTTCGAGTCTCCCCCGGAGTCTGCGCGTTCTCCGCATGTTGTCGTGGGGTTTCCTCTGGGTACTCCGGCTCCCCCATGCTGAGGCTGCAGTCTCTGCTCCGCTGCTAAAAGGATACTGAAGAGGAGCACGATGTGGGTCTCCGCCACAAATTGAGCCTGGCTGCTGCTGTGTATGTAGCTCTGGGTGTGGAGGAGGAAGCACAAGAGAGTGGCGATCAAAGCATCTTCAATGGAGGAGGACCAGGAGCTTCTGTTCTACACGACCTATGAGGTTAGAGGCCCTTACTAACATAGCACTCTGTGACCTCATTGACCCATGTTGTGCGGGTACCCCCCAACACTGGACTACTAAAGTGTTATCTACTATTACTAAGCTAATCAGTGTCTCACCACTTGCCCGGTGCTGGGGTTCTTATGGGCGTAGGGAGGTCCTCGGATGTGGTTCCACATCTGCCCAGAGGTCATGATCAGGACCACGCTCTGCAGGAGGAAGGGTGAGCCAACTGCTGAGGAGATTTCTACAGACACCAAAGTTTGCCCAAAACCCTGACACGCAAGGGAACCTGAGCCTATGGAACGACATTGTTGCCCGACGGCAGCTACTTTGCACAATTTTTGCTGCAGTTTCCCCAACACAAATACCCTTCGATTAGGTCAACATTTACCTGGGGTCTCCAGTGAAACTAAGCTCTAAACAAGAAGCCGACAACAGAATTATGTTCCTTTGTTAATGAACATAGCAGGCTTTACATAGAAAACAACTATTAAGAAGGGAATATATAGAAAAAAATAGAATAGTGATACTTTATTAAACCCCATGGGGGAATCCTCTTTTTGCATTCTTGCTCTCTACTAGAAACACAGATAAACATGCAGGTGAGGGCAAGATTGGGGGTCTCAGCACGGGGTGAGCCAGCGGGAGGTGCCCACGGAGCAGGGGGTCAAGCAACTTGAAATTCCATGCAAAGGCACCAGTACTGGGAAGAACAGCGTGAGGAACAGGGAAGGTCCTCTCTACCTACCAGTGCTGCGAAGCCCCAGGTATTCCTGCTGAACAGGAAGTCCAGGTTGTTGCGACGCAGGTACACCAGGCTCCCGATGGCTGCCAGCAGGAAGCCCAACATGAGCGGCCCGGCGTAGTTCGGTGGCCGGATGATGCGGATCTGGGGAGGAGCACAGACACGCTGGGCTTCGGCCTTTCGCCGCCCGAACCCTGGACCCTGGATCCGAGCCCCCACCCCCTTATTACTGACAGAACCACAAACATGGCCGCTTAACACTCAAAACTTCATTATGACAACTTAGATGTCGTGCTCCCTTGGGATGATCTGCAGAGGAGACTCTCTGAATAAAAATGGCCAAATTACTACCTGGGGGTAGCAATTTGTTGAATGGCCTCCAGGGGGCGGTACAGGAAAATACCCCATTTAAAAAAAAAAAAAAAAAAATCATCCTGATGATTCAGAAGAAAACATCAGATAACGAGCCTGAACTGAATGGTAGCTTTTCCCTTTTCCAGTGAAATCTGAGCATCATGAAGTGGGGGGGGATTTCGGGGTCTTACATGGACGTCGGTCCGGTCGGCTATCCAACGGGCGATCTGCTCCGCCCCGAAACCGCGGACCTGCAGCTCGTAGGTGTCGGCCCGCTTCGGCTTCCCCTTCGGCGGGAAGTGGATGAACGTGGGGGCGGAGTTCATGTTCAGCTGGGAGAAAAGGTAGCAGAAAGCTCGCGAATGGTAGTTCAGTGGTTTCGCGCCCAAAGTCAGCGTCATTCACAAACACATCAACGCCACATGGTGATTCTTAAGCCGGTCCAGGCCACTCAGCTAGTACAATTGACATTGTATTCCACTGACACACCTAAACTGATTTGTCATATAATTAAATGGCCCTTAACTACCTGGCTAAGGCATGCAGTTCTAGATCTAGAACAAAAATAGGGGACCTGCGGCCAAGACTGAGATCCGGCTCCAAAGCACAAGCAACGATGCTAGGTGTGATACAGCTGCAGTAAATCGAGAAATGCTACCATCTGAAAGACATCCGAGCCTTCATCGAAATCCACGGTGACGAAGAAGATGCGGTTGGTGAACGCACTGGAATAACGCCAGGAGTTGGCCAGGATTTGGTATTCGTCGTCAGCCTGCCTGTGTACGGAAACACAGCTCAGCTCCCAGAATGGGGCAAAGTCGACCCCACAGTGAACGCCCTGGTGGGGGTGTGACGTGTTGTGGTACAGGGGTGGAGAAGGGGGATATTCGGGTGTCAGGGTCTCTCTAAAAAAAGTACCAGATATGCTCAGACTGCCCATAAGAATTTGACCCTTAACATATTGTAAGAAAATTAGGTTCAGATTAGCAAAGGCTGAGAAAATCCAAAAACAAAAACTATTCAGCTACAACTAAAGGATGATTAATCAACTTTAAATATTTATTCAGTGGGCCGTTTTTGTCACGTGCAAGGAAATAAGAATTATTATTATTACTACTTTTACACATGCAGATGGAAATATGGAATAACTGAGTTTTTCCCAATCAAACCATACTTAAAAACCCTTGATTAAAAACAAGTTCGCCCTTACCTGCACACCCCACACTGCCTCTGGGGCTGGAGGGCAGTGAACATCACCACCACCGAATAGTTGCGCGGCAGAGCCTTGACAAAGCGCCGAAACTTGTCACCGTTCATTCGGATCACTGGCCTCCTGCTGGCCCAATCCATCAGCTGACTGACTTTGTCAGACAGCAGTGTCTTTGTAACAAAACCAAACCATTATTTTGGTGAGAGACTATCTGGAAGTGATTTTTAACTTAATGCACTCCCGTACTGGACTGAATTCAGGTTGCACAGGTCACACTTAATCACAAATGTAATCACATTGCAAACAAACTAACATCCTCTGTGTTAGTGGATCACTGATGCCATTTCCACCATTAATGAGGGTATGCTACAGCGAACATAGCAAGAAATCGAGTACCTTCTCGATGTGCTCTGTAATAGTGCCCATATAGAGATGTATTAAATGAGGCAATTTGGTTTTGTAATACATTTTTGAAATTGTAAAGACACTTTATGAACACCCTGTGTGTATACGCATGTGTGCACACTTATATTCTGCAGAAAAACCTTCGAAATAGGTCTGCATATTGTAACCTATAAATCAACACACCAAAATCAAAATGCTCATACTGTAGTGATAAAATAGATTATCGCGGCACTGTCATACTTCAGTTCTGTGCTACTTCTGCCACGTGCAATTTGAAATCTTTATGAATTAAGACTCACTAATCGTCGATTATGCAAAGTTTAGAAAGCAGTAAATGTAGGCCCTCCGCCTATGGGATGCATTGAGTTTCGCTTTAAGGGTTACAGCAGCTTAATAATAAACTAAATAAATTATTAGCAAGGCAGAGAGTACACTGCAGTTGAAAGACCCACGGGTGCACGCTGTGGGCTCAGTTTACGATGATTTTAACTGCAAGAAGAGTAGTTGCAGGAGGGCTGACAATATCGCAAGTGATACAGAAGATTAGTATGTGAACAGTCACAAAGAAAAACTATGTAATCCGCAGCTTTCAATAGTAATAAACAAACGTATACATGTAAATGGTGCAGGTTACGAGTAATGTTTAATAGCTAACCGCCACAAACAGAATCTGAGTAATTCAGCCTCGATAAGTGACGCTTGGAAGCAGAAAGAGATTCATCCAGCTACCTGTAGCCCACCATCTGTACGCCGCTGCCGTGCTAAATTAGCTAGGCATGTTCCCGAGCGGACATCGACACACATTTTCTCAGAATGTATCATTTGTCACGCTACGGCAAACGATTACCTCTTTCTTGACCTGTCCATCTGTATGCGTGGCGTAAAGTTGCAAAACAAAGAGCAATCCACACAAAACTTTCAGCGACACGTCCATATTTCCGTCTTGGGTCGACGGTAAAAGTTCCGCCTGTAAGCTATCACGCTACTTTTCTAACTCGCGACGATTGCAACTTTCTCATTGGCCAAACCCACCGAAGGGGGAGCCAATAGAGGTCTGTTGCCGGAAGATGGCGCGTGGTCAAGCGCTGTTTTTTTGTGATTGGTCAGAATTGTGACGGGAGATCTTATCATGAAAAGCAACTTCAGTTGGCAAACGATCCGCCTGCAAATGGTTTACTTAGTACCGGGTCGCAGAATCAATTCATATCATGGATTTTCGGCCTGAGGTGGTTGGAGCGATTAAATTGCGTCCGCAAAGACGCTTTGTGATGCCGGGTCCTCCCCCCATCCCTATAGAAAGAGAAGGATCGCCCCTTCAGGAGAACGTTAAAAACCGATGCCAACTATTATTTAAACACTAGTGGAAAACAATACGTACGTCTAGTTATTTTTTTCTCGTGGCAGCTCGTGGTTTAGCAAAGGTTGTGATATATTGCACTGGCAGACCGAGCAATCGTAGCGACGGCGAGATAAGCAGGATTTAAGAGAAAAAGAATGTCCTTTTAGTAAACTCATAAAAGGAATAACGCAGACATTAACAACCACTGAACAACACGTAAGATAGAAATACAAGTAGGTCTGACACCGGAGGGTAAAGCACATACGTGGTGGGTAGTTTACAATACCTAGAGATCCACGAGAAGCAGGCAGGTTTCACGCACGGGCACGCGCGACAACCGGGAACTCGAGTATTAACAGTAACACACTATTTGCGATGTCTCAGCATTCTCCGACGCTACACTATATACGCTTTAAATTCGCTCAAGGTTTAGGTGATCACGAAGAATTTTCAAGTCATCAATGCTAGCAAATCAAAATCTATCCATCCATCTTGAAGCCGGACCTGATCCCGGAGGACATTGTAGACGCGGGTGCTAGTACAAAGTAGTGCTTATTGCTAATTGGTGCCCGGTTAGGCTGGTCCGCCGCTGGCTTTGGATGGTGGCACATTTCACGCAGTGCCGGTCGCCCCCGCCCCTCCACCAGCACCACCTCAGAAGACGACAAGCTGGGGTTGATCCACACTGCTTTCAAGTACGTTTAAATGGCTAGATCAGGAGTAGGAAGTCTGTAGACCAGGGGTCTCCATCTCTGATCCTGGAGAGCTACTGTCCAGTAGGAAACCTACTTGTAAAGAAAACCTACTGGACAGTATATTTCCAGGAACGGATTTGGAGACCCCTGTTATACACAGTTGTATAGATCTCAATTAAAAATGTCTTTGGATGTGCCGTGTGGTTAAACGGGCGCAGAAATCCAATATTTATCCTAGAAAACTTGAAAGAAATCAAATAATTGCGGGAGCTGCTACCCCAAAAAGCTGAATGGCGCCATACAACTGACGTCCTTATTAGTAATAACTTGACCATAACCGATGTTCTAGATTAATAACGAACATGTCATTAAAAATCTTGCTCTCCTTTTCAGGAGAACGTTTTGAACAGTTTCCTATCCTGATGTAAATGAAAAGACTTCATAAAGTCGGTTATAGTGACCAGGTGAAACAAGTAACATTTTATCTAAAAGTTATTCACACATTTAAATACTAATTTAAGTACTATCAGATACATATTCTTTAAATAAATATGAATTAGAATAAGAAAGAGGGTAATCTCAATTGAATATTTATTGCACGGGTGTCCAACCCATCGATCGCGACGTGTTTCCAGGTCGATCCGTAGATGATTAATGGATGCTTAATTTAATTGGTGGCTAACTGGCTGATCGCGTTTGGCAAAATATACCAAGATGAACCACCTCCCCCTCGCCGTCAAAATTTACCAATGTGACTCCACCCGGTAGACGCAAAATATACGGTGGTATCTCGGTAGCTCGCAGGAGTACTTTCTTTGTAAAAGTAGCTCTCACTGTAACAAATTAAAAGATTTGGCACTCCTGATTCTATTGTATTAATTTGTAAATCTCAGTAATTGATAGTTTGTATTTTTCTTAAGGAGAGATCACCTATTAATGATATACAAATAGGATAGTTTCATTTTTACTTTTGTGAAATGGCGTAGCACAGTCGAAACGCGGTCTTTGTCTAAGAAGAAATACGGGAGGAGTGTGCTGAAATGCGTGCACATGCGCAGTTGCTATCGGACACTTGGAAGGAGATTCTAGTCATCTAGTGGATCTCCATTATACTTTAAGTAAGAAATGGTGTAAATTACAGAATGCCGAAGTTGCGAGAATACTCAGCATGAAATCAATGCCAAAAAATTAATCTAATTACAAAACAAAGCACAAATATGTTTATTTCTTACCATCAAAAAAGGTATTTTTAAAACGCATGCAAACATATAACATTTCATGCAAAATAAGTATAGATACTAGAATCTACCATTTTGTCACCTCTAAAGTTATCTTGATTTTAAATGTCCATCTAATATTTCTATGCACATTTGCATGCAAGAAGCTTCTCAACATTATTTGAAATCCCAGTATACTGTATCTCAAAGAAATAAACTAATATTTTGCCTGCTGATCTATAAACCTAGCACTGTGAGATGCACGAAACTGGAACTAGCTGACGACCTCAATGCTTTCTTTGCGCGTTTCGAGGCGTCTGCTATGGCGGCTAATCAGAGAGCTGCATCCGCCCCCACTGCTGAATAGGAGCCACTGATACTCTCTGAACGTGATGTGAGGAGAGCTCTGAGGGCCACTAACTGCAGTAAGGCAGCGGGACCAGACAGCATCCCGAGACGTGTACTGAAGGTATGTGCAGATCAGCTGACCATGGTATTCATCAGCATCTTCAATGCCTCCTTGGCCCAGCAGGTAGTCCCCACCTGCTTTAAAACATCAGTGATTGTCCTGATACCGAAGAACACCTGCCCAGCCAGCCTCAGTAACTATTGCCCCAGTAGCCCTGACATCTGTGGTGATGAAGTGTTTCAAGAGAATCATGAAGCCCTTTATCAGCTCCTTCCTTCCCTCCAACTTTGACCCGCTACAATTTGCATACCAGACAAACAGATCCTCTGGAGATGCCATCGCTCAGGTCCTGTACTCCACTATGAGCCATCTTTACGAGGGATGTGGTAATTAAGTGAGAATGTTGTTCATAGACTACAGCTCAGCATTTAACACCATAATCCCCCACACCCTCTCGGATAAGCTGCAGGATTTAGGTTTCAGTACATCTTTGTGCAAATGGGTGTACAACTTCCTGACTGCAAGACCACAGACAGTGAGGATGGGGGTTGTGTACTCCCGTACACTCACACTGAACATAGGGGCCCTCCAGGGATGTGTGCTGAGCCCCCTTCTCTCCTCCCTCTACACTGCGGACTGCATGGCCAGATACCCCACTAACTCCATTGTGAAGTTTGCTGACGACACAGTGGTGGTAGGACTCATCTCCAGGAATGACGAGAGGGCCTACCGGTGTGAGGTGGACGGCCTAGCAAAGTGGTGTGAGGCAAATCACCTCTCCATGAACATCAACACAACGAAAGAGATGGTGATTGACTTCAGGAGACAAAGAGGGGAGCTAACTCACACCCCAATACAGATCAATGGAACCCCTGTACAGAGAGTCCGCAGCTTCAAATACCGTGGTGTGCACATCAATGAGGACTTCACCTGGAGCACACATAGAGACTTCCTCATCACTAAAGGCAGATAGCGCCTCTATCACTTGAGGTGTCTAAAGAGGTTCAAGATCCCCAAAAACATCCAGAGGACATTCTATACTGGAGTCATCGAGAGCATGCTGACTAGCAGCAACACGGTGTGGTATGGGAACTGCACTGTACAGCAGCAGAAAGCCCTGCAGAGGGTAGTGTGAACAGCAGAACGCACCATAAGAACCTCTCTACCAGCCCTGCAGAGGGTAGTGCGCACAGCGGAACGCACCATGAGAACCTCTCTACCAGCCCTGCAGAGGGTAGTGCGCACAGCGGAACGCACCATGAGAACCTCTCTACCAGCCCTGCAGAGGGTAGTGCGCACAGCGGAACGCACCATGAGAACCTCTCTACCAGCCCTGCAGAGGGTAGTGCGCACAGTGGAACGCACCATGAGAACCTCTCTACCAGCCGTGCAGGACATCTATGCTGTATGGTGCAGATCCCGGGCCACCAGGATCACTAAGGACTCCAGCCATCCTGCCCACAAACTGTTCAGGCCACTGTGGTCAGAGAAACGCCTCTACAGCCTGAAGTCAAGAACCGAGCGGTTTATGAGGAGTTTTTACCCACAAGCCGTGAGACTCCTCAAGTTTATAACTTATAAAATATCTGCACTTCATGGCACACCTACAGTGAGACATATCTTCACAATGCGATCTGTATACAGATGCCAACTGGTCAGCTGGCTGGAGTGAGATTTTCAATGCGAGACTTGTTTGCACAGACATTTACATGTATTTATCTACCCATTGTAAATAGTCTGTAGAGCTTGCAAACTACCTCAGTGCTTCTGATGCAGCTAATTTTAGATTTATGATGGAATAATCTAAGTTTGCTTTAAGATTATTGCGTGTCACCCCAGATGGGTGATAGTAAGCAATCCTGCCCTCCGTGTACGTCTGCCTCTGGTTTTCGGGGGCTAGCGATTCAGTATTACTCAGGATTAGGAGCGACTTGCATTCGAGGCGTCCCCTTAACGACCGCTGCCGTAGAACATTATGAAAGCAGAACAAAAACCCGCAACCCGCGACCTAGTAATATTTACCCCCAACTGTACTATTCAAAAGTCCCTAACTGAGCGGGAAAACCGCGGACCTGACAACTCTGCACAAAGCTCAGACACGTGCAAGTATCCTAGCCCTTTTCATTTTCCTCACCAAAACTTTCAAATGGAAAAAAGTCCGTACTGTATGTAGGTAAAAAATCTAAATGAATGAAACAAAAACAAAAACCATCCAACCAGATCGAACTTTCTTCGTACAGTAAATTCGTGCACCAGTCCGTTTCGATACCGGGCACTGCATTCGGCATTAGTCGACCAATACCGAGGCGAGCCGCTGCTTCGGCCATTTAGAAAGCAAGAATTTTTCAGCCAGTCAGCCAATTACGTTGTCCCTAGGATTTGAGCAGGATGCGCCATTTTAGTGCGTCTTCAGCCATCCGGCAAGATGGCGGACTTGCTTTGTCTTCTGTGATCAGGGTGATTCAATATTCAGTATTTTTAACCGAAATATTGACCGGTCAAAATTTCAGGAACTTTGTTTCGGGAGAGAGGTGTGACCCACTCCACGTGTCTTTGATCAACTAGACATGACGACAGAGATCTGCAGGTAAGTGTGAAACTGGAGACGGTTTTTTTCACGTCCCCCCCCCACTTATGCATTCATAGCAGTTAGCTGCCGTGTGTTACAGACCCGGCATCTTCCTAGCCGTAGCGTGGATTGGAATACATCTTACTGCAAATTGTAAGGGACGTTGTTTAGTTCACCGGGTAGCTAAAACTAGCAGTCCGGTCATCAGACCGGTTCTTTTGAAAGGGTGAAAAGGCAAAATTCTTTGAATCCATTAAGTCGGTTTTATATGCCAGGCTTTTTATTTTGGGGGAGGAGACAAACATGCATCCATGCACCATGCATCGGGATGCAGGGTTGCAAGATTATATGCGGTTGTGTTTATTTTGTAATGACTGTCGTTCAATAGGCGTGTTCCTTTTCGGATATATTCTATACAGTGTAAGAAACAGGGACGATTATTTGTATGTGTAGCTCACTGCATCCGTCCCGTTGTCGACACAGTGGCAGCTTTGGTGGGAAGCTGACCCGTTTAGAGAAATGCAAGGCTTGTAATGCGGGTCTTTACATGCCACGATCACAGCGAAGGGTGGCCGGCTAGCCGGCGCCCATCAGGTAGCAGCGGACTGAGTTTGATGGAGGCGCGCGGCGTGATTTATCTCGCGGTGACGCAAAGCATAAACACAACACGTCAAGGACGGCGGGCAACTGGCTCTGCGATCGGGGGATCGGAAATGATCGGCGGACCTGCCGAGAACAATGACGGTGGCTGGCCAGGCCGCTGACGTCACGGGCCGGGGAGGTGGCCAGATGTGCATAGAGAACTTAACTAACCACTGCCGTGCAGGATTGCATTCCTCACCTTTGTCGATGCTTGTGCCTGATGCACGCGGGTACATTCGCCGACATAAAAGTAAGACTCGTATGATGGCGTAGTCATCACTAGAAAGTTGTATTTATCTGTTGAATGATGCTGACAGATGCATTTTCGGCCCCTCTGAATAGTTCAGTTACTACCAAAGTATGCTTAGGCAATGTGATTCTATTAAATTAGATTTACGAAAAGTGCTGTTTCATGGGCTTCGCGATTAGGTGTGGTAGAGCAGTAAATAAAATGAAAACGTGTGGTCCCGGCTTAATCTCCTGTGATTATCTTATTACTTCGTGATGCGTTTCATTCAGCATGGCTGGAGGTGAATGCAAAAGTGCCCCCTGAAACGATCATAAAACCTGACTATTCGCATATAGTTGTGTGTGTGTGTGCAGAAACACTGCTGACTTGCATGGATTGACTGGCAAAGTGAGCATCGTTCACTTTTCTTACTAAAATGCATTGTTAAATACCTTGATTAATCGCTTGGTGTGTGACTTTATATGATGCCCTGTACGAACTGAACATCCTTTTCAGAACCAAGAAATGTACAAACACCAGCATCAATTACTCGCTGGCTCTGAATGAAATATATTCCCTTCTTGTGAAGTAACAGCTTAGTCTATCTACTTTTCCTCAGGAAATGCTTGTCACCGAAGCTGCGTAATTTGGCTTTCCTTTGTTGTTGTTTTGTCGTATTTATTTTGCATGATGCTATTTCCCGTCCCCCTCACCAACAGTGCCAACAAGCTGAATACGTTGGTGACAAAACTTCATGAATATCTGGGGCATTCTTCTGACGACGAAAGCAGCAAACTCCCGGTTCCTGGGCATTCTCACGGTGAGTACCTAACTGTCTTGGGGCTACAGCTGCCTCTGGCACGGTTACACAGCGTTGAGAGTGACATCAGGTTATGTGATGCAATAAAATGTTCACGTTGTTTAGGGACACTTGATTATGAATGAGACTATGTATAATGTCCTGGACTTACTGGATTGTTCATTTTTGGGATGCAATTTGTGAACTGTTTTTATGTGTTTTTTTTTTCTTTTTCTTCCAGATAATATGAGCAAGGTCTCCACTGAAGCAAACATTATAGACCACAACATGGAAGAGGTACCTTATTAAATCTTTCAGACAGACAGTTTTTTAGGGTAAAAATGCACCTGTACATGCACTTTGAGTTAGTGCAGACTTTATACCAAATAATCAATATTAATGCATGATCAGTGTTTGGCTTCTTAAAATTAGTTTGGATTATCTTTATCACTAAATCGGAATAATGAACATATTGTCTTGTTTTCCATAAAATAAAGTTGGCCTTGGGGTTTAGTAAAGTTTTATCCCTTCATCTACTGAAAGTGTTTTTTCCTCCGTATTACACATTACATTTTCCATCGTCAGATTACTTTAGTTTTTTTTTTTTTTTTTTTTTTTAAAAAAGGGTTCCTGTTGTTAGTACCTGTAGTGGAACAAGATATATTACACACCGTGGTAAAATGTCTGTCAGGGTTCATGCCTGTTACCTGGCGAAAAATCATAGTCACCCAGAAGTAATATTAAGCCCATCGATAAGCAGGGATGTACATAATTGATACGCAAGTATGCATTTGGCATATAAAGCGACACACGCAGCAATTTCTTGGCGTAGCAGCACAAATGCACATAAAATAAGTATGCATTTGCACTGTTATGAAAATAAATTACCATGCATTTTAACCTTTTTACAACTAATGCATACTTCACTTATGGTATAAAGGTTAAAATGCACAGTAATTTCTTGTCATACTTATTTTATGTGCATTTGTGCTGCTATGCCAAGAAATTGCTCTGTCTATTGACAGTTAGCCCTTATTCCAACAGCATTTGTGTATTATTACTTTTAAATTAGGAGGATATTCCCAGTCCTTTTCAGCTTCAAATCCTCAGAATCATTGTCTCTGTAGGGAGAAAAGTATAACATACATGGCATAATGCATCTTGGAAATTATATGGAAAATATCCAGTTGCTGCCAGTGATTGGTACGCCAGGTAGTGAAACAGGAAATGACCCAGTTCCTAATGGAAACAAAGTATGCATCATGTGGCCTACAGTGCCACATATCATAATACTAATAAATCAGCTAATGTGCAATCCGGCCTTTGTGTTTCTTGAGTTTCATTGTTCTTTTTAATGAAAAAGAAAATGCTGTCATATGGTTACATATGTTTTTTTTCCTAATCCTCTTGAATGTTTGGGTATTGTGTACTATTCAGGCCGTCTGTTTTAATGGGCTATTTTAGATTTGTATTTATATGGATGTTATGTACTGATGATTCTATGAAGGTGTTTACTCAACAGGCAAATAAGAACCAATGTGATTCATGCTACGTGACCATAGCTGTATTTAACACCATACTTTTGGCTCCTCCTTGGGAGGTATTGTTGGTCTTCAGCAATCTAACATTGCATCTCTGATCTCACAAAGTTAAACTGAAAGCACTTAAACATTTGCCATAAAGTGCTTGTTGGCATGATCTACCACCACAGCGATATGCCCTCTGTTTTGACCGTTTTTCCACCAGGTAAAGTGACTTACTAGATGAGATGTAAATGGTGTGGATTATTCAAACCACAGGCTAACACTTAAGACCAGTCTGTGAAGATGTTCTGTAGATGGATGGCGGTGTAATGTGCTGCTCCAAAATTTGGCCAGAACCTTACCCTTCATTCTCTTGCCAGACAAACATTCAGTCTGTGGTTGTGCTTGACATCAAGTGCTGTTGACTACCTCCAACTTAGAGGGGTGTTTTGTGCAGCCTTTGGAAATGCAAATATATTTAAATAAATTACAGTAACTAGATAAGATTGACTTACGACACGTTCTGCTTTTCGATGAGCGATAATGGCAGTATTATTAAGGGGAGCATTGTAGCCTTGTACCTCCACCATTGGAGGTTCGAATCCTATGTCTGCTCTGTACCCAAGGAGCTTGTGTGTTTTTCCTACGTTGTGCTGGTTTCTTTTCACAGTCCAATAACGCACATTTAGGCTAGTTGTTGTCTTTAAATAACCCATCGTGTGGCGTGCTTGTGTGTGTCCTGTGATGGACTGGCATCCCATCCACGGTGCACCCTTGCCTTGTACTCTTTGCTGCCAGAAATGGGCTCCAAGCCCCTGTGACCCTGACCAGGTTGAGCAGAGTCCTGGGGCACTTGTGTACATCTTTACCCTAATTTCAGTGCCCCTGATGATTAGATGGTAGATGATGGCTGGATGGATTACTATTATTTATTAATTACCTTTTCTGCTTGTCGCACTTCATCTATTCATCTTCCTCTACTGGTGGGTAGCTTTCCTTGTGATAAACAGAGTGCATTTGTCCCAACCTTCATTCCTGAGTATACAGGGTTACGGGCTCAGATATAAGTGTCAGTGTACATTACTACTGGTATAGCTATAATTTGGAATACAATTCCCAATATGTGTGTGCGTGTATATATACGTCTGCATAGTTTATTTACGAATGTATAGGTAATACTGAAAGCGGGTGTGTTAATTTTATTGCCTATACACTAGCAGAACTATGACTCAGCCCCGACCCCGGGTAAACTGGGAATTGGCGAATCTGATATGGGTTCAAATATATGCTGCATCTATCTATAGATGTATGTATCGTTTTAAATAGTACACCAGTCTGGTCAAACGCAGTTTTCAGATTTCTGAGAGAAATTTCACATTCATAAAAATTATTAGATGAAATCCTTGCTAGTTGCCTACGAGACTCAATCTGGATCCTCTGGCTTCTATGTGTCATTCTCATGTTCATCGTTCCCATTGTAACTCAGTGTGTGCCCCCTACCTTGGTGAAAGCCGCAGGCCTGAATCAGGCTCCCCTGATAGCAGAGCTATGTAGGCCTGTGTGCTGAAATGGGTTACCATCCATTTTTGACTCGTCCTCAAGTTAATTTTCTTAAAATCCATCACCTAATTTAATTGCTCAGCTTAGTCGCTCCGTTCAGAGTCTGCATGCTATTTCTAGACCAGATTTCCCCCCTTTTTGGTGGCTTAAAGCCTTTAGATTAGCTGTTAAAATTATTATGGGATATCCCTCTACTTTATTATTTTATTTTCCCGCCTGATTACGATTGAAGTGAAATGCTGACTTTCTGCCCCCCCCCTCCCCCCCACAGCCAGGCAGCTCAGCGGAGGTTCTGAAGCCCTCCTCTTCCCGCTCCAAAAGGTAAGCTCCCGGCAAATTCCAAACCGGTGCCGTTTTCCCAGAAGGTGGCGCCCCCCTCATGCCATAGAATTGCCCGCGGCTGAAGAGCGGCGATGTCCGGCTTTGCCCTTTCAGGAAACCCTCCGTGGTAACGAAGCACACCGGATTGGACGAGTCGGACACTTCAAACGACAGCGGGAATGAGAATGCCATGCCCACGCACCCCTCAGACTGCTCCCTCGATATGAGCAGCTTGCCGAAAGGTATGGCCAGCTGGTCTCCCCTGATTGGTCGATTGCTGCGTTTGGTGATAGACGCCCACCTCCCCTCCAACTTGATTAATGTAAAGGTCCATGGAAATAAGCACCTCTGAGGTGGTGTGTGACAGTTTAAGACTTAAAGAAGGCGAAGAAGGTTGGCTGTCACAGTGACGTCACAGTTGGTCCCTTGAAAAAGGCCCATATCCCTGCTATCTCCTGCTCGCTTGCACATCGCTTTGTACAAACACATCTGCTAGCTAAATAAATGTAAATGTAAAACATACTTCTGTTAGCTGCTCTCAGGTGTCCAGTACCCAGGGTTTCTGTGGCACTTGTCCAGAGCTTCTGGGCTTTGAGTTCCACCAGCTGTAGATGGCCTGCGTCATTGGCCCCCTCTCCCCGCCCCCTCCAGGTACTGTGGTAGTGAAGCCGGAACCTGTAGGAAACGAAGCCAAAGATGACTTCAGGGGCCCCGAGTTCCGCAGCAGAGGAGCGGGGAAGCTGAAGTCGGATTCCACGAGGAAGAGAGGCGGTTGGTGCCACTTCCTCATTGCAAAGCTTCAGTTACAATTGCAACACAATGTGGAACCTATGTGTTCCTCAGTGTGTGGCAGGGGCCCTTCACATTGTTGGGTTTCCTCTCATTTAACTCGCCTGCTACAGCTCCTTGTGCTAATTATTGCACAGCTCATTGTGGTGGAACAGGGAAAGAACTAAGCTACACAGGGCAAAGGCCCTCCAGGACTGGAGTTTGACGCCCCTGGTATATGGCATGGTGGTGATCTTGGAAATTCCTTTTAAAGTATTTGATTTTCCCAGTGGGCTTCCATGTAGTTTTTCGTAGGTGACACGGCCTTTGGTGTTAAAAACTGTTTCTTGATTTGAGTTGATTTAGGGGCTGCCCCAGCATGCACTGCGCCAGGCTTTATAGAGATTGGGAGGAGTTAAAGCTTACCGGGGTGGGGGTCCATATAAGGACAGATATGTTCGTCTTTCTGCAGGAGAGCACATGCATGGAATTGTGAGCTGCACCGCATGTGGACAGCAAGTCAACCACTTCCAGAAGGACTCCATCTACCAGCATCCCGTGCTCAACGTGCTCATCTGCAAGGTCAGAGCATGCTTCTCATTTTTGTTAATTATTGTTCTCATAACGACTCTGATCCAGGGATGTCACGCCACTATCCAAAGTGTCTCATTTCCGTGTGACCCGCAGTGGCGCCTAAAAATGCACCCTAGCTACTTTTTAAATGAAACAAGACGCTTAAAAATTACTATGCATGATGCGCTGTTTTATTTTTTACTGAGAAACCGTTGACTATAGTCCTTGTACAGTTAAAAACTCACATACTGAAAAACAACTTTAATATCTTTCACAAAGGTATAACAGTATAAAAATCATTTGGAGCTGTTGGCTGCTTCAAATTTTAATTTCTAAATAGCGCCATTCTTGTGGGCCTGTTGCTTTTATCTCTGAAACTGGCAAGGGATCAGTGTAATATACAGTGTGCTGAAACCTGATTTCATTCTTCTTTTCCAGTCCTGCTTCAAATATTACATGAGTGATGACATCAGCAAGGATGCAGATGGGATGGACGAACAGTGCAGGTCTGAACTGCCATCGTTGCCACCATCGTTATGATGCACACAAATGTTTGATTTGGGGCAGCTTGCCATTTAAGTTTACGTTCTGGGTTTATTTTTGCGGAATCTCCGAAGCTATAGCCCCTTTTCAGAAAATCTCGCAGCGCGGATAATGAGAGCTGGATAATTAAAAGTTTCCTGTCAGAGCATTTTCAACAGAAGGAAAACAGCAGCTATACAACACTGAGTAATACATTAGTAGCTGCCAGAGGCTCGGTTCGAACATATTTGACTTGCATACATATGAGATTCTTAGTCATATTGCCTGTTCAGGGTTGCCAACTCACATTGGGCACTCGCCATCATTTGTACGTATTTTATTAATTTAATATCAGCAAAGTGCTTTATAGGAAACTGAATTTCAAACCTCTCTCTGGATGTATCTGCAGATGTTTTGCAGAAATTAACTGTAAGCTACCATGTTTTTTTTCCCCTGATTTTTCATGCCGATGCTGTTTATCCAGAAGGTTCCTTCGCTACAATTAAGTTGAAAATTATCACGCCTTTCCTGCAGCGTTGTCAAAGTCTCCAAAAAGCCTATTTGCCATTCCCCCCCCCCCCCCCATCTTTCAAATAAAAATAGTTCTTCTCATTCTGCAGGTGGTGCGCCGAGGGGGGGAACCTGATCTGCTGTGACTTCTGCAGTAACGCCTTCTGTAAGAAGTGTATCCTGCGTAACCTGGGTCGCAAGGAGCTGTCGGGCATCATGGACGAGGACAGCCAGTGGTACTGCTACGTCTGCAGCCCGGAGCCTCTGCTGGACCTGGTGACCGCATGCAGCAGCGTGCTGCAGAACCTGGAGCATTTGTGGCAGCAGCACCGCAAGCGCTCCAAGGCGGAGCATGAGAAGTCGGCCCGGGAGTGCGGCGCGTCCAAGCGCACGACGAAGGAGAAGGCCGCGCTCAACGGCAGGGAGCACGGCGCGGACGGCCTCAGTTCCGGCACCATGACGTTCTCCTACAAAGCGCTCAAGGTACCGAAGGAGCTGGCTAAGAAGACCAAGAAACTAATTGAAACCACGACGGGCCTGAACAATACGTTTGTGAAGTTCATTCAGCAGGGCGCCCAGGAGCAGGGAACGAATGTGGTCAGGCTGAGGCACCTGAAGGCGTTCAGGTCAGTGCTGGAAGACCTGAAGAAGGCCCACGGTGCCCTGGAGGAAGCCTTGGAGAAGGAATTTCGAGACCTTGAGCTGCAGAATGGGCAAGAGAAGGCAGCAACTTTGACATCACAGGGGCAATGTATGGATGGAGAGGCTGAGGTTACTGACACCTCCGATAATCATGTTGGAGAACAAGACTGTGTGAATAATTTAGCAGAAGCTGCTGGCGAGGGTTGTGAGGACAGTAGAGCCGGGCATACTGACTCAGATGTCGAGATGAAGGGAAGCCCTGATTCTACACCCCAGAAACTTCTTGACGTCCCAGGAGAAAGCCAAGCCAAAGAGAGGAGCGCAGACTCTGAGAAGGACACGGACTGCAATGAGGAGTCTGCATCAGCGGGCGACGTGTCCGACGACAAAGATATCGTCTCGGTCCCGGTGTCTGTGCCCGACGAGCTTTTCGAGATGGTGGAGGCTGCTGCGGACTCCTCAGGGGTGGCAGAGAGGCACGAGCTCGGTGTGACCAAAAGTAGGAAGTCCTCAAGGTCATCTGCCAGCCGTGGGAAGTCCCCCGATTCAGCGAAGGGTACCCCGGCAAAAGTTACTAAAAATCTAGTGGTGAAACTGACTCCTGTACCTGTCAAAAGATCTCCAGAATCCAGCTTTGAGACCAAGGAGACCGGCACGAGTGAAATAGAAGAGCCAGTGGCTTCTGAGCAGGAGGCCGACGGAGACGTGGACGGGGCTCAGTTGCAGGAAGAAGGCTCGGAGAACAGACGATCGCCACGGGTGAAGACCACACCCCTGCGAAAACCGGCCGACGGCATGAGCCGGCCCGCCCACCCTCAGGACAACAGCGCGAGTGACACGGACAACGAGGGATCCGCAGAGGTCGAAGCCCCCCAAAACGGGGAGGAGAACACGGCAGAGTGGGAGAGTAAACCGAAGAGGGCCTCCTCCAGCAGAGCAGACGACTCGGACTCTGACGAGATACCGGCAGTTTTGCTCCAGACAGCTGCCATGATGCCCAGCTCGGACGTAGGGGAGAGTGGGGACGAGGTCGTCTCCAAAAGTGTCAAAAAGTGCCTGTTCCAGATCAGCAAGAAGACACCGCAGTCAAAGGAGAGGAAGGCCAGGAAGCGCAAGCTAAAGCACGGATCCTCAGACTCAGACCAGGGTGCCCAGAAAAGCACATCGGAGAAGACTGCCAAGAAGATGAAGGAGAAGGGCTCCGACTCCTCCGACTCGGACCTGGAGAAGGAGATCAAGAGTCTGAGCAAACTCAACACCGTCAAGAAAAGACTCCTCCGAGAAAAGAAAAAAGACGACGAGCAGTCTGATGGGGGGAAAGATGAGAAGCAGCCGGGGGACGTGGCGAAGGAGAGGAAGAGGCCAGAGGGGGCAAAGCGCCGACTGAAAGCCAAGAGCACGGCAAGAAAGTCGGCTTCATCTTCCAGTGAAGAGGACGAGGGAAACGAAGATTCTGGAGATGACAGTGACGACCAGCAGAAGATCAAACCCATCACAGAAGAGGTGATGGCGATGGCGACAGAAACATTCCAGCAGTCTTCAGGTGAGGCAGTGTGCTCTGCTGACTTCAGCGATTCACCTACAAGAGTCAAATGCTCGAACTTCGTACAGGAGCGCAGAAAGCAATAATGTGCTAATGTCTGGTATTGTCTGCTAATGCAACTAAGTGTCTCTTGAGGGGAAAGTCAACCTTTAGAAGATGTGAATTATCAGCTGCCCATAAAAATACCTATAAAAAATCGTTTACCTTAATTAACTAAAAGGGATAGCCACTTACCACCTGGTCATGAAATAACCCTGCAGAACAGAAGTTCTGAAGCAGAAGAACATCAGGACTTTTAATACAAGATGCATTGATGTTGACTTGATGTCATGCTTACCCTGTAGGAGATGAGGTCGAGATCAAGCCGGAACCAATATTAATGGCTGACGAGGATGATGACCCAGAGAACAGGTATGATTCTGAAGAAGAGAATGTGGGAATTAATGGACAGGCATCATTTCCAAGAAACTTAATTTACTTTCCACGCAGTTTGAAGCATTATAATATTGTAGTGCAGTATCGCCTATTGAGTATATTACAGTAAATATGTAGTACAGTCATTGAGAAGAAGCTCAGATCTTCTCGTTAAAGAGGGTAAAACCTGTCTTTTGTTTTTAAAAACAATAAACCAGGCAGTCTAGAGCAGGCAAGCTAACATCTGCTGGCTTTCTGTGTTTGGTAAACATTAGGGCTGAAAGATTTGTGGATAATATCTAATGGCGATTCTTCTGACCGACATTGCGATTACAATTTGATTTGCGGTATATTTTTTTATGTGAAGCTTCAGCTGAATATTCAGTGTGTAGTAAATTTAAAACATATGATGCCGCATTACCACATGATATACTATCAGAATATTAACTGGTCTGTATTCTAATGCAAGGATGAGAATTTAAAGATATGGTGTGTTTATTAAATAATAAAGAAATGCAGCAAAAAGAAAAATAATAGCGATCTTGCAGGTAACGCTGATTACCCCCTTAACACCGAACCACCTTTCCTACGCCAGTAAACAAGCAGGAACTACTTCGGTGTATGCAGCCATTTTGTTTGCGCTAATGTGTTAGTGTATATAACAGCGGCGAATCTAACATTCAAGAAGCTGCAACGTTCATAAGAGCGGCTGAAACTATGAAGCTGGAAAATTTTCAACCGTAGTGTGCATTTTATAAAATGTCAAATAAATAGACGTAGTTTATTGGTGGTCATGTTGGTCTACGTTTCCGCTTTTTAACAATTGTTAAAAAATTATTTTTTATATAAATAAATTCAGGGGAAACAAAAAATGTGTTCAGGGTTGCAAACTCGATCTCACGGGTTTGGGTAACATGCTTTCAGACTGTCACACAAGAAATGGCAAATCTAAATTATTCCATTATGAACTTAGAATTGGCTGCATCAAAACCCTTTGCAAACCCTTCAGACTATTTACATTGTAATAAAACTCTTACATGCACGTAAATGTATGTGCAGACGCGTCTCAAACAGAAAGCCTCACTCCAGGCAGCTGACCAAAGATTCAACTGAAGCGTCTTATCATTCCTTTGTGTTTGTCTTGTTGCTCTGACAAATGTAAAACAAAGGAGAAAACATTATATGCGACACTTTTTTATATCTTTTTTTTTTTAAATAATAAGACCATGCTCAACTGTAATAACGATTAATGCGATCTGTTCTTTTAGTTGTTGTGTTAAAGCGAGGCTTTCATTTTATTACTGTTGTGGTATTAAGATTAATTTCACAAGATTAATCTATGGAAATCGATACTTAAATCATCATTCACAGGTTTTGGGTTGTTTGCAAAGATATATGTCATAAAAAGAGAATAATTCAGTCCAAAATTTCATATTCTGCTGTTTAATTACCTTCCATTGTTTACTGTGTGGTGATATGTATTGTTATGGACTCGTAGTTCAGAAAGACGTGGGTGCGTTGGGTGTTAAAATCGGGGGGACCAGGGCAAGTCCTTCTCTTGCAGTGCATACCGTTAAAGTGACAGCTCATAAAATCCTACCAGGAAAGATTGTAATCAGCGCTGCTAATTTTATACATGTGAATGGATTTAAAAAATATATACGTGTAGGCATTTTTAGCGAACTGAAGGCGAGATTGATTAAAATGGCTAGTTCTGTATAAACGTATAAATTAGATTTTTCTGAAATGAAGGCAGGTGGACCACTCAGCGCTGGGCATTTTATACAGCTGCAGTCAGACCATATTATATCGTCTCGTAACTCTGCTACTAGCCGTCTGCTTTACGGTGATTTATTTGCGCTCCAGTCCGGGCCGCGAAAAAACCCATATCAGCAGTTTGCTGGCAGCCCCGAAAGGTGCGACCCGCTGTCGCCCGTAGCTGTCTAAAGTGCTGAGTCTTCATTGCTCAGTGCTGTAATCAAAGTGTGGATTAATGCCAGTCGACTCCCAGCCGATACCAAGAGTTTATTCTGCCGTTATGCACGTTTTATGTACCTTATCTTGGACTGGGTATCTTGCCATGTCACAAATTTGTATTAGTTTTTTTTTTCTTTTTCATTTTCATGTTATAAAATCAATTGTGAAATGCAATTTAAATTGGATTACGTTTAAAGTGGTCCTTTTGCCGATTTGTAAGGTTTTCATCTGTGTTTCGGACTAGTGTACACTAAAAATACCCCCTTATATGTAATATGTTGGTAAGTAATAATCATACTATTATGTAGCTAACATACTGCTTGGGGTTCATAGTATGTTTTTCCAGTAAGATGTTTTTAGTATTTGTGAAGCCAGTCTAAGCACCTGCAGTTCTCTAAAGTGATTTATCATTTTCTCCTTTAATGAAATATGTTGCCCCCTGCTATTCATCAACATGACCTAATTCACAAGAACTGGGGGGGGGGGGAACTAAGGGCGAAAAAACATACTCCCAAACATACTCCCAAAATCAAGCTTTAACAAATTGATTGCCCACCAGAGAATCAAAGTAAACTTGTGTGTGCTTTTAAAAGTGATTCTATTAATAGAAAGTAGCTTGTTAGCAGTTGATTCTGCCGGATGAGAATCTGTATGTAGATAATTAGCCATTGTTCATCCCAGGACGATTCAGTATGCGGACAATGGGTGTTTGGAAAACTGTTTACCTCAATGGACATTTTGCAAACGTCGTTTAGAGCAGTTTCTCCCTGTTATCTTCCCATAAATCAAACGATCTCTGGCAACAGTGGTGTGTCAGTAATTCTGGCCTCGCATGCGTGAAATTTTTGTGGCACACATCAGGAGTACGTGAAAGAAACAGGAGGCCGGTCAATTCCAAGAAGGAGTGCAATTGTATGTCTGTCTCGCTTTCAGGGACAAGGAAAGGGGGGGAACTGAGCTTGTAACTGTACAGGAGACGGTGAGATCGATGAAGTCGTCCGAGCGCTACAGCATGCTGATGATGTCATTCCTGTTTCAAAAAGAATCGCCAAGAAGATGCTTCTGGCCCAGATCAAAGCCAACTACTCTTCGGGCGAGGACAGCTCGTCAGACAACGAGGACTCTGAAAAGGAAGACAAGAAGAAAATCAAGAAAGCAGCAGATGAGGAAGAGGGGGGAGATGAGGAAGGTCGGTGATCTCCAATGCCCCCTTGCGGGTGTCTTGCTTTTAATCAGTGATGCTTTCGTGCTGATCACAGGGGTAGCATCCAATAATGCAGTTATAAGACTAATGAATTGAATGTTCATAAAGTTTAATTGCAAGATAGATGTATTTTGAAGTTATGCATTCCAGAAAGTGAATGAGATTATTTTGAGATGTGCAGCGCTATTGGCATTGTGGCATAATTAATAAGGAGCCCTAGTGCAGAGACCTTAGACAAGGTGTTTGACCTAAATCGCTCCGTTATATATTCCGCCAGTTTTACACTGGTGAGCTGCTGAATGCAGGCATGCCCAACATGTTAAACGTGTGCATGCTTTTTGCCCCTTGGGCCAGCATGCCAGTCCAAAAACTGACCGCATTTTTAAATCCAGAAAGCATTGCCTAACTGCTCTGCTCGGTACTCTCTGCAGACAAAGGTGAAATGTTTCCCTACCTATGATTCTGCTAGGGTGCTTTCCACCGCACCATACACTGTACATTGTTTTCAGTACTTCCTTTATTCCATAGACTTCCGGTCGAGCACCAGTACCCATAGCCCCACAGGCCAAGGTACTAATTTGGTACTTTGGTCCTTAGTGCTTGCAAGTCCCACCACATTCTTTCAATTTGTTATGCCAATGACCTGCCTCTGGCACAGAACTGCCAAACTCCGATAAAGTAAATAATTACTAATACTAATACGAATGGATGTACAGACAAATGAAGAGATCCCAACTTTAATTATGATATGGTTAGAAGAAAAGAAGACAAGATCAGGATAGCATAACAAGAAATAAAATAATATTTTGGATAATATAATAGGGGCAGCACAGTATTGGAAATTTTTGTGATGTGATTTTATTGTAATAAATATTAAGGTATTTATTAAAAAAAATGGAGTTCAAGATACATTTTTTACGAACCCATATAAATGATTTAAACTTTTTTTTCCTATGACAAAGTAAAAATGGTCTCATGAGACTTAAACTTCCTGTGCTATATTGTCCATATAGAATTGAAGATATGAAAAAGCCTGATCTTAATGTACCTGACTAGCGATGCAAGATTTGTATTTGCATAACATGCAGTATTAGGATTAATACTGCTCTATAATATACTACAGCCATTTTCCAATTTCAATTGGTGCCGTCACTAGTTTTTATGCCAGTGGAAAACCAGCACCTTGATGTTTGGCACCTTCTTAAGGTACCAACAGTGTTAGTATATTCCTCCTGCAGTGGAAATGTGTCCATGGCTTGTGCTGAACACCAGCAAGTGACACCACTAGGAAACACTGTTGTAAGGAATCGTATGGTATAACCCATAAATGAAATGTTTAACCAGAACTGACTGGGTGAAAATAGTCAGGTGTTGATTGGTTCCACAGCAGCTGAATATAAGTCTTTAAGGGATCGAAGAGCTGTAGAATTTGTACTCTAAAATGAATAAATGCCATGATCACGGTCTTGTCACATCTCTGCCTGGGGGGGTGTCCTGAGGCCCGGAGTGAGTCGGGCCATAATGTCCCTCTCTGGTGGCTGCCTCTAAGACCTCCGCTCGTCCCTGCAGAGAACGAGGCGTCTGACTCGGGCTCCGACTCCGACGTGGATGTGAAGAAGACGCGCCACCGACATCGTCTGCTCCGCCACAAGCTGTCGCTGAGCGAGGGAGAGTCCGGGGAGGAGAAGCCTGCTGGCAAGGCCAAGAAGGAGGGCAAGAGGAAAACCCGAAGGAAGGGTAGGCGAGGGGCATCCTCTGCGGCTCGCAGCGGGCACTGCGCCCTCGTGCTCCTTCAGGGGACCGCCTGCCATAAATATCCCACATTAGTAGCACCAGTGGCACCTTCCAGCTGATTTACTGGTCTCGCGGGTCTCACTGGTCCTCTCGATTCACTCCGGCAGTGAGCAGCGACGACACCGCCGATTCTGACTTTGAGGAGTCCGACGGGGCAGCCCAGAGCGGGACGACGGGAATGAGCGAGGAAGTCAGCGAATCCGATGAGGGTAATCGACGAAAGACGAGGTGAAAACTCCCGCCCCCCCATCCCAGCTCCCCCACCCTGCAGGCCAGCTCCCAGCATCCCTCATTTCTCCTCTGCCAGCAGTTCTGTGAGCGTCATGCCCACAGCTGTGCTAAATTACCAGCTGTTGGTTTACTGTAAATTCACGAATAATCTCTTACCGCAAGTGAACAACTTCTCCCCCAATCGGCTTTCCAGAAAGTGCCAAGTACACAAGCTGCTCTTGTGACATTTCCGCCACAAGGTGGCTGCATTTCTCAGATTTGGACACTGAATTAGAGCCCAGCCTCGTCACCGGTCATATTCCTCACTCAGCCTTACGGCAGAGAGGGATTTAAGTTCTGGCTGCTGAGTTTTTTGTTACTCAAAAGCAAACCGGCCTTCAGATCATCAAAGAAGGCGGGAGAGGAGAACCAGAGGAGCTACCACCAGAAGAAGAAACGACGCCGCATCAAGGTGCAGGACGACTCCTCCAGTAACGAAAAGGTAGGTGCAGGGTATTCTGGGAAATGGAGTGGGGTTTAGGTGACAGCAGGGCCACATCTGGTTGACGATGCGCCGCGTTCCCCCTCCTCCCAGAGCGGCTCCGGTGAGGAGGATGGGGACAAGGAAGACGATGCCGACGATGACGACGAGTCGAAAAGCACGCCCAAGGGCCGAAAGAAGATCCGCAAGATCCTTAAGGACGACAAGCTGAGGTCAGAGACCCAGAACGCCCTGAAGGAGGAAGAGGAGAGGAGGAAGCGCATCGCGGAAAGGGAGCAGCTGAGGGAGAAGCTGCGAGAGGTCAGTGGGGCGAACACTTATGCTCTTGTCGGACCACAGGTGCTGGAAGATACTTAGAGAGCCATCAAAAACTTACGATGGGAAGGGAGAAGCCCTTCTGGCATGAAATGAAGGCGAACCCTAACCTCATGGTGCTGTCCCACTGAGCCCCGGTATCCACCATGCAGGTCATCGTGGTGGAGGAGGCCTCCCAGGTGCCCTGCCCCATCACCACCAAGCTGGTGCTGGATGAGGATGAGGAGACCAAGGAACCGCTGGTCCAGGTCCACAGGAACCTGGTGACCAAGCTGAAGCCCCATCAGGTCGACGGTGAGTAACTTCTGCTGAGGTCTCTGACCCTGATACCGCCGGCATTTCCTACGAAATCCTTAAAATGTGCCTTGCGCTTCACGAATCTCCTTAGGGACTCGTCGCTTTGCGTCCCTATCCATATCCCACGTTTTAGGTACTAAATCGGCTCCCCGGCACGTCGGCTGGATCCGCGCGGATTGCAGTTCTCTGATTTCGATCACAGGAGCCTGTCGTGTTCCCTTCCGTGTCATTGTGTCACCGCAGGAGTACAGTTCATGTGGGACTGCTGCTGTGAGTCTGTGAAGAAGGCGAAGAAGACACTTGGCTCAGGGTGCATCCTGGCCCACTGCATGGGTCTGGGGAAAACACTGCAGGTGAGGCAAGCTCGCCTACTGAAGTGCAGTTCACTCAACTGCCACTAGAGTGCAGCTGCACTTTAGGTGACAGAAACGGCATGCTGTGTGTCCGTCACTGGCAATACTGTGTTAGGAATTAGTAGGGACGTTAGTCATGTGATACGTCGCCGCTCTTGCCCACCAGGTGGTGACCTTCCTGCATACCATGCTGCTGTGTGACAAGCTGAACTACAGCACCTCACTGGTGGTGTGCCCGCTCAACACTGTCCTCAACTGGTTAAACGAGTTTGAGAAGTGGCAAGAGGGCATGAAAGACGAGGAGAGCCTGGAGGTCCGTCGCGGAGCCGCTGTTATGTTACTCTGTGCTGTATACAAAACGAACAATCAATCACGCAAAACGAACAATCAGTCACACAAAACGAACAATCAGTCACGCAAAACGAACAATCACGTAAACACACTTTTGGTTTAACTCTGGCATAATGTCGTCCATTCGCCTTCTACCCACCTAACCTTGGTCTGGATTATATGCGGGGTTTGGGGTAATTGCCGTGCACTGGGGGTTAACTGTGTGCAAGACTGGGGTGCACCCTGGATGGGATGTGAGGTCATTGCAAGACACAACCAGTCACAAAGAACACGGGTAATTTTGAGACCCCAATTATCCAAACTGTATGCCTTTGAGGAAACTTGAGTACCTGCCGGAAACCCACACAACACGGGGGGGGGGGGAGAGTAGGCAGACTGTAACCCCCAATGCGGGAGCTCTGAGTGATGAGTCACTCTGCTGTCACACCTGATGTCATCTTTAAGTATAATGAGCCTAGTCAAGTTCCTCAGATCCCTAATAGTTTGTAATTTGGAGGATAAAAGCACAAGGTTTGTCTTCTGCACTTAAGGAACAATAATAATAGTGTAATTTAATGTCTGTAGGTTAATATAAAATCACCACAGGCTTCCAGCGTGATTTTGAAGTGACTAAGATACATATCTGACAACACAGCCTCATTAGGATATGGTTTAACAGGGCTGGGGAAATAGTAAAAAGGTAATTACAGGCTTGGAGAGAAACCCCTTTCTACACCTCAACTTCCTCTAAAAATATCACCCATCCACCTTCCCCATTCGGTTCTCTGGTACAGGGTTGCCTGGAGACACCCTGGTGCAGGTTCCCCACGATGAAATTTGCGGCGTAATTTTGTAAATTGCTGCCCGTTTTGTAAATTCAGCCTGCCAGGGTATCCACACCCCTACTGCGCCCCTCTTTATGGTAACTACAAGTCATTTGCTGCTAGTGTCTCACGTAATTTTATCTAGTGATCTCACTGGCTTCTGTCCAGGGTGTACCCCGTCTACCGTGTGCGTTGTGGGACATCTGATGGGAGGTATGACGGATGGATAGTTAGATGGATGGATTGGCTCATGCTAATCTGGTTAGCACTGGTTAGCGTGCATCCTATAGTGCATGCTAATGGTTCTCTGCATGCCAGGTGACTGAGCTGGCCACAGTGAAGAGGCCGCAGGAACGCGCCTACGCCCTGCAGCGCTGGCAGGAAGAGGGTGGCGTCATAATCATCGGCTACGAGATGTACCGCAACCTGACGCAGGGGAGGAACATCAAGAGCAAGAAGCTGAAGGAGATCTTCCATAAGACGCTGGTAGACCCAGGTACCGTGTGGGCGAGCCGGTGGTGCCGGGAGCGTCTCCCCCAGGCCGGTCCCCGTCCAAGCCTGATCCATCCCTGACCTCCCCTTGCTCCGTCTGCCAGGCCCGGACTTCGTGATCTGCGACGAGGGACACATCCTGAAGAACGAAGCCTCCGCCATATCCAAAGCCATGAACTCCATCAGGACGCGACGGAGAGTGGTGCTGACGGGAACGCCTCTGCAGAACAACCTCATCGAGTGTGAGTACGAGAGAGAATCCGGAAGCATGGAGCTTGAGTGGGAATCGGTGCATGGCCACACTGCTGATATCCTTCTATACCTATACACACAGTCCTCTTTCCCATCGCACTTTTGCTTTTCCATCGACTTCTGGTCGAGTACCAGTAACAAAAGTTTCAGTGCGGAACGTGCCAAACCAGCTGGGGTACCGCTTTGGTACTCTGTCGAAGTACCAAAGGTACGTTACCCGGTGCAGTGGAAAAATGCCCATATACTCGGATGTATACTGCTCCTGTTGCCCACCCAGTAGGACATAGTGTTAATAACACAGAGACTGTAGGTTTGAATCCTTCCAAACCTGAGACCTTCCCTCTTTTGTACGTTGTTTGGAAAAAAAGCATCTTAAGCACTTACTGTAGTGTAAGGACACGGTGGACCTAGATCCTGTCTTGCAAGGTGCAAGATGGGGGAGAGCAGGGTAGAGTGTACACATCAGCTCACCTACTTGGTTCAAACCCACACATGCGATTTCAGCACACGGAGCTGCCTTGTAGATGGATACTTATAGTAGTACCTGTATGTATCTGTGGTGAGGCTGGTGAGTGGTACTCTGAAGGAATGGCTCTCCTCAGACCACTGCATGGTGAACTTCATCAAGGAGAACCTCCTGGGCTCGGTCAAGGAGTTCCGCAACAGATTCGTCAATCCCATCCAGAACGGCCAGTGCGCCGACTCCACGCTGGTGGACGTCCGCGTCATGAAGAAGCGTGCCCACATCTTGTACGAGATGCTGGCGGGGTGCGTGCAGGTGAGTCCCGCCCCTCTCGCCCTGAGCTTACCACCTTACGAATCATCGCGCTTCCGCCGAAGGCAAACCTGTTCTGTGGTCAGGCGATCATATGCACGGGCTGGGAAACATTGGTCTACGGTGTGTTTCATTGTTTACTAGACCTCGGTTTTTAAAGCCCTAAGCTATGGGGACTTTTAATGAGCTAGTCTCCCAAAGCGAGGGCTGCCCTTCTCCCTGGCAAACGGGAGTATGACTTTGGGTGTTGATGGCATTCTTAAGTTCAACTGTATGTGACTGCTGCTGCCCCCTAATGGGCCCCTGTCCCGTTATTTTTCACGTATCGCAATATATCTTCACGCGAGTCTCCCGGCCCTTTGTACCTGCTGCCGTCTGCGTGCAGTAGTGCGTTGCGCTCTTGGCGCTCCCCTAGTCTGGCACTCTGCCAGTCGTTTTGTCAAGCTATGGGGAAAATATATCAGTTCAAGGGTGCCCTCTGAGACTGGGAATATCGGTATTTGGGGGAAACCAAGAACAACAGCTGGGGCTCCTGGCTAGAGGTTAAATCATTTTTAAATGGTGCTTTTGTTTTCTGGAATTGAGGTGCGCAATCATGTAATAAAAATTATGAAACAGTTTTACCTGTCAATTGATATAGAAGTACACATAGAAGCATATTATGTATAATCACACACAAAACTTTCTATATATATCACATATGTTATATGCTGTGTGTGTGTGTCAGGTGCTGAATATAACAAGGAACACTACAAGAAAATGGCAATATTAAGTGAGATGTATATTTCTCAGATCATATTAGATTATTCAGTGTACGTTGCTTGTTGGTAGTATGCTTGGAAAGGTGTGTCCGTATAAACCAGGTATTTGTCAGAGTGCCCTCTTATTTACTGTATACCTGTATGTGTGTGTGTTATAAGCACGCCCACCTCCCTAATTGTTCATAGTTCCGTACCTTACACTGACCTCCTCTTGTACCCTGTTTACCACTCCCCGTCTCTCCCTGCCCCCCGGTCTCCCTCCCTCCCCCCCCAGAGGCGAGACTACTCGGCCCTGACCAAGTTCCTCCCACCGAAGTACGAGTACGTGCTGGCAGTGCGCGTGACACCCATCCAATGCAAGCTGTACCGCTATTATCTGGAACACTTCACAGGTAGTGGCCCGGGCCCAGTAGCCTGCCGTAGCCGTCTGTCCGTTCATGGTTGATGCAAAGGCTCTTGCCGACTATTGCCGCCTTCCTTACACAGTTTCTGTGTCATGCTTGATTCCCCCACCCCCCCCTAATACGTCATCCAGGCTCCCTGGCACCAAAAGCCTCCAGTCTGAACCGGGTTCTGCTTTTAACCCAGGGGTCTGGGGAAATACAGGTGGAATTTTGGGTCGGGCGTGAGGTTTCCCTCTGCCGTGGGCTGCGGTTTAGGGTTGAATTTGGGATCTTAGAACATGTTCGGGGTTAATTTGCGTTATAGGTGAAGGCAACGCTGTATTTATCCTGCTGTTTAGCCTATGTTACGGCTTTATTTGTTTTTTAAGCGTCTTTGTGGGTATGGTGATGTGATGGGTTGTTTTGCGCTTTTTCTCGTTGTGAGTTTTCCTGTGGTAGGTGGTTAGTCATGGGTTTAATTATGTTAAGGGTCTAGTTGTGTTGTAAGTTTAGTAATAGAGAGGGTTTAATTGCTTTTGCGAGTTATGAGTCTGTTGTGTTACTGCACGTCTGCATTACCCCGTGTTGCTATCGGTGAGGTCTCCAGGGGGGAGGCAGCTGGCAAGGCAAGGGGGGGGGCATCATTCACACAGGTTCCCATGTCCCTTTATAACGATGCGCCCTGGGAGAGCCCCCCCCCCTGCTCATTAGTCTGCTCCACGTTGAGCCTCCCACAAGCCCTGACCGTGTTGTGACTGTGAACGAGCCCCGTGAACCCCCCCCCCCCCCACCCCCACCACCAACCTGGGGCCCACCCGGGGGGCACCCTAACCCCCAGCGGTTTTAAA